>BMAO01016142.1:0-341563 GCA_019973975.1 Trichonephila clavata | reverse complement strand
ATTGAAAACAGCTTTGGGATTTGACAGTGCCCCGTTTCTATTTATTTATTTACTCGTTTTTAATTATAGGCCATTATTTTTGCATTGTTAGAAAACAAACGTTAGCCGTTACCCTGGACAAATTTATTAAGCTTTGCAAACTGATAATGCTTAATACAATAAATAAACCCTTTTATACATCCAGAATTGACTTTCATAGTCAATATAGAAAAAATCAGCAATTCGGCAACGTTTTAAATCTATATTAGAATTTTAAAAAATAACTACAGAATGTCCTAAGCGTTCTTTTTTTTTAAATTTAAAATATCATGCATTTCTTAAAAATTTTTGAATTTTATATCGTCTGTTTATATTTTATTGCTTGTTATCCTCAAGCTCAAATATCGATAATAAAGCGCCATTACACGTTGTTCTTTGCAAAATTACTTCATCACACATTAAGATAATTCCGCAGCTGAAGTTTTATTTTGAATGGAAATCAAACGTACATATATATGCAGAGAATTATAGCATTAATATCAAGATGATGCAGAATCGCGTGAAGATACACTATCTTAGCTCTTTTTTGGAGACAGGCCCGGTGGATGAAAAATCAGCATTGGAAAAGGGAATGCCATCACACCAAACAGTGAAAAACTCAACGAAAGATATTGCAACCTTTTTATTAATCCGTGAGGCATTTGTCGCATTTAGCATCACTGGATTGACACGTAAGACTATAGAATTGTATTTTTTTGCTTATTGTCAGGGGCGTTTAGCTACCGTCGTATCAATGATACGGATCCCAAAATGCGTAAGCGAAAAACTACAAAATGTTAAGGCGCCTCAAAGAGAGCCCCCAAATAATTTTGATACAAGCCCCCCCCCCCAGAACTAGCTACGCCAGTGCTTATTGTATAAAATACTACAAGAGAGAGCTAGCCACTAAACATAAATGTCTTAATAACTGCTAATGATCCAGAAATTAATTAATATTTTGGACGAAACATTTTTCTCCAACGAGAATTGGTATAATTTATGCGGTTACGAGAAGATTTAAACTTTTCTATTTAGGCGTCTACAAATATTCATTCCAATGGCGTAGGCTACCACCGTATCCATGATACGGGGCCCCCAAGCTACAGGGATCCTAACATGTGTAATAAATAACAATCCCCTAACAGGGTTCTCATGTCTAAAAAAAGGGCATCGAATGAATTTTGATACAGGGTTCACGCAGAACTAGTAGCTACGCCGGTGATTCATTCTTTATCGCAAAAACCTCTACATTCTCAAAGGTTGTTATTTGGTGTGCTATATCATGTAAAAGAATAGCCGGGCCTCGTATTTTGCGTGTTAATTTTTTGATGGCATTATAAATAGATGATTCATCCAATATTTTGTTGCATTATTAGACATGAATATACGGTGTTCTCTGTTGATTTCAAGCCGGAGCAGTATGGCAGTAATGAAACATGTGGACATGGTTAAAGATTGTTTTCTTTTTTGGTGATCGACTTATCTTAAAAAGTCTCTTTCCCTCCTCCTTCCCTTGATGCGGGAACATATTAAGAATAAAGTTGATGAAGATAACCTGAAAACTTCTATGCTCAAACGATATAATAAGTCACTCTCAGCATCTTAAAACTCATTTCACAGTATATGAACAAACGAGTTTAGCTTTGCCACCAAAAAAAGGGGCAGATATTTTGAATATTTATTATAAATATAAGTACCAAGATTTTTTTCTGCAATATATTAGAAATGCTTTTAATTACTAATTAGCATAAAAATAATTGTTTTAAAGGGTTTTTTTTTATTGTAAAGGTTTTCTTCAAGCACTTCAACTAATCCTTAAGGGCAAATGCTTCCAATAAATTTTTTATTTGAGAGCCTCTCTCTATAAAGGAACCGTGACATGCAAAATAGAACTACTTTTTAAAGTTACGTGAATTGAGTTCACTAAGGAAGATAGTAATCGGGCGTGTTAATGTTCGATTTAATTATAGTTCATATTTGAATTGTTGGTATATCCAGAAAAAAATATTAGGAGCCTTGTAGTTCCAGTTCAAGGAATCAAGCTGAGTATTTGTATTGATTGATAAGTAACTTTTCTCATAAATATTTAGAATAGGTAGAACTGACTCTCTTCCCATTAGCTGAACAAAAGTGATAGAACTGAAACGCTAAAAAGTAAAAGTTTGTTTGTTTTAAAGTTGGCTATCTTCATTCTAAGGACCATAGACACGAACGGAAAGTTCACTACAAAGTAAATTCACGAATCACCAGTGCGCGAACATTAAGAACACTTGATACTTTTAACTACACCACACATCAAATGCTTACTTAGTTAAACAGAATGACAATTGAAATAAATAATAATAAAATAGAAATCAAGGGGGTAAACTCACTTTTGTTTCTTGCAGGAGAGGATGATCATATACTCCAGGAAAGAAGACCTTCATTACGTACGTCCTATGATCTAATGTAGGAATGCCACATGTCTCCAAATCATTTGTCAAGTCCGTCATATCTGTCTGAAGCTCAGCAAAAGCTGCAGAGGTATTTGATTCAACATTTTATTTTAAATTCAAGAAGAAAAATTTAAATTAGTAATTATAGAAAATGTGTATGAATAAAGCATTACCTTGTTTGCACTCAGATCTGACACTGTTTTCCAGTGTGTCCATCTGCAGCTGGATGCGCTTGTATTCCCTCTCTGCCTGAGAGTTCTTGTGCCTCAGTACTGCCAAGATGATGAGGCTGAAGAGCACTAGCACAGCCCCACCAGCAGCAATACCGCCCACAGCCTCAGGAGGCAATTCATACCTTTTGGCTACTTCGTATCGTAAATAACCGACTTCGAATCGTAAATTGCGACCCACACGTATCTAGAAGAAATAAAACAAAATTGAATGAGAGACAGGGAATTATTTCACACTTTAATGTTTGCACTTAGATTAAATATAAATGTGCTTATTAAAATGTCCATGATTAAATAAAAACACAGTCAATTTTTGATGATTAGCATATGCATTTAAATCAATGAAAATATATTAATACAAATAAAAAATTCTACCATATTCAAATTAAATTTTTTTTTTAAAAAATCGTATGTCAGTTTCGACTTTTCGGTCGTAACCGAGCGAGCAGCCTTTACCATATAGAACGATAAAAAACTGTCATCAGACACAGTCAATAACATTAAAAAAAATACAAATTAAAATAGCAGGGCATATATTGAGTGTGTCCCTAGTCATGTGTACGCCGTGACAAAAATGAGACGGAATCTTAGTCTGCCATTCTCACATTCTTTAGAGGTAATCTTGCAAAAAGTTATGACCAGTGACAAGTTTAGAATAGATCACGATGACTGCTCTAGGCCTTGGAATTAGAGTCTGTATATAGAGCTTCTTTCTTAAAAACTCTCTCTATATACAGACTTAACCGTTTTGATATATAACGCTTTATACCTCAAAGATAATAATTTGGTTGCGTCATTTAGGAACACTATTGGCCAACAAAATCTGCCCTCTCATTTCCATATATCTCGCAACGGCTTGGGATTCACTGCAATGCATTTTTATATTCAACAATTTATCTATTTCACCTTCCAACTTGGAAATCTCGCAATTACAGTGATTGTCAATTGACGTCGTATTGGATATATAGAATTAAAAAAAAGATATTTTCCTTATTTTAAAAAGTTAAACATGCTCTTCGATTCGTAGAAGTATCAATGCGAAAAGAAGTAACTTTTATTTTAGTAAAAAATCAGTTTTCGTACAAATTAATGTCTTTCAGCGATTAAAGATGAGTGACTTTATAATTTTGAGATGTAGTTAAGATGTGAAAAAGGTTACTAAGATCCAACTTCACTCTTAGCATTTCTGAACTATGCCACAAGAGAGTTTCAATGGATAATTGAATTAATATATACTACTTAACACGATTACTCCGTGGAATGAGTATCCCGTCTGGTTGAACGCGTAACCAACAGGTTATTGTTGTACCAGCTGGATTCTGTAGCACTCTCAAAAAAATTTAGTAACTGTAAAAACAGCTTTAATATCATACACTCATGTCCATAAATTAAGGATAATTCAGAATCGCACAGAAATTGAACTCTAAATAAAAATTTCCCCTGTAGAATTATCACACAAATCTTGAAGAAGAATATGCAAATTACAGGAAACCACCAGATGACGCGGATAGTACGTCACAATGACGAGAGTGTAAGAGAGGGGTATATAAGGAATGGTGGCAAAGAAGTAAATTGTTCACAAGGGCTTTAAAAGCCTTTCAGTGCAATAACCGCAGAGTTATGGTACAAAGGAAGCATTTGGATGATTTTTTACGTGGTAGAATTATCGAACGACTGGAATGTGGACGTACCCAGCTGGAAGTATCCGAGGAACTTGAAATCGTCCAGAGTGTCATCTCCAGGCTTTGCCAACGATTCCAATATGATGGGTAATGTGAGTAGATGTTACAGTACATGTCGCCCCCGAGTTACAACGCCGAATGAGGACCGGTATTTGGCAGTTACTGCCAAAAGAAACAGACGAAGCACAGCATCAGACCTATCTCGTCAGCTCTCTTCAGCTACCGTACGACAGTTTCAAGGCAGACCGTGTACAGATGCTTGGGGCACATTGGTCTATATGCTCATAGGCCTGTCAGATGTGTTCCCCTTACCGCAACTCACTGTCGCCAGCGATTAACCTAGAGTAGAGAGCATGCATTGTGGACACCGCAACAGTGGTGTTGTGTGATGTTTTTCCGACGAGTCCAGGTTTAGTTTGCAGTCTGATTCTCGCCGGACTTTCATATGGAGAGCGCCAGGTACCCGTTACACTAAGAGAAGACCATTGAACGACACCGTTACGGTGGGTGCAGGATGGCTCGTTTGGGGAGGAATTATTCTTGGTTCCAGAACTGATCTGCTGTTCAGAGTGTAACGATGACAGGCCACATCTATCAAGATGTCATTCTGGAACAACATGACGTTTTTTTCGGGCGCCATGGGTGCTGAATTTCTGTTTATGGATGACAACACCCGTCCTCACCGTGCAAACATCGTAAGCGAATGCCTTCAGTCGTCGGATATCATCCTTATGGACTGGCCAGCATTCTCACTGGACTTGAATCCAGCAAGCATGTGTGGGATATGCTTGGCTGACGAGTTTCAGCCGTCAACCACTTCCTACATGTCTACGAAAACTTCGGAGGGCATTGCTTGTTGAGTGGTGTGATATTCCCCAAGATCAGATTGATAATTTGATACTCAGCATGCGTAAGCGTTGTAAGGCCTGTATTGCATCGTCCGGGAGACATACACCGTATCAACCATCATACTAACCATGTTATACTGTTTTTTTTGTAATTAGGTTCTTTTTTGAAATTTGCTCCAGGGAGTAAAAATCGCAATTTTTTATTAATTATGTCAAACATATAGCATCCTTTTTGCTCTTTACCTTTTGTTTAATAAATAGACTTTACAAATAAGTCAAATATGTTTTTCATCTGTCTCTTTCTTTGCCTGAACTTCATTATCCTTAATTTATGGACATGAGTGTACATTATACATAACATATTAATACAAAATTACGATGAATTTTTAAAGAAATCTTTGGTATTTAATCAATGCATTCATTAGAAAATTAAAATAACAATGAAAATCTTTTCATAAATAACAACATATACAAAAAAATATTTTTAAAGAAATAAAAAGTTAGTGAAACTCGGATTTAACGCTGGACCGCAGGTTTGTCATCCTCTAGGTTAAATTTTTATCTGTTACAATCATCTAACATATTAAATGCTGTATTTATTCCAGTAAAAACACCCCTGTAAAACCTCTACCATAAAACTAACGACTACAAATATTGATATTAGTAATTAATATAAGAGAAAAGTTAACTAGATTATCTATCCAAATAAGGGAAAAAAATTGATAGTAACGTAATTATGATAATTGAATTGAAATTCTATTAGATTAAACACACGTAAGTAGGTATATATACATATAATAGTGTTATTCTTTTGCTCTTTTTGTGAAAGGTGCGACGAATAAAAGACGGAATTAAGGCTAGAATAATAGTAATTAAACTAATCCTTTATAAATATTCTTTAAAAAAGAAATAATTTGTTAATATGGTTCATAACCCACTATGCAGATCCGTTTTATTTTAATATGTAACAAAACATTTATTCTAATTAGCTAATGGATATTCTTTACCAGTGAAGTGCTAAAAAGTAATTTTTCAGACGGGAAGCTTAAAGAAACGCGATGTCGAATAATATAAGACATTTATTGATCATTTTACAAATATAAACCGGTTCTGGTGGATTTGGTTTCATTTAAGAAGGTAGTAGAGAATGATGAAAGAAAAATGAGAGGTTTATTAATAATTCCATTAATGGTAAAATGAAAGAGGTTACTTGCAAGGAAAAACATTTACGATAATGATGAAATAAAATGTTTTTTAATAATGCACGAAATGAAAAAAATAAAAAAAACTTAAGACATTGAAAATTTTGAGATTTAATGTACAAAGTTTCACTTAAAGCATCTATAAATTTGCATACAGTGCTACATGAGGACTTCCAAGGTATGTGCATCATACAATTTATATCAAGTGAAGATTTCCATACCACATTAAGTTAATACTTTCATACTTTATAATCTGAGGAATTTCATACTACAAGCTATAATAACTTCTACAGCTAGTGTACTTCTACATTATATTATACATGACATATTCCCTATCACATGATAAGAGGACTTCCAAACCCCATCACATTAATATTTCGAGATGTGAATGCTTCTGTATCACATCATATGAGTAATTCGATACAAAATTAAGGGAGCAACTCTATACTATATCACGACACAGGGACTACCATACCATATAACGTAAGGATTTTCACTCTACAATATGCGAGTACTTCCATATCACCTAACGAAATATGTTCCAGTACAATACACGCGCGAGCACTATACTACATTATTGAGTACTTCTATATCACATCAATTAAGATCTTCCCATCATATCAAGTGAGAACTGTATAATGTATCCGTGTGGATTTTCATATCACATCATGCGAGGACTTCTATGTTACATCACGCGAAGATTTTCACATCAAATCAGAGAGATTGATTCTCAGCTTCGATTTTACACGTAAAAGCTCTCGTATGATAGTTTCTGATGGTATACAAATTCAAATTCATTACCCATCGGTCGCAAAGCTCGCGTCTTTATCACTATACTATGGATACCAATATTCCTACTCGAACATTACTTGTTGCAATAACGATTGATGATTGCACTTATGATACTTACCACTACCATTGGAAGTGCTGGTTCTGTTCGACGTCCTATTTCGTCAGTTCCCGTGGGTTGGACTTCGGGAGGGAAACAAACAAGCTGCGTCGATGCCAAAGATGTCAAATTACAGGGTCGAGTGCCAATGGTGACGTTTACTTCGGATTCGGTACTGGCCAAACGCAAATTTTCACCCTTAAAATAATGCAAAATGTATGTTTCATTTATAAGGAGGAAAAAATATTTGATTTTTTTAAAAAAAATATTAAGACGATAAGGAATGTAATAAAATAATTATATATTTCATGTAAAATTAAAGAACAATTACGAACTAAACATATTGTTTTTTTTATTTTTTTTGTTCAAATAATCAGTTACTAAAATTGCCTTGACGATATCATTCCTTGGATACTTAGTTTTATACTTCAGCTGTAAAATTTTACCAAGCATCTGAGTATAGACTCAAATTCATTAAACGAAATAAATTCGTTCCCGCTGTCTATTCAAATTTTATAATAAGATCTCTTCACGAGCTTATATAAAAATTTATTGTTTTTTTCTTCAACATTTAGGTATATTATATGCTGAGGAGAAAACAATCTTACATAATATTTGTATAAAACAAAAGGTAGAATATTCTATAGTACAATCAACTTCCTAAGAGAATCAAAAATACTTAAGTTTAAAATTTCTCTAAGCCCTCTTTATAGCTTTTACTTAAAAAAATATTTAAGATACTTAAATGAGCTTTCTATACGTAATATATTTTTTATGAAAGTTATGTAGTGTCTCCAGTGGCGCACACAGGAGTTTTTCAAAGGGGGTGGGGGTTCAGGGTCGAAAATCTACCATTCTCGTAACATGCTCCAATATGCCGCCCAACATGTTCTTTTGATTTTGTCGATTTTCAGGAGCAAAAAACAGTCCAAAATTCATTGTTGCATAAGTAATTAGCATTAATTAATATCATTAAGACGAATACTTAATTAAGTTTTACATACTATATACATAGGATTATAATCAATCGGAAAAAAATCAAGGGCTATGGGTCCAAACCCGTGGACTTCCCTCTTGTGTGCACCACTGAATGTCTCATTTAACATGTTCGAACGTAAACATGGACGATACATTTGAAGTGTAAAATTTATCCCGTTAATAAGCTTCCTAAAAAATAAATTAACATGAAAGAATTATAAATAGCACGCATTTAAAAATATCGTTAAAATAAAACTAAATGAATTCATTTAAATTTTATTGATAATGAGGAAAATCAAAATTACATTTAAGTCAGTAAGAAAAATGCAAATCCTACTTACTTCAATGACGAGGGATTCTCCTTTATAAAGCTTGATTCCATCTTCTTCAAAGCTGAAGAATTTCGGATCGGAAACATAAGTAAGATCAGAATGGAGGCTCGGAAAGGAGTCCTGGAGGGACCGGACACTTTCCACGCCGTCCATGATGAACCCGATACGAAGTTTCAACAAATGATCCGAGCTTTCTTCAGCCATGTAGTCGGCCTGAGCCAACTGCCATTTGGATGCTGAACCCGACACAGAAGGTGAAGGACACACCATCAGGTGGTCAGATCGAACTTCACAAATCTAGGCATCAAACATATAAAATATTTTATTACGAATATACTTGCTTAGGTATGAAAGATTTACATAATTTATTTGTTAATGTTAGCAACGAAATATTTTGCATACAAAAAGAAACATCTTTTCTTAAATAAAAAATCAACTTTCTCCTTTTTATTTACACAACAGAAATACAAATTTAATTATAAAAGAAGGAATTTGAAAATTCCATTTTACATAAAAGTTGAATGCAATTCATATGAAAAGAAAAAAAAATCACGACACTCGTACGCAAAAATGAAATTTGAAATCGATATAGGTATTATAATGAATTTTTAATTCTAAAGGGAATGTTTATAGCAAAACCTGTGGCAAGACAAATTAATAACAGTCATTATACATTACTAAATCGATAAAGTGTGAGTTTGCCGCTGCAGTATTCAGTCATATGAAATTGATTACTAAGATTGATGAGAGTTTTTCTTTTCCGTATTCGTGCTCTTTATTCATGAGACAGAGATACGAGAAGGGGGGATACGATTGAAAAGAGCTTTTGAGCAAATTATTTCCAACAAGTTCATTACAAATAAATCTTTATAATTTAATTCTCAAAGAGTTTTCAAAAGTTTTTATTCTCTCGAAAAATACATAAGAGCATTTAGTAATATATAACTCTATTTGTTGTCTATGTAATTTTTAACCATTAATTTCCAGTATGTTCATCTATAATGCCATATAAAAACACAAAATGTATGGAGAATTTTGCCTAAGTTTCAAAATATTTTATTTTATTTCAAGGGACAAAACAAAAACACAGAACGCTTTTCAATTCCAATATCATTACGAAAATTTGCATCGCATCTTTACAATTATCCGTGTTTTATCGTATTATAAATTTATCGTATATCGTATTTTAAGTTTTATAAAAGTATTTATGAACTAAAATCACCCTTTAATCAATTTTTTATTGCATAGAATGGCAAACGAAAAATCTAGAGTATATTGTACATAAAATAAATTGGTTCAATTATGAATAAATGACACATTAAAATATGCGAATTTCTTTATGATAGTGACGTCAAAATAATATGTTTCTAATTGAAGAAAAATAAATTTATAATTTTTTATTTAATATTCTTCAAATATTGTTTCATTCCTTAAACAAGAAAAAGAAACGCAATGGCGCAAACATAGAACATGTGTCAAACTATTTGATTTTCAACTAGATATTACTTCTAATGCTAATTTTTTGAATATTAGCATTAGAAGTTTCAATAATTAATTTCAATAATTTTACCTTCCATATGCAACAGAGTTTACGCCAGTGGCGTAATGTACACACCCTTAATCTTCGCATCGCGGGAGGGGGCAGAATTCTAGGGGCCCAAAGTCTATGTTATGGTTTTGCAATCATTTGTGAGATCCGGCTTGGGGCCCAAAACCTGACCTTACAGGGGGCCCTAATAGTCTCCGTTACGCCACTGGTTTACGCTATAAAAGAGAGAGTTTCACTTGTTTTCTACCCTAAAGACTCTTTGAAGTTACAAATTCATCTTGTTAAGACTTTCGAAAGCTAAACATTCTATTCTGCTTACCTACTGAAGCCAAATATTCTGTTTCGCAGACCTCTACCACGCTGAGATTTTAAGCTACAGTTTGTTTTAGCTTAACATTGATCTATAGTGACACAACGGCCATTGGTGATGGATCACATAATTTTAATTTCAAATGTATCATATTTGAAAATAAGTACGAATAATTATTAGTATGTTAAAGCTTGTGGCTGGCTACTTTTGCGTAATGAGTGTGAATCCTGATATTATTTAACATCTGTCATGTAGAAGAACTGAGGGGGTAAATACGCTGAGGCTTAAAACCCTAACGTTGATGTGGTGTGGAAATTTGGAGAATAGATGATAAAGCAGATGTGACTGTAGTTCAAAATTTCGAAGTCAATCGTCAATTAAATGCAACATTAACAAGCAATCAATTAGAGGACAAACATACCTTAAAAATTTTGAAAAGTGAAATATGAGTTGAATTTTTTTATATCCTTTTTAAAATAGTTTTTAAATATTTCTTAAAATTACTATACTTTATGTGTTATAACTAAAAATGATTCAGATAATATCTTTTTCAAGATTATTCAGATAAACCTTATAACAAATTTTCACCTATATTCGAGCTATGTCATTTTGCAACATATTGGGCTTTTTTATCATGTAAAGCTGCCTTTTTTTTACCTTGATTGAGCCCTGTTTATGTATCTCACAACATTTATGAATTACATAGTCCCAGCAACCTCATGTGAATAAATTCGTTATAAAGATTTAATCATTTGCTCACTTTGAGATGTTAGGTTGGGGGAAAATATATGCTCTATTAAGTTAATAGTAATAAACGACAGGGGCGGCTCTAGGGCAGGACAAACTGGACCCCTGTCCGGGGTGGCAAAATCTAAGGACGGCATTAAGATTAAATTTGAAAAATATATACTTTTTTGTTAAAAAAAATTTGATATATTGGGTGTGTGAATTTGGTGTTTTATTTATTGCCTCTTACTTCCTTATTTTGTACACTGTATGTTTAATGTTAGTTTTCTTTTATGTTGAAACTTAAGAGCTCGAGGCGGGATTATACGTTCAATCGGAAAATTTGACAAGTTTATATATCTTTCACTAGTAAACTTTCTCCCCATCCAGGGGTGGGGTTCACTGCGGACATTCCTTTCACTCATACGACATATGGTGTCAGCTATCCAAAAGGGGACAGGAGTAATAAGATTTTTTTTGTAGATTGATAGTCACAGATGCTTTACTTCAGTCTTGAGAATAGTTACTGTAAGGTAAAATAAACGTTTGTGATCTCCACCATCAATAGACTCTTTTTAGAAGAAATTGGCATGCTGAAATGGACGATTCCTTCTCTTACATTTTACTCGTTTGAATTAATAACAGATAAAGCAATTATGTCCTTAATTTCGAACAACTTTGAATTTGACTTAAAATAATATATACAGTAGCGCACATTCTCGTATCATGCTCCAATACGCCACCCAACATATTCTTTTGATTTTGTCGATTTTCAGGAACAAAAACAGTAAAAAATTAATTAATTAATTATTAATACTAATTATTGAAGAGATAATTAGCATTAATTAATAAAATTAATTATTAATAATAACTACTTAATTAAATTTTCCGTACTATGTACATAGGATTATAATCAAGGGCTATAGGGTGGTCTGGACCCGAGCCCTCCCCCTTGAGTGTGCCACTGAATATATATATATATGTTACCGTGAAAGAGAGACCCGAAATCAGAGAATGTCGACATTCACCGGTGAATGTCAACAAACACCAAATACGTCGGTGAAAGATCGAATATTTCATTACATTCTTGTACATTCGGACCCTCACCGGTGTATGTCGACAATCACAGATATGCTCAGGTGGAGGTCGAAAACAAGTCCCTGATGTCGACCGTGGTCGTACAGATAACCGAAATGTGTCAGCGGTTGTTGTTGGAATAGAAGATTCCGACTTCTATAAACTTGCGAATGAAAATGGTACCCTCAAGCAGCTTTACACACGTAATCAGTTCGAAATTTGTAAAGAAAAGCTCCTTTCCATAGATAAGATTTCTTTTCAAGAAATTTCGCTGAGAGAAGCAGCTGCAACTAATTCGAGAAGCGGTGGGCAAGGCTATACACGCTGTCATTGCAAAAGGAAGTTTTCCACAAATAAATGCAGTTGTAAAAGCAAGGGCCTCTTGTGCAATTCAAAGTGTCATAATAGTTTAAGTTGTTGCAATAAATAAGATTTGATTCACATAATTTAGTAAGTTTTTTATTACTATATTTTATTTTCACATTTAGAACGTACTGTATAATTAAGTACGTTTTTTTTTTACTTCTATTATTTTTCCTTTCTCATTTTGAAAGTACTGTGTGTTTTAAGTTCTTAGTTATTCCTCTCAGAAAGAGAGGCGAAAAATTTATCGCGACTGAATTACGGAGAAAAAAAATATAAATCTCTCAAGTTCAACATTCACCATTAGTGCATGGTGAATGTCGACATTCACCGGTGAAAGTCAGAAATAAGGGTATTTAGCAAATATTTCGGACATACACCAAGCGACTATGTGTTTGTCGACATTCACCGGTGAATGTCGACATTCTCCAGATTTCGGTGTTTCAACGTAACATATATACTAGCTGACCCGGCACACACACAAACGTTGTTTTGCCATATAAATTATTTCTAGTGAATATTTTGGTAGTCAAATAAAAAATAACTAACTCATTTTAAGTGTGTGGGGATGTGGTATATAACTGAAAGAGGAATGGAAAGCTGTGAACGATGACGGCTTGTAAAAGTAACTAAACATTAAACATTCATTTTTTGAATTATTTGTATACTTTTAGTATTTTAACTAATAAATTTCAAATTACATCTCAATCACAAATTATGACAATTAAAAAATAACATTATCAGTCTCTTAGTGCAATGGAGTGTACAATATTTTTAGTGGGTCCATCTTTAGCCTACACAAACAAACTGGATGGTTTACCCATGCGAGGACATGGCCACGTATAATGGTCCGTATGAAAAACACGGTGTGTCCAAATCTAAGCCATAAACAGACTTCGTTTGGCCTTGAGACTTATTGATTGTCATTGCGAATGCCAATCTAATTGGAAATTGAATCCATTTGAATTCAATTGGCACATCTATGGGAATAATAGGGAATCTTGGTAGTAATACATCTTATTCCTGGAACTTGCCATTCAAAATGCTAACTTCGACAACGTTTTCAATCAATTTTTTCATGACTAATCACGTGCCATTGCACAGCCGTGGTGGGTTCAAATTACGAAGCAAAATAACCGGAGATCCAACCATCAGTTGTAAATGGTGTGGTGGCATGCCTGGCAAATCCAATGAGCTCAAAAGCTCTGCTGGATAATTTACAGCTTCGTTGGTATCGCAAACTGCATCGATAGATTTGTATGACATCAAGTTCCCAGGCAACAACTGTTTCCTACTGAATATACGCACAAAACTTCAAAAGAATCGGTCAAGTCATTTCATTTATCTTGTGTCACTTATTTGAAATAATGATAACGAAGTAAAAAAGATTAAGTTTTTCGCAAATATTTTGGATATTTTTGTTTTATAAACCGATGCAATATATGAATTTTTGAATTAAAGATATGTACAAAAAATGGAAACAAAAACTTTTCACTCGCCAAATTTGGTGATTTTTGATTTGCTGTAGACACCCATTTTGCTATTGTAACCCATGAGCAGGGTGATTTCGACGGTGGAACAGAGAAAAGTCACACATCTGGCGCGAAACCGATTTTCGATGCCAAGCGAAATAAACGGCGAAATAAGCAACACACAGGGGAAAAACAATAACAATTAATTTAATTTTAAGGTTTTTCATTAATATCTTTTCAACTAATTGCAAAATCGGAATGAAAAATAGTTTACGTCCTATTCTCAGACCTGCTGAATATACGCACAAAATTTCATAAGAATCGGTCTAGTCGTTTCGGAGGAGTTTGGTTACAAACACTGTGACAGGAGAATTTTATATATTAGATATATATATATATATATATATATATTAGTGTTATGCTGCCTTTTTTTGTTCGTAAGAATTATTAAAGTTTTATAGGTTTGTATCTAAGTGAACAATTATATAATATTTTTTTTTTATATATATATATATATATATTGCTTTTGGGGGCGGAATTTTCCATTTTTGTCCGGAGTGGCAAAACTCTGCTGGAGCCGACCCTGTAAACGATTATCTTAAATTAGAATTTTTTTTAATAATTAACAGGAGAGAAAATTCACAAATGGACGTCTAATCTAAATTGATCACTCTCTTATTTATCAAGAACTTTAGCAAGAGGGGGAAAGTTTAGGGTCTCGCCCAAATTATATGATTCTATCATTCAATGCAAGCCTTGCGTAACTAACAAGTTCTAGACTTGCTGCAAAGACTAATACATCACCAGGAAGGTAAGAATGGAAAATCAAAAAATCGATGGACGTTCGCGGAAGATATGTCGTCATTTTATTTGGCAGAGGGTAATTTGTCTTCGTTCTTTCGGTGACAAGAGTTCTCTGGATACCTTCTCTTGGCAAAGCCTTAAATTTGATAAATATTTTATATCAGTTTTATGGCCACTACAATTCATCTGTGTGAGAGAGGGTATGGCTAGAGGCATAGGAAGTATATCCCAGTTTTATTCGTTTCAGAAACAATTTCGTTGTCAGTTAATTGCCCTTTAGTACCAAGGGATAAAAAGAGAAAGAGCAAACTTCAGTTTACTGATGTGTAAAAGTAGGAATTTCTTTAGTTTCAGATAACTAGAGAGTTCAATATTTGTGTAATAAGGGGAAAGGTGGTGTATATATTTCAAAAAGTATCTCTAATAAGAATTTTTTTCTATTCCAAATAAAAATGTTTTTTTTTTTAAATATAAAAAAATTACAACGCTTTGTTTCAGTTAAGAAATTTGAAAGAATAATAAAAAAAGACTAAAAAGTTATTTAATAATTCTACGTATTAATTTTAATCGATTTAAAAAACAATAAAGCGTATATATAGGGCATTGAGTGATTTAAGTAAAATAATTGTATTCATAAACTCACCTGCAACATACATAATTCTTATTTTGTGATATTGTTCAGTAACATATCAAAAATAACAATTAAATTTAAAATAATTATACTGTGTTGTAACGTAAAATTTACTACATTCAACAATTTATTATATAAAGAAGTGAAAGGGACAACACAATAGCGTATAGAGACCTCTCTCATGGGGCGTTGCATTCTAAAAAACAATTAGACGAAAACGCCTAGGTGTAATCTCTTGATAAAAATTTATTGGACTATGGTGGTGGTGGTGGGGGAGACCCTAAACTCCAGCCTAGTGTACGCCAATCAATAACACATCATGATATAACTGCTTAATATTATTTCTTTTCTAATCAATTCACGTTTAGAATATCTTATATCATTAGAAATATTCAGCTCCGTGTAAAATGAAAATGACTACAAAAATACTTCAATAGAAATCACATTAAATATATTAAAATTTTTTTAATTCTATTTCAGAGTTATATTTTTCCATATAATTTTTTATTTTGCGCTACTTATAGTATTATTTTAAGATGAGATTGTATCTGGTCAGTCATTTGTTGTATGGATTGACCAAAGGCAAAACTTTATTATAATGGTAGAAAGAAAAGCACAATGTCAAACAATTATATTAACTATTGATCAAACTGTGTAGCCGCCCAGCCAGTGTGGTGGATATGTCCCTCGGCTTGTAACCGAGTGGGCTCGGGTTCGAATCCCGAATAAGGCATGGATGTATTTTCCGGGAAAAGAAGTCGGACTTTCGCCTGTAATGGATTCCCGTCTCGAATGGAAAGCAGCGCACCCCTTCTGTTTATGATGGTATCATTGTTTGTGTAATAAAAAAGTCTATATTCTTCTGTGTGATCGTACTGTATGTTTCTGTTCATCTATCTCTCGTCTTTCATATGTACACCAGCATGAAACACACAACAACAACATCAAACTGTGTTCAAAACTTGTACGTCAACAATTCTGAGACAATTGAGACTCTATGATCACTTCAAAAATTCAAATCATTTGAGTTGTAAGGGATTGCCCGTTTTATCACTTAGTGTGAGAGGGTCGGAAGGAAGATTAGCCATATTTGATACAAATTCTATTTATTAATAATTCTCAATTATGACACAAATTCAACTATTCAAACTAAGAAATGCCCCAATTACTAAACACGTGAAGCAATTACGAGGTACTAGGAAAATTAACAGTAAATTGGATCACTTACGTCTAGGCAATACACCTTCTTATTCAATTCTTTCTATTTCAAATTTAAAGCTTAATTAACCCAATCGTCAATTTTAATATTAATCAAATAAGTAACGAAGTTCTCTTGTCTAGTTTCACGCTAATCAATCACTTTATCCGTTAGCATTCTAACCTCTCTCTCCTAACTTGAAACTTCAATCTTTATACACAAGTCTTAATTTACATAATCACATCTTCGGAGGAGGAGGAAAGTTTTCAGTAGAATAAATTTTAAAGACCCATTTTTCCCCAAGGGGATTATTGGTAAGAAGAACACGAATAGGCCTGTTACAGAGTACTTTTTAAAAATAATAAAACTACGCATTTACCCTTCACATTTTTGTAAAGGGTTGACACAAAGTTCCGGAAGAAAAGAGAACTGATTAATTGCAATACTGTGGCATTTTTTTTTATTACAGCTTATTTTTCGAAATCACTTAGGGGTCTATTTCTCCCTCACACTATGTACCCCCCTCACACACAGTCGATAAATGTGAATTAACATGCATTCATGCGCACGAGGACTTCCGATCATGAACGACGTGTTGTTAAGATCCGACCGACCGATAGACTAATAATAATATGAGGAGGAACTTTACCGTTTCGTTGACGAGGCTATCATTGTAGTAGACCACCATTCGAGGTTGCTGAACAGGCAGGAAGTTGACACCGCTCACCGTTACAGCTCGTCCCCCGCTGCAAAATCAAACAAGAAAATGCCGCCGTCAGCAAATATCCATCACAATCGTCACAATTAAAGTAAAGCGGAAAAGCAGAACATAAAGGAGTAGGGTAATTTGCCCAGAATTGAGCCACGTATATCTCCCTTCCCTCTCCCAAATTGATCCCTCTCCGAGTTCCCTCCCACCCTGTTGTAGGGTGAGTCATTTAGCTACTCATCCATCACGGTCAGCCCCTGCCAACACCCAAGCCCTCGACAGTCCTGGAGACCGAAAAGGGTTGAGTGGTGAAGCGTTTCAGCACACTTTCTGATTCTGATATAAACCTACATAGAAATTACAGTGGAATTGATAATGCTGGAAGGGTTTTGGGAAAGTGGATTTCAGTATGCAAGTATCTAATTCATTTTTGAATGTCTGAAAATTGAAGTCTAGATGGAAAAGTTAGGTTCATATGAATGAAGCTCAGATGTTAAGCTAATGATTTAAAATTTCTTAATATTTAAACACTGTTTCATAAAAGAAATAGACCACTTCTAATTTTTAGTTAATAAATTTAATTTTATACACAAAAAATATTTTTCAACATGTACATAAAACGAGAAGAAATTTTTGAATTATCAAAAGTTATATTATGAATAATTAAACGCATTTACTATTGCGCTATACGCATTTTAATGCAATTTTCATTATACAAGGATTTAAAACATATTTGAAAAATCGTAATTTGATGTGTGTATATTATTTTTTAAGTTCCTTTTTAAATTAAAGGAAATTTGAGGTAAGGAGTTTTGAAGGAAATTTTTTTTGTACTGTAACTACAAATTTGAATATATGAATTTTAAAATTAAATTTATCATAGTTAATAGTAATTTTGAAAGCAGTTCTAAAATTTGTAATATATATTCCTTACTAATAATGCTACAAGCATGAAATACCACTAAGTAAATATTTCCTTTCACAAAGTTATTTTATATTTCACTGCACAAACTATTAAAATTGTATGAAAAGCATTAGGACTAACTATCACACTTTAACTCTCATTATGTATTTAACTATTCATATTCGTACTTTACGAAAATTACTCATTTATTACTTCCATTGAGCTGTAAAATTTTTTTTTATTGCTGTTCATTTCTAAACTTGCGTTTAATAAAATTAAGTTCAATAGCTACTAGATCATAGAAAACTTGAGGAGCTAATGGATGAAACAATTACCTGACGAAACTTTTGAGAGGCGTAATTTTCTTGACGATTGGATCGTCTCTGTAGATAAAAGGATTAGGAAGGGTTAATAGAGCGTTATCCACGGACAAACGTAGTTGGCTCACATTGTAGGACGGAATGGGACTCTTGGTGGTACGGCAACTAATCTGGCTGTTGCTGGCCAACGTTCTGGAGAATAAAGAAGAATTACAATTTTTTGGAATTTTTATGATATAAGAAATTGTTACAAAGTTTCTAAGCATTTTTTAAAAAAAAAATAACTTAAAATAATTCTACAACTAGATGACTCAAATAATGTAATACTTAATGAAAATTGAAAAGGATGTATAACAAACGAAATATCTAGTTAATAATTAAATTTACAGTGAAAAACAACTGTGGATAATTTTTTATTCCAAATTATTGGAGAAGAATAGTAAAAGAAAAAGAATTCATCCTTTATCGGAGTAATTTTCGATGTAGGGTTAGAAAATTCGTAAAGTAAATGCACGGTATGAAATTAGAATTACATTTGAAATATTTGTACTGTTGAATTTCTCTGAAAAATTAAATGCAAAAATGATTCAATGTTTTCCTCCAATTTATGATTTCAATCTCCGAATATTTAATCCTAAGTTAGTCTTAAAAATGTTTTTTTTTTTTTTACTTAATCAATAACATAGGAACTGCTCAGTAGCTCAGCTTTTGTTTAGGCATGATCAGAGAACGAGGTTATTAGATACTTCAGAAATGACCCTTTTTATTTATTCCATTAGTATCCCCCTCCAATTTGAACTTTTCTGTCATATATATGTATTAATTTCCAAATATGACTTATTTATATATTAACACGAACTTTAACAGGTAGTAAAAAAGCATATTTATTTTAAAAAGACTCACCTATCCACTTCGCAAGGAATATCGTCCAATAGAACTTGAAGTTGGCTACCAACGTTCAGATTCGCACCAATGAGATATAACCTTGTTCCTCCAGATTGAGGGCCTTTGTTTGGATGAACCCGGGACAGCTCCACCACCTAAAAAAATCAAAGAGACAAAACTCGAGAAATTGAATAGACCGATATAAAATTTAGAGAGAAATGTTATTGAAACATTGTGAATTTTGTTCATATCAAAATGAATATAGCTTTTAATTGTTTTTCCGAGATGGATAACACTTTAGTGGTATTCTTTAAGTGACAAAGCTAATTTAAATTAAAGTAACAGAATATTTTTTTTTAAAAAAATGGACTGAAAGCTAAAAATTATAAGCAATAAAAACTTTATTTATAAGTTTTAAAAAAAAATTACATTTATGTAGAAAAAGATATTTTCTTTTCGATGCATTAAATAATATTGCTATATTCCAATGATTCTCTCTGTGCATTATAACAATTTTTTTAAAAATTAGTTCATTGAGGATTATAATATATTTTTAGAATTTTAAACATTAATCTTTCCAAAATAGAATTCATTTCCGAAATAAGCTTAGAAACAAATTTCGATAGATTGAAAACAATAATAAAGCAAATAAACCTAGTTCTAACACTTTTCTAGACCAGGGAAATCAATCAGTACACACGATACGTCTATGAAAGGCAAAATACACGCGTGTAAAGAAACGCTATTCCTTTCCGGGGCGGAACTTTATTACTCATAGAGTGGAGTCATTACTTAGATTAAGTCTGGGACTTCACCAATTTAGTAATTCAATTCCCTTTGCAAGCACTGGGAAGGAAAAGTTGGAGACGAGAGAGAGAGAGGAAGAAAAAAATCATTACGTAAAAAGACGGCACCGAGAGAAAAATGCCGCATTTTCGATCAAACTTTCAAATTCACATTAGCTTTTACTTAAACTATTTTTTTCAACTATTATTATTCCCAAGTGCCATGTTTCCCAGATTGCGGGCAAGAGAAAATAATAATAATAAAAAAATAAATAAAAAATAGTGAGATAAAAATAATATCCATCTAAAGGCTTTCAGCCTATTTCGCTCAGCTCCGGTTTTTTAATGCTTAATTTAAGTAAGCATAGTTCCCGCCTTCTCTTCTTCGATTTAAAGTTTTAATGAGGTTTTCTTTCTTTCTTTTTTTATGCCTCTCTCTTCATCCTTTTTTTTCCCTTCCTTTTTTACCCAGTGAGCTTTTATTTTATTTATCGTTTACGGGGCCATTTTTTTCTGTAATTTTATTTTAACCCTTATTATTTTCTTTTTAATCTCATCCCGCCGGAGCTGGAAATTAATTATCTTTTCAGCTTCTTGTTGACTCGTTATCCAATTAGAAGAGGAAGTTGATCGTTCTCTTTTCGTTAAAATCCAGCTTTCCGCCCAGAAACGGCAGTTTCCGAATCAACGGCGCTTAGCCGCAGGACGCACGACGCTTTCGTTGCTTTGCTTTACGACTAGGGGAATTAGTCGAAGATTTTTTTTAAATATTATACCCCTCTTCTTTCAAATGCAAAGAGAGGAAAAAAAATATCGAATTAATTTTTACTCAAAGCTCAGTGGCTGTTGTAACGCCAAGAAGACCGGTTAATTTGAATCAAAAGGGAGCAATGAAAAAAGACTGTTCTTTCAATTATCGATGTCGTTTATTACCTTTTTGCGAAAAAGTAAATGCATTCTTTCTTTTAATCGATAACTAGAGTGACTGTTTATTTTATTGCGAAGATATGTGTGTTTAAATTATTGAAGGAGAAAGACTATTGGTTGACTTGGAGTTAATAAACATTTTTCCGGAACGTAAATTGACAAAAGGCGTTAATAAAAAGTGTAATGAATATAACTCCGCGATAAGTAAAAGGATTAGATGAATATTTCACGCGTTTATTATGACCAGTCTCCGTTAAAAGAAACAAAATTATTTAATATAAAAGAGTTGTGTAAAATAAATTTTAGAGAGATTCGGGGAAATAAAAAGAGAACACAAAATATTATTTTTTAATTGTTATTTTTCAGTTCTTTTTATTAAATGGGTTTTCAAGAGATTTGGGAAATTTTGCACCGGAAACTTTACTTTGCAATACGTTAATTATACGTTATTTTAACGTTATAAAGCAACACGGGGCAATGTCGGTTTATCCATTGGGCGCCCAGGGGCCCGGATAAGCTGGACTTAACCAGATTTTTTGGTTATAAATTTCGATCCTCCAGTGCCAAGGGGGCCAGTAGATCTTCAGCGCCCAGGGCCTAAAATGAGCTTAAATCGGCAATATGACTATTGGCGACGGATCTTGTAATACTGAATCTCGGTCAAATGATGAGGATTACACCTGAAATTACACTCCCTCTTCAAAACGAGATTACAGATTTACCGTGCATCATCCCACTCTAAACGGTGGGGTGGGGGGTTCACAGTGGCACCAGGCTCGAGACTGCGACACCCAGTCTGAGTTCGAGACCATGACGATTACGCTACAGGTGGCTGCTTCTAAATGTGGAATTAGATAACTAAATACAAAACTTTAAATGTTATAAAAGTAATTGTATAAATTAATTGGCACTGTAAAAAATATTTCTTAACGGGTTTTTAACAAACATCAAGAACTTTATATATAATTTTCCCATTTATGAATTAGAAATATATTTCTCCACATATTTTTGGGACATATAATCGATTTGTAATGAATTTTTGCTGTTTATTTTTCAAATTTTTAATTTGAAAAATAACACACTGTAGAGTCAATTAGAGATTGAAGTTTCAACTGGTTAGAAAAATAACAAACCTTGTAGAAGAATCTCTCGTTTGCTAGAGTCAGTCCGGCCTTGTTTCCCACAACAACTTCGGCTGCCATTGGACCAGCGCTTGAACCAGTCCGGCACACAACTCTATAGAAAAAAAGTAAGCAAATAAGGTAAACATTCCGAGATAAATGAAGACTGAACAAAATTAATCTCAATATTCTTTTTATTTCTGACTTTCACAAATCTAGAATAATAATCACTGCAGAAGGGGTTTACATCTAGTAACATTAATCATATTTTGTTTCTGTCATCGTATTGCTTCAGAGAACATACTTGAGTTCTGAAATAGTTTAGAGCAAAAGAAATATGGAATACCTACCTGACGGAAACCGAGTACTCCACCAAAATGCAAGGTATTCCTCCGATGGTAATGTTGTCCCGGATTTCTTCTTCACTTGTACCCAAGTTGCTGCCCTCAATAGTCACGAGAGTGCCGCCTTCAATGGGCCCACTTAGAGGATGAATCTAAAAATAAATACAAACGTATAAAATATGGTTTTGAAATAAAAAATACATTTAGCACTTAAATTTATTTGATAAACGTTACAGTTTTGATTAATAATGATTAATAAGAGATAATTCAAGGTTTGGTAAGGTTCAAGCCTTAACGTTGCAATCTAAAGATCTAAGGGAAATAGTATTCTCATTGCCGGAGAAAAGGTTGATAAACTGTTGGTTGCAAATTCGATGCTTATTTCCATTGAAAGATAGGAAGGGGACATTTTAAACGCACTGTGGTATGGAAATTAACAAGAATGGATCACTGTCAGGGATGTCTTAAGACTTCTTGAGATCTTCGGCCCCTACGCAGAAGTACGCCCCCTTATGATCCTTAAAAGTAGATAGTATATAGAATAAGTTGTCAGATACTTGCACAAACGATAGTCTGAAACCAGTGGCGTAACGTACATCCCCGTATCACGAGGATTCTAGGGGGCCCAAAGCATGGTTGACGCCAAGTGCATATGATCCGGCTTGGGGGCCAAAATCCGACTTTGCAGGGGAGCCCCAATATTCTCCGTTGCGCCATTTCCTGAAACAAATAAATATGCCTGACACCCAATCTCACAAACCTAGCCACAAACAGGCTCGACCGACTACCGCCTTTTCAGTTATACATAAGTATAATGATGGTGTATACTGGTAAGAGCATAGGCCTATACGTGGACGACAGTCAACGCAAAACAATGTCAACTGACATCAGCACCATATAGTGTGAAATTCCATCTTTTTTGGAGAATATGTCCATAAATGACATTCGACTATTAAAATTATTTGGATCACGATCTTATTGAAGCAAAGTCAAGAACGAGACGATGCCTCGACCTTGGTGGGGGCCCTGAGCCCGGGCCTAGTTGGGCCATGCCTTAAGACGTCCCTGATCACTCTTGTGTGAGTGAGTCACTCGTCATTCTTGTATTTGACTACAGTAAAAAAGTCAAAAGTCAATAGTTCATTCTGTAGTTTTTGTGATACATTTAATTCTGGTTCAAAATTGCAAATAAGAGCTTGAAACTCCTCTCATTTATAATGTCTAAACCTTAAGATTCACACCTACAATTTAAACTGTTGTTCAGTTTAAGTAATGCCTCAGTATAAACTAACAATACAATTTTTTTAAACATTTTAAAAATAAATAAATGATATTTCATGAATTCTCATCAAAACTACATGAAACGCAAAATATTTGACTAGAATTACAAATGAAAGGATTTGAATAAGCACTCAAATTCATTATTCAAAAGACATGCTGTTTTTATATGATATAGATATACTTGAATTATATATCTAAGTTAATGGTTAAAATTTCAATTAAAACAGAATATATTTAATCTTAGAATTTACAGAATAACATTGATAAATAAAACTTCTAACAACGAGGAAATCGTAGCTAATCAAACAGTAGAAGCAAAAAGACAAGAAACAACGATTCAGCAAGAGTAGTCTTCGGTTCCTTTCAGTAAACCGAAGAAACAAAGCTTATCCTTAGAAAAGAAATGGAAAAAGACGAATGAACAGCGATTAAAAGCGTCTTCTGGCACTCAATCTGGCCATCTTCTTAATGGACCAAGAAGCTGTAACCTTGCTCCTGGTATAATCCTATCCCACGAAGTCTTCTTCCTCATTTCGAACGATTCCTTTTTCTGAGACCCTTGTTCCCTCTCTTAATAGCAGAAGGAGACCCGACCGAAAAGGAAAAAGATCCAATTGATAAACCCTTCACTTAAGTTAAACTTTTAAAGAGTGAGTTATAAAAAGAGAGAAAATCTCCAGACCAGTTTATCTGTGGAAGGCTTTCGAGTTTATCCCTTATTTATAGATAGAATTTTCCAGAAAGAAAATAAGTTTATTCGTCAAAGTAAAACGGGCGTTATGGAAAGACACAAAGGAGATTTTATCTTTTCAGAAAGGGTATATCCAATCATATTAAGTGACTACATGGAATTCCACTTAAGTGCCAAACATTAAGCCAGGAACCATTATGGCATAATATTGCATATAGGTTTCTATGTGGACTCTTCTAAAACTTAACAAAACAAAAAAAAACAATTGTTTTATACTGACAATTATATAACTGATAGGATTAATATTCTTTCTCTGAAAAGAGTGGTTCTTGTCGAAAAAATATGAGTCTTTCCGTTTTCTGTGAAATCTTGGGACTCAGATCTCTGTTTGTAACCTAGATGGTAGGGCCGATCCACCGCATGTGGCCAAAAGAAGACCGCATGTCAAGAGTTCTATCAATCAAGCAAGATGTTTTACGAATTTTTCAAATTAAAACTAATAATAAGTCGAATAAATATGATGAATTTTAAATAGTTATTGAAAAATCAAAATAAGTCCCGATTTCCCAATAACATGGCATAGTTTAAGAAAAATAGAACTAGCAGAATAGTTAGTGCGCAGTGCGTTGGTCCACACATAGTCCATTAAAGTCTACCCTTTATACACATGCTTCATTTGGTAGAAAAATTCGAGGCAGAGCTGGCAGTACCGAAAGATTTTTTTTACTTCTTTATCAGTGGATCGATGCTTAACAAAGGCGTCTTAAAAATGATTTTTGCGAAAGTTGCTTCATGAAAATATCTAATATGAGATTATATTACATAAGCATAGGATTTAAATTCAATATGCATTCGGGGAAATTAAAAGTTTTCAATTTAATAGCAGCCTTACAATTTTGATAAATAAAATAAATCAAAGAAGATGCGTTTTTGTATCTAATTGCATTTTTATTAATGTTTTTGCTTTTTACTCTTATACAGGTAGATGAGTTTATAACGTCAACGTTATGTATTAGTCAGAATATGAAAAAGTCTCTACAGGCCCGCCACATCAGGTCTTTACACGCGAGCGGCCGACACCCTAGAATCGGTCCTGCTATAGATGGTTACGGGTTTGGTGGTCGGTGAAGTTTAAATCACGACGTTGGTTGAAATTTGCGACAACTTTTTTTTCTTTTTAAAAAAATAGAGGTATGGGAATTTTTTTGTGGTTTTTAGATTTGTTTTGTACATTTTAAGAAAAATATTCTAAAATTAAGAAGGAAAAAAGAAATTATTACTAAAATGAAAAAAAAAAAATGGTACAAATTTACAAAAATAACATAAACGGGGTCCATTTTTCTGTACCAAAAGTTTATGAACAAATTTTCAACTTTTTAATTCTGCTGTGTTGCTATGTTATTCATTTTTGAAATGACCTCCAGGATAAGAAATATTTCAATTTTTACAAATATCTAGAGCCCTTTATCTTAGTTATTATATGAAATTTCATAAAAAAATAGAGATTATATTAACATAAGATAATGTAAATTTTGTAATAAAGCAGTGATTGATAAATCTGAAGGTTAAAACACTTCTACTATTATACAAAACGTACACAAAAAATTTCAGTTAATTATTTTCAAAAATTTTTCAGCATTCGCTGTCCCCGTTCGAGTATTTTCAAAAAAACACATTTCGAGTAAAACGCGTTTTAAAGTATGACATCTTGCTTCAAGTGTGTAATGACGTCTGCTATTACTAAAACACTTGCAGTTTTTGTTCTAGTGAACGGAAAATAATAAACTTGGTATTTTTATAAAGCTAATAAGATGGCCTATAAAATAAAATCATTAAAAAATTTTGCCAATTTTTGGCAAAATTCACAATTTTAGGGTAGTCTGATACCATTAGATCGGTCGCATAGAATAATTGGGATTGAAATACGTTAAAGAAAATTGAGCCTCATGTTGCATAAAGTGGAAGTTAGGAGAATGAGATACAAATTCCTGTACCATTCTCATCGATTAATTACGGTTTATAATCACAGAACATGTCATCAATAGCTCTAAAGTGAAGTAAACCAAATCTCTACGAAAGCGTAGAATTAAACAGTACGAGTTGCAACAAATTAAATTTACTGAGAATTCACAATTTCAAAGTGGCATCGTATGGAAGCGAAAAATAATATTCATTTTCATGATCTGACTGTGAAGATCACACGTGATTAAATATGCATAAATAAGCCTTTATGACAACGTTGATCTCTGAAATAAGTTAAAAGAAATAAATTATATATATATATATATATACATATTTATATCTGCAGTCATACCAGCCATGAAATTTACGTTATTACTTCAATAAAAAGAGTTCTGAACAGTGCTTTTTTTCTAGTGGGCTGTATATTGGCAACTAAGCTTTCGAAGACACGGTAAATCCCCAAATATGAGAGCCATTTCATGGGGCACCATCACAAGTGGCGTCACTCGCTGTCAAATATGAATGCTTGAATTAATTTTAATTCAAGCTCTCGTTGGATGCTAACTATTGCCATGATTTAATTTTGCCGACAGTACCAGAGACAAATTGAGGGATCTTTTACATGCCACGCAATCATATGATATGCGTGCCTACGATTTCGATTTTCTCAGCCAGAAAACCTATCGACTTCAGCCGGAATTGAACTCGCAACCCTGGGCTTAAGAGACGGTAGCACAATCTCTAAGCCACCGTGACAACTTCGTAAATATAACAATTTAAGTAATCTCAAGTAAAATGGTTTGTTAACGGAAATGAAAATAATAATGAATGATTTCAGAGAAAGGGAAATACAGGGTATTGAACTCGGATGAAAATTTTAAAAAAATGTGAACAGTATATATATATTGCAATGAATTTTTGATGTATAGCTTTGCGCCCCACCCGAAAATGTTTTGGTTCTCTTAAATATTAATAGTACAAAGATATTTTAAAGTGAATATGCATAAAAGTATTGCGATATCAGCCTTACCCAATCAATTCTAGGGGGTGGACAGGTAGTTGCTACGGGATCCAGGCAAGCATCTCCATATTTACATGATCCATCACACCAAGCGCATTGATATTTTCTATCTCGAGTTAAACACAGCGAACAATCTGCGGTCCCACCATGACTACCCAGAAGCGGGCATTTATATAGCGTTACTGGAATAAATAGAGAAATAAAGAAAAAAAAATTAAAAAAGTTATTAATATTACTTATAATGTTATTTTTTATATTTATTTATATAAGTTTCAAATAGAGAGTATTCAACGAAAAAAAACTACATTTACCATTTGTTTTATCTATATACGTATCATCGTTCCAAAGCACCGTCAAAGAAGCTATTACTTTTCCGACTTCAGCTTGATAGGTATACTAAATTAATAAAAGTATCCAATTACGAAGAAGCACACACATACATACTCATATATATGCACATAGAGAGAAAATAAAAAAATTATACAAAACTGGGAACATTAAAACGTTTATCGTTATGCTAAAAGTATACATTCTCATTTATATAAAAAAAGATTATTTTAATAACTAAGCTGAGTTTTTGAAAATAACGTATATTGATACTTACAGCAGTCTCCGAACATATGATTTTGTTATTTTTGGCTATGGCAAGAACTCGTTCCTTAGCTCCTTCGATTTCGATAACGCATTGGAAGTTTTCCTAAAAATAAAATTGTATCTTAAGATCAAAATATTCTGAAACCAATTAAGTTTTATTTAACTAAATGGGAAATGTGAAAATTTTCGTATAAAAAATGAAGAAAATATACTTATTAAATAGATCGTAAGCAAACGATGAAAGCATGTACATTCTCAGAAATAACAGCTACGTGTGTATGAATATATTTTATTATATTTATACTTTAACCTGACACTTCACGCGCGAAAAAAACGAACTTAACTTTACGCGCAGGGTATCTCACACCCAAGTGTGTTTACATTCTGTTTTTACCGTAAAATTTGCATACAAAGGTGAAAAAAGAAGAAAAGTAGGAAATACAAAATGTTTATTGCGCTTTTCACACGTATATTTAGCTTTTCTGTTCTTTTTATTAGGGCGTTCAATACATTGTTTATACACTCCTTTAATCTTCGTCGCAAGTAAGTATAATGTTTTCACTGGATCTTAATTTTTTAAAATTTCGTAGAAGCATTGTTTGCTGGTTTCTACATTCTTTACATTCTTTTGTAAATCAAAATCCAAAACACTTCAGAAATCAGTATTTGGTTCGATGTTTAATAGGTGGTTTCTGACTACCTAACAAAATAATTTGCGCATTTATTGTCGCAATGTTCAACAACATAAAAAGTATTGTCATAGGCTAATGATTACATTTTCCAGCCATTGAATATAGTGTGGTCATTTGATCAAGGATGATAATTGCTCCTTTAGTTAAATTATCAGGATAAATTTCAGTAGAGGAATCATGCTTGCTATTATACTCTTCATCATTCGATTCATCCTCATCCCGCAAACAGATTTTCTTCATCCGAAAATACTGTTGTACTATATTTATTAAATATGTATCCTTACTCTTGAATATCACATTTCTTCATCATAAGTACAATAATGTATCATAGCATAAGAAAGATTTTAAAGCTTGTTCATGCATTTAGAACTGTAACGGCGATTCACACGCAGGGTATGACATACACGAAGAGGCGGTATCCAAAATATACATTTAGAATTTGCTTATAAGCTAAGGCCCCTCAAAGGATATGAATTTAAAGTCAGTTACACGAGAAATATTCATTTTCCGAAAAAGGTTTAGATGGAGTCTTGAAAAAAAGTTAGGCGGTGGGTATGACATACCATGTGCGTGAAGTGCCGAGTTACATGGTAATACTGATTATATTAACATGGTATGGAAAGAATTATGAAAAAAATTCGAGAAGCTATTTCTTTTATCTTCTTAGACAGTATAAATAGAATATTTCTAAAGAAAATTGAGTTCGTACTTGAGAAGAAAATTTATAATTTTTTAATATGTTAAATCATATACTAGAGCATGCAAATATATAATTTTATGCGTTATATTTATACATGTATTTTATTCCCAGTTTGATGCCAAAGTCAATAATTGATTATGATGATTGAAATAAATATTCTACGTATTCATAATTTCTAGACTCTATTTCTTTATTTTCTTCTCGTCTGTCAAATTATTTCAAATATCTATTTCTACGAACCAACTCCTCTTTATTGAAAAAAATTCACAAACGAACTAATTTTTGTTAACTTTTTGTTTTATTTACCCATATTAAATAAAGAGCATTTTATTTGCTGTATGTTTGGCAACTTCAAATTCGAATAGAAATTTCAGAAGAAAAATTACCCGAGAGGAAATTACCATTTCTCTCAGTAATTCGTGGAACATATATATTCTCTTACAGAAATGTACATCGGAATATAAAACAAAGACTCTTACCACAACACTTGGCAAGTTACGAACTTCAATAGTTATCTCTTTGGGCACTCCACTGGGAAGTAATATCTCTTCTTCTAGTTTGAAACTCGGACAATGCTGGCGGCCTTTGATAAGAGAATTCTGAGGATTCTGAAAAGGTCACGGATAAAATTTAAAAATCTTTTTCAGATAGTATTCGAACATATTGCAAAGAATCGTCGGAAATGTTATGTAGGACTTACGTTTTCACCAGAAATAACTGTACGTGAACATGTAGTGACATTGTGGGTGCATTTATTTTCATGCGGACACCAACTACAAGCCCAAGAACTAGTGACACAAGATGTGCACCTGAACGGGAGTAAAAGAATATTTAGATTACGTTTATTTTATACAATTGTGATATAAAAATGAAAGATCACACTAAAAAATAAGGTTCTGTAGATATTTTTCGAGGAAAATTGAAAGGACATAGAAAAATGAAGATGGAATGTGTATATGTCTGTGATTCAAAATTCCCCCCTCAAAATCCGAATAGACCCTAACAAGACTGGAGGGGGGAATAGAACCGATTTGACATGTGGTGAAAAAGTGGAAGAAAATTTCTTTTATAGGAAAAAAACGAAGAAAAATTTTGAGATCAAATATGTTTTGAAAGTTAACAAAAGAACTTGAGATTTTACAGCTTGTGATAAAGCACGTTGTTTTCTATTTGTAACAATTTTTTTCTAAGCGAAGGCTCAAGCTACAATTGCTAGAAATAGACGTTCATTCTCCACAATTTTGAAACACGAAAAATACTATTGAAAAGACTAGACGGCTTCAAAAGAGAATTATTTATTATTTTTTTAAAAAAGAAATATATTTGATAAAATATTAAAGAGTTTAATGTTGTAAGTTTTAAGCGTTGATTCGACTTAAGAGTGTTGAAAATTTTAAAAACACTACAAACGCATTCAATTACTCAATTTTAAAAATGAATTCTTTCCTTCACGCATGTTTCAGAAATATTTAAACATTGCTTTTAAAAATAAATGCATTACTTTAAAATACAGAAAATTCTTGAATTAACATCAATGAGTTCTGTCCGATTTTTCTCGATGTGGTACATTCCACAAATATAAATCTATCAAAATTACAATTACTTAAAAAACATCATTCCATCTCTTTACAATCTAGAGCACGTTATGAATTTATGTCGATGGTTCCCAGTGATACATAAGCCTCTTTTTGTTTTAATGCATTTGCTGTTGCTTCCCTTCTGCTATCAAAACCCGAACAGAATTTATATCATACAGTTTCGAAGTCCAAAAATACATAGCTACTTTTACAGTCCTAAAACTAGAGAAGGCTTTACGATGAACGGAAGTCATGAAAGAGATCGGAAATCTCTGTAGTGAAATGCCCAAGTGAAATGCTCCCGACTTTGATGGTAAAAGGGAGCAAGCAAGGGCTAAAAAAAGAATAAAGTAAAAAGGTTCCATTGCAAGCACAGTGGGTGCTCACTTACAAAGTTTCTTATAGAACTTCGGGAAGAAGGTGGGGGGAGGGCTTAAATGCGGCAAGAAATAAAGTCACGTTCATCATAAACTTTAGCTCATTCCGTTATATTTCTGATTTTATTGAAAGGGCTCGTAGCATGATGGGGTAAATATTTAATTGATTTTTTACACAAAAAGGGAGATTATTTGCGTTTGCAGGAAAAATATATTCTCTTTTACGGCAAGATTTTCTTATACAGAGATACAGAAGTAGAAAATAATAATAACGATTGGTTAGGAAGTTCAGATTATGGTAATGAAATAGGAATATATTTCTTGGCAAATATCGTTTTTTTCTTTGGAGTTTGTGAATAAGTTTATAAAATTTCTTCTTTTTGAAGTTATGTTTACATTTCTTCTTTTTTGAATTTCTTCTGTTATTTAAGCATTCAATTAAAGTCAAAATAACTGCACCGAAGAAAGACATATACTTACGTCTTATGAACGGAACAGTCGTAGAAGGCAAAGAGTCGATTTAGAAAATCCTTGTTAGTTTCACTGGATCTCACGGCTAAGTCCACAGACACGTGGTCTAAAAATATTTTATGGTTAAAATTAGTTTGAATAACAAATATTTGACTAAATTATTTCTAAGAACATGAAAATTTATTACTGTGCATTGACTTACTTTAAGATTAGTTATTTATATGTAAGATTTGATTACATGACACACATAGAGATTTTGAATGCTATTTTTAAGAGAAAAACAGTGAAACTATACCTTTTCCTGAAGGAATGGGTGGTCTTTCGGCGAGGACGGGTGCAAGGCAGGCAAGCCCTTGATCAGTTACCTTTGCTCGGACGGGGGTGCTACGGCCGAAGACGCACATGTAGTGGGCACCGTAAGGTAACTGTGGCAGTTGATTGATGACTAATTCCACCTGAAGAGAGTTTAAAGTTAGCACAAACAAGAATATAAGCGACTGTATAAATATTAACACGTGAAAAAACGGCTTTTGTAGAAAAAAATCCATACAATGTTATATAAATCTTAAAAATTATTAAATAAGTTTAAATCTCACAAAATAAAACAACGAATATTTTAATTTATCTTCTAAATGGTAATTGCTTCAAAAAAATTTTAACTAAAGAGCCACTTTTAAAATACCTTTACAAGTGTAAAAATAAAAAAAATACAAATGTATATAGAAATATCCACGTCTTTTTTTATTTATTTAAATCAATTTTTTTTAAAGTCCTATCATATTTGTTCCAAAAAATAATCAATGGAAGAACAAATCTTGAAGAGTTTCCGAGAAAGTTTAATGGAACTATTTTTCACGTCAGCTATTTTTAGAAAAAGTTCGAAAACTAAAAATATACATTCACAATCACCTTAGAGTTTTTAACTGAAACGGCACGCACACAAATGAAAAAAATGTTACCCACCAACAATACCTTCTGTGTGAGTGACATAATATTAATAATCAATAATATTTAAATCTGTCGCGATTTTTTCACGACACAACGTTTATAGCTGACAGATTTGTATGCAAATGTAATCAAGCGAGAGGACTAATTACTCACTATGGATAAACTATTTCGAGGCAGATGTTCAGGTCGGATGGCTTGGAAATCAATGCATTGCTGAGTGTTGAGAGATAACCATCGAGGACTACTGGAGTCTGTTGTCAATGTAGCGTTCTGGCAGGCTGCCTTCACCGTACATCTATAATCATAGTTCTTTGCTTGTAAGTAATACGTTTAAAAGCATTAGTAAACACAAATTAGAAATTATACTAAGTATGAGAAATACAATGGACAGTGAAATTCATTGCGGATTACAAAAAGAGGTATTATAAATCAGATATCTTTTAAAGAATATTTAAGAGTTTTTAAAGGTATAAAGTCCTATTATATGTGTAAAAAGATTCACTCTAACAGAAAGGAAAGCCTAACTCCTACAGTTTGAAATTATTTTTACTGAAGAATTCATACAATATCACCACTTTTATTTTATGTTCTATCAAACCAATACAAGTATAAACAGATGTTTCAGATGGATAACCAGGTATATTTAACGAAATGGTTTTTATTTAAATAAAATTTTGATTAAAAAGAATAAACCAAAAGTAAAAATTCTATGAACTGAATTGTGATTTTTACTTTTATTAATTATTTAGTAAGAAAAAAAAATTCTACGTTCTCTTGAGAAAATAATAAATACACGAAATCCTTTTTTCGATGAAAGGATTAATTTCTTGTTTCTTATTTTAAAGATGATTCCAACTAAAATCATTCTGCTAACGTTCTTTTTTTCGTAGTACTACTTTATGACAAAATTTTGATTCTATACATCTAAAAGAAAAGAAGATAAAAGTATCTTCCTAAAAGATTTAGTTTCAGAGCAACACGGTGGTGGCCAAGGTGTCTATGACAAGTGGCTGTTGACGTTTCACTTTAAACAACTCAAGAGCTGGCAGAACGAAACTTCGATTCAATTGCACTGGTTGCCCTTAGGGATCCCCATAAGTATACAAAACTTTTCTCTAACTCTTAACCACTAGTTCGGAGTTTACAAAAGGAAAAGCATTCTCTTTCTAAGCTATATAGGTAGCCTTTCGATCAATAAGCTTTTTAAAGGCCTTCGATGATAACGGTGGATAAAGAAATGCATTAGAGTCACGTCTTGGAAGACAAAATCAGAAGTTTAAGGCGTCTAATGCGTTTCCTTTTAATAACGACATCTTTCTCAATTGACGCCATCTCTAGGGCTATGGGGTACGGGAGAGGAAGGTTGCTAAAAGCTTTTCGACAAACACACGCAAAAGACCGTCAAAGACGTGAAGTGTTATTCGTAGTGTTTCGCAAGGCAGTTTTCTGGAGGGCTTTTATATGCATTTTCCTGCCTAGCAAATAGAAAAAATAAGACTGAGCGAAATTGCTTAGCTATGTTTGCAATTAGTACGATTAACCGCCTCGTCGTAGAGAACACTAAAAATAACTTTTGATGTGATGCATTTGAATATTAACAGCGTTCAAGATGGCGTCCTAAAGAATTTTACGTCGAGATGTAAATTAAATGTCACAAAACCGAAAGAAGAATTCTTCAGATTGGATACAAAAGAAAAATGCCTCTCTAGATGGAATAGTTTTAAAACACATAATACAATTTTGATAATGCATATTGTTTCAAATACTGATCAGCGATTTCATCGAGATATAAATAACTTTTATTTGTTCAATGCATTAAGAGCACCAGAAAAATTATTAGATGCATAAAGATATCCATTAATTTAGAACTATTGTAGAATTAGATTAAAAATAGAATAACTTTCAGGAGTTAACGGATGGTTTTAAAGAAAGATGTTCGCTTCACCTTTCTCAGAAAATGAAATAATTAAAATTATTTAGTGAATTACTTACTGAATTTCATAGATGCTGAAGTAGTAATAGGTAAATATTAATATTTAAATACGTTCTTTAAGATCGGATGTACAAAAATTTACCTTTTTTCTAAGGAGCACCATCCACAATATGGATTTCTAGCTCTTAGACACTGATCGCAGGCTTCATAACGATTGCATTCTTCGATTCGGACCTTACTGATCTGTTTCGCAACAACAAAAAGAAAAAATATAAATTTTGAAACTTAATTCAAGGATTTAAAAATAAGAAATCAGTTTTCATATAGTTATAATTTCAAGCTTAAATTACTATAAATACAAACACATAGATGTTTGTAATTAAGATAAAATACGAATTACAAACATCTAAATAAACATTTATTTAGTTTATTCCGAATATTGACCTGTTTATATGTTGAAACTCTAAACGCAGATCAAAATTCGAAATAAACGAATTGAATGATTTGGAATATATATGTTTATTTTACATCTAAAATTAAGTATATATATATTTTTTTGGAAATCATATTTTTATATATCATTTGGTTAAGTAATGAACATTATCTTTATATAGTAATTTTATGAAATAATTTTTATTAATTAACTATTGTACATAAAATAAAGCTATATTGTGTATACGGAGCCTATAATTTTTTTTCTAGAATAAATATTTATATATGATACGTTATAGGTGCATTTGTTTCATGAGTGATACAGGAGTAATGAATATTAATTTATTAATTCCAGCTTCTGTATTCAGTAATTATTGTTTTTACAAAATTATTTACCATAGAAAATTAAATACTTGAAGTTAAATATTAATTGTGAGCAGAAGTTACCCGAAAACCCTTTTTTTTTCATTACTAAATATTTTTGCTTTAATTTTTATTGACAAATCAATCAGGTACGTCAGTTAATCTTAACAAAAGCATACAATTCTGCAATTTGTTCTTACTTTGTAGGGAGAGGCAGCATAAATATGAGTTTCAGTTGGATCTAAATGCATATCAGGAAGAATAGGGTTGCCTTCATCCACAACGACTTCCTCAAATTCTTCTGCCTCATCACCGATAAGAACCTAAAAAATAATAATTTAAATAAGCAATATTCTCTATAACTAACAAAAATTCTATACTAAAATATACAATAGTATACATTGTCATACATTTACAGAAATATATTAGTTCTAGAAACATTTCGGAAATATTTAAAGGTATTAAGTAAAAATTTTAGGATATAATAGCTTTTTTTTACTAAGCCTTCATTAACAGTTTCACAATTCGTAACAAATTTGGAGTATTCGAGACGTTCTTCTTAGATCCACCCCCCCCTCCAAATACAATAAAAATTTAATCCAAACGAAGATAAGCAAAAACGCGAACTAATCGCATGTAAAAGATTTATTAAAGTTTTCGTAAGTTTATATTAAAGCTTTCATACATTTTTTATGTAACTTGCTGAACAGCATATACACAGCATGAGTGAATGTGCACACGTGGGAAATTGGCGACTAACCTCGGTCAAGTGATGAGGACGACACCTGAGCTGGCATCCCCTCTCCATACTACCACACCTCGCCAAGAGCAGAAAGAGCTGCGACAGATTTAACGAGCATGAGTATCTCTATAAGCAGGGACGTCTTAAGGCATGGGTTAACTGGGCCAGGGCCCAAGGCTTCGCCACAATGGGAACCTCTTCCCATTCTCGACAGCCATAATAAGATCATGATTCAAATAATTTAAACGGTCAAACGTTATTTTCGGTTTCATTCTCCAAAAAAATGGGAATTTCGGACGATATGTCAACTGGTTACATGTGATGACCGTCGTCCATGTATAGGCAGGCCTAGGGCTACCACCTTTCACCATCATTACTCATTCAGTCAAAAGACGGTAGTCGGTAGAGCTAATCTGTACAATTATAAGTCATACACATTTATTTGCTTCGAGTTATTGTTTCTTACGCGCTTTTGACAACGTACGCCATGTACTGTCTACTTTTATGGGTCATAGGCGGGGCCCACATTCGTGCAGGGGCCCCAAGACCTATTTTTGAGTAGGGACCTAGAACCTCAAGAAGTCTTAAGACGTCCCTGTCAGGTCTTCAGTGGACTCGAATTCATGACACGCCAACCATGAGTCCGTAACTATAACCACTAGTCTACGGTGGTCACACAATATATGCAGCAACGAATAATTAGCGACATTTTACTCGAAAGAAAAAAATTCCATATAATAGCTTTCTTTTTGCATATATAATAAATATTTTTTTTTTCTTTTCCTCTTCATTCCCTCAAAGTGCATCTACAGCGTTTACAGACCACATCTGTAGATACCTAAGTAACACAACCGGCATTACTTTTTCAAAGCGTGATGAAACTCCGCCCTCTTCCCCCCTCAATGAAACAAACGTCGATCCTCGGCAAATAATGGTATCAGAGAAACCATCATTTCTTTCTTTTTGCTGGAAATCTGTCAAGTAAAAATCTGTCAAAAACTTGCCATGGAAGAGATCTCGCTACGAGAGAAATGAGAGGGGTGGAAAAAAACAGGGGAAAAAAAGGGTGAGATTGGCAGAGAAAGAGAACAAGAAAAGTACGAAGTGTACGTGCGATCGATGGCTTCGTAAAACGTCGGCTGTCGCTTCGAAACCATCAAATCGACAGCAATTGTAGGGATGAAAGTCGTTCGGTCACGTGTGACTTGCTCTCGTGCGCGTTATCTGGGTGACAAGAGAGCGGACAGACAGCTCATTAGGATGGCCCACGGAACGGAGGATACCTTTTCCAGGTGTCCATCAACGTGTCTTTCAAAGTCATCGACTAGGGTGATGGAACAAATGCAAGGGAACTGGTCATTACATAGGAAAAGGAACATATCCTTTTAGGACAGACATCCTGCTGGAGTTAGTAATCTTAAGGGGTGTTTTCTCTCTCTTCTCGAAATTAATTTTTTGACACATGGTAGAGTTAAAGATGAAGACATTTTAAGTCTTCAAATACAGAACTCATAATGAAAAATCTAATTAAAGTAATATCGTGGCCTGAATCATAGTCAGATATGTAATATATTCTTCTCAAACGTTATTACGAGGAAATAAAGTCACACATATTTCAACAGATTGTTTTTTCAGACCAGTTCCAGGTATTAACAAATTTGAAGTTGGGAATCATGTATTTTTAAAAATGTATAAACGTACTCATTTGCATTAAAGAAATTGCTATCTAAAATGTATTAACGATAGTTAAGCCCTTTTATGTTGACTAAAAATTAACAGAGCTGTCCTATTTTTTAAATTTCAAAGACGAATCCCCCCCCCCCATTTTATTTCATTAAAGATCTCTTGTTAAGGAGCACATGTTCTTCATTTGTTAGCAATTCCATTAATATTCAATGGAATTTAATTACTTTACAAATGGTAACGTGTAACACCAAGTAAAAGAATTAATAAAAAAAATATTATCTATTAAATTTCTATATAACATACTTCTTTCTAATTTATTCAGGGTTCTAAAGATGAAAGTAGTTTCAGGACAGTAAAAACACAATGAATCGAATTCCAAATAACAAAAACTAGTATTATCATTTTGAATTTAATATTAAAAAATGATTTTAGAAAATTGATTTTAGAGTTTGAAAAAGTCCGTTAGTTACATAATTTGATTTTATACACACTACCTTATAAGTTAATGCATTCTGAAAAATGAATCCCTAAACATTGTGCTTTCCGTAATTTTTTCCAGATTTCTACGTATTTCCAACCTTTAAACTAAATAAAAACATTTAATAGCAGCAGGAAATACAGCAGTTTTCTCCATTCGTTTCATTCACGGAACAACAAAAGATACCAGAGACCTTTCGTTTTTCCGAAACATTTGAACAAGCCAGGTCACCACACGGCTCATCATCACACACTCCGTGGCATTAAAAACACGAACTTTTGCGGTACGTAACAAGACTGTCCTTTCAAAAAATAGTCGGGAACGCGCGACTGTATAAACTATCACGCTAACAAGGCACAGTTAGTTCTTTCTGGAGAAAAAGGAAGAAGCCTGAACTAATAAAAAGAGAAGGAAAAGCGCGACCAGTGCTTTATGGTACGTCCTCCCCAAGCGATGGTTGGAGAAAAAAATGGTTTTTACGAGCGAGAATTTTTACGAGGCCTTCGGCCCGGGAACTTAACGAGCTCGACTCCCGGTACTAAAACGATATCCAGAGACTGTCATCGAGAGATTGCGCGTCCACCCCCTACCAAACGACAATAGTGATGCTTGAATGGGAAAAGGGACAGTGCGCAAACTTCATTGCAAAGAATAGAGGTACCCTTGTTGGTCGAGATCGGTGTTGTAATCTTTTAACAATGCGGATCCTCAACAAAAGGAAACCTATTGACCCAGTGTCCGTAACACATGAAAACTAATTATATTACACGGGACTACTCAGAAGAGTTCGGCAAATGATTCGAGGAAGGTCTGCTTTCGGAAAAGGAATATAAATTGAGCTATACTTTTTTTAGTACATTATGTTCAAACCATTTAATTGCGATAAATTTTTCTAAAAGAAGTTACTAAAATTGTATTATTTCTTCATTAACTATATGTAATTTTTTATTAATAATTGAACACATATGGTGTAGTCGCAGATTAAAACGATACTAAAAACGAATGGTTTAATTTCATTGCTGCATAATTTAATTGCTAGTTATTTTGGGGTGCAATTTACTGTTAAATGAAAAACGATTATTAATTCTTTACTGTATAACAAGAAAATATAAAATAAGAATTTCTCAATAAGTTCAACTATTCTACGACATTAACTTAAATTTAAAACGAAATCACAAGTGAAAAAAATGATTAAAATAAATATTTCACCCTAACGTTCAAAGTTACTGTTTTCTTCTCTCATTTGAGAAATGAAGAAACAGGAATATTTAAGTGCTAAATAGTACTGTTTCTAAAATAACGTGATTACTATAGAAAAACCTCAACATTCTTCAAGAGCGTTCTTTTTTTAATTAAAAACAATAAGTATACAAAATAACTAATAATAAACTAATTAAAATATGATGCACCGGCCCCTTTGAAACTCAATGACACAGTTGCAGTATAATATATGTACTATATAAGGATCGACCTCTTCTACATCCATTGACGGTCCCCCTCAATAAAACTCTTAATACTGCTGAATATCTGGATAGATTTCTGAAAGCATACGACAACCAAATTGTGGAGCCCCTTTCTCTTATTCTCATAGATTGACATCGTAAACGGCGAACAAAGAAAAAGGTACTTTAAAAAAAATGGCAGATCGGACAGATTTCTCACTGGAGAATTTCGCGATAGCTCTCCTTGGCTACTTTGTCTTTCATGAATTTCTCACATAAATATAGAATCAGCCAACTTAAGGTTATAAACCTATGAGGAAATAGGTGACATAAGGGATTTGCAAGCAAAGATACGAACTCACTTTAGATTTCGTAATTTAAAATATATATCACTCTTTATATATACCAATGAAAGGCAAAGAGAATTTCAGTCTTTAAAATTTACAATTTAAATAACGAGTCAATACAGGCAACTAAATACTGAACGTGAAATTTTAAGATGTAGAATATTTATAAGCAAGTCATGTTTACAAAAACTTCCAGAGAACTAAAACTTCTTTTTTTGCTTTAGATGGGGTTAAAAACTTCTTCAGAAATATAATTAAAAACGAATTCATAATAATAATAATAAAGAAATATTTAAATTTTGTTCTGACCAAAGTGTATTCTAATAAATCAACGAACTCACAAGAATCACCTTTGAGGTTTCTAAAAACGAAAATATCTCAACACCATAAGAATTATAAACAGCTAAAAGGTAAACATTTCAGATGTTCGAATACAATGATTTTTATATAAGATAGCTTTTAAAGAATTACTTAGCAAACATATTGATGGAATTACGTAGCAAAAAAGCACAAAAAGAAAAACAAATACCAATACAGTTAGATTATCTTCATTCAAATTTGAGATCTAAAACAACAATTCTTCAATTATGTAAGACTCTTTTCATTTCCAGGCTTATGTCCAATGGAATTTTTGAATAGAGTTATTCTGAATAGTATGTTTTCCTTAATTAAAAAGGTTTCAAAAGAGGTACATATATATAATTTTTATAAAAGTAACCTTTAGAAATAGTTATTTTTCTCTCAAAAGAGAGGTCTGAACAGCTTAGTTATTAGAACGATTATATATTTGATTCTTGGTGAATCACAAAGGTTCATCATGAAGCTTGTGTCCTTTCAAACTCGTGCGTGGAATAGTTGAAATTTCTGCATGCAAAATTCTACTGGATACTGAAGTCTTACGTTCGTATAATAAAACGATGAATTTAAACTAATCAATTGAAAGAGTGAACCTCTTATTTCTTCCTTTGCCATGCTTTATGAAATTAATTTTCCAGTAATACAGTTTCTGAAAGGTTTAAAAAGAACGATTTATGTAGAACAAATTAAAATTATGAAAAAGGATAGACGAATACAAAGAGCAGGAAATACATTAAAACTTTAATAATATCCATAGGTTAGATCCCACACAGACATATACAGGGGTTAAACTCACAAATGTCTCATCACTTCAACGCGTCACACCATGATGATTCTACAAGGATAAATTCTTGCACGAACATGTCGAGAAGCAAGGATAACTCTTTCTTTCGAGCGCATCGCTCTTCCAACCACAGTTAAGGTGGTGGAGGAGAGGAAAAGGAACCTCTCTGACACGAGGTTGAGGCTTTTGAAAGTTTGTTTCTCGATCATAACTCTGTCCCAGAGAGTCCCACGAGCGCTATCCATCTCATCCCCTTCAGTGCCCCCGACGCGTAGTTAAGACATCATCGCTGTCACGCCTTGGCCCGGCGCAGATGTCGTCCCGTTTTAACGCGTTCCTCTTGGGGAAAATGTTGGTTGGGTCCTATCTGTAACCCCTCGGGCAGAAACTTAATCCGTGGGAAATAAATCCACATTCTTGTTGTGGAAACACAACTGGACCCGAGCAATTCCATTTATCTTCCGGAGAATTCAATTAAAAAATATGGGTGATGAAATGGAGAGTCTATGGCTCGGGAAAGATACGAGGATGAGTCAATTAAAATGGATTAAAAAAAAGAGGACAGCGTGACAGTTATGAAAAGTTTGAGAGATTTATGGATGGCCTGGTTATTTTCAGAGGCAATGAAGTTCGGGTGTACCTTTCAAGAACAACTTTAAAAAACGTTCTCTGGTTTAATTGGATAGTAAGCATCTTTTGATAGCATCTTATAAAAATAAAGAATAAAAGATATTCACCACTTATCGCAAATAACCAAGCAAAGTTAAAAGTACGGAACGTTGTTTTTCGACTTTTAAAAAAGTTTGCACCAGGCAGTACGAACAACATTTAAAGAAATATAACAAGTAAATAAATAATGTTCAGTCCTGTATGGGACAGCCTATATTTGGCATATTATTTTACGCATATCTCTTCGGAGAATAATGATGTACATATTACAAAGGCATATAGCAATAATACATTAATAGACTGTATTGTATTAAGATATCCGACTACCCTAAAATTGTGAATTTTTTTTATGATTTTATTTTATAGGCCATCTATTAGCTTTATAAAAATACCAAGTTAATTATTTTCCATTCACTAGAACAAAACCTACAAGTGTTTTAGTAAAAGTAGATGCCATTACTTTAAGCAAGATGTCATACTTTAAAACGCTTTTTACTCGAGATGGCTTTTTTTTTGAAAATGCTCAAACGTGGATAACGATTACTCAAAAAATTTTGAAAATAGATAATTGAAATTTTTCGTGTATGATCTGTATGACAGAAGTGTTTTAACCTTCAGGTTTATCAATCACTGTTTTATTACAAAATTTACAGTCCCTTATATTAATATAATCACAGTTTTTTAAAGATATTTTATATAATAACTAAGATAAAGTGCTCTAGCTTTTGTAAAAATTTAAATATCTCTCATCCTGAAGATCATTTCAGAAAATGAATAACATAGCAACACATCCAAATTAAAAAATTCAAAATTTGTTCATAAACTTTTGGTACAGAATAATGGACCCTGTTTATGTTATTTTTTGTAAATTTTTACCGATTTTTTTCCATTTTAGTAATAATAATTTCTTTTATCTTCTTAATTTTAGCATATTTTTCTTAAAATTTACTAAACAAATCTTTAAAAAAAATCCAAATATCTCCTTTTTTTTTTTACAAAAAAAATTGTCGAGCAAGTAGTCAGATACCTTAACTGACATATGCAAAGCATTCAAAAAATTCCTCTGAAAACGAAAACATTCATTAAAATTTTTATCGCTTATCAGCAAATTGAGAACAAAACGGACTGACTGACATTTCTGGGCTCATTTCACCACGAATGAAAAATATGGCATTAATTATTACTTTTCACCCCCAATTGATCATGGTCACGAACTGGAATCCCAGTACCATTAAGAGTGTAGAAGGGCGATGCATGTTAAACCTGTCGAGGCTCAAAGTTATCAAGTTAGCGCGCTGCAGAAATTTGGAGAGTGAGGTACTAATATAGATGTCGTCCTCATGCACACACACACCGCTTGACCAAGGTTCAAAATTACGAGGCCAATAACTTTCGGGACGTTTTAAATTGCACGTTAACAAACAATTAATAAAACAACTTTAGTACACTAAGTATGCTATTTAACCAATCGGTATTGATGATATGTGCGTTAAGTTGATGCTGATTAAGAATTAAAATACTAAATTTTCTGCACATTGAAGTTAGTGTTAATCATGTTTTGATATTCGTATTTTAATAACAATAAAGGGGGAAGGATCCCCAAAATTACTATGATTACGGTTTCTTTGAAAATTGAAGTCTTAGCCGTTCAGAACTTTTTAAAGCAGCTATTATTTTACTATAAATTTATTAATAAGCAACTTACATTATTGTCATTAGTGGTGAAATATTTCTGAATGCACATATCAAGAAAATAAACCAAAATATCATTTAATGAAAAATAAACACACACAATTTTTTTAATCCTATATTTCGAGTTACTAATTAAGTCATAAGCGATTTCAGATTATGTGTTTAGTACTTTTCCTTAAGAGTATATTGAATTACTGTAGCTAATGCTTTGAGTTTCCCATTTCTTTTGTAAAATTAACTAAATAAAATGCTCTGTGGTCGTTTCTGTTAAAATAAACATCACACTCATATAGTTATTTAACACTAACAAGAGAAATCTTTCTAAAATATAATTATAAAACAGTTGTTGGTTCTTGTATTATTTTTCAAAAGGAAATGACACTATTGAGAAAATTTTACACTAAAATAAAATTTTAATGAAAACAGTAACAAAAAAAGTGCTTATTTAAGCATAACCTTCTTTTTTTGTTATTTAACACTGTCATAATCTGTCAAATACTGATCAAACGCTTGACAATTCGTATTTCAAATACGAAAAACTAAAAAAGATAAGCATCGAAATTCTATTTAAAACATTTTTTGATCTTAGGTACTTTCTGTCCATTGGTTTCTAAAAATGATACCCAGGAAATACCGGATCAGCACCCAAACATAAAATTTCGGCAACCTTTAAAACGTGTTGCTAATGACACTGGACTCACTGGTCAGCATGTCTACTTTATTTATATACTTCTTTACGCGTCAAATCTGTCATTAGTTCCTGTGCACTGGTTACAGATGGATCAGCAAGATCAATCACAGCAATTCTTTGAAACAAATGCGTATAGTACCGAAGCGTATCACGTAAAGTAATACCATCTTAAAAAATATTTTTTCCTCTTTCTGGAGATGCATTTGTCACGCTACGAACGTGACCTTCGATGAGCAACCTTCACCTTTCCCCCCTCCTTCTGTGCTATATTTCTGGGAGATAACAGCATTTACGTTTTGCCTTCAAAAATTTTTTATAAACAAGAAGGTTCTTCAGCCTGTGCTCTGTTGGGCGCTGCCAATCGTATAATGGAATTCGGCTCCCGCAACGAACGTAGCTTAGGACAACTGATAAAAAAAATTGTAAATAAATACACCATAAAAATAAAAAAGAAGGATATAAAGAGGGAAAGGACTGTGTTCGATTAAGGTTCTCGGCAGGAGATTTCCTCTTTTATGGACAGTCGTGAATTCTCAAAGAGCTCTGAAGAATTCTAACAGACTAATGAATTGATCACTTAACCCTACTAGCTCATTAATTATTGAACAGTCCTCCTTTTTTCAGAAACATTTATCGTTTTTCTTCAGTTAAAAATGCAATCGAAAAAAAGTTTTTTTAAAAAAAAAGAAAAGGGGGGGGGGATACGAGAAAGGATTTGCTTTGAATGTTTTACAAACAGAGAAATCGACCATTTCATTGACGAACTTATTTTATACAAGGGGACGTGTTTCTCAAAATTGTAAAAATTTATTCTATAGAGTAATGTTTTATTAAAAATTATTACTCATACTATATAATTTACTGGATTGTGAAGTATTTTTTTAAAAACTTCATTTATAGTGTTATGTAAATAATTTACCATGTTCCTACGGCTCCTGGGGCGCGCCCCCCTAGGAAGGCGTGATAACTCTACGAGGGGGGCGCGAGCTTATTGAAAAGTCGAAAACAAAAGATTATTTAAAAAATTATTTATTTACTGAAAGTAAACAAACAAAATACATTTTGACATAATAAAAAATAAAATACACATTTACACTGCTATAATATACTTATAAATGTGTCAGTACTTCACAATGTATTCCATAATTAATTTAACAATACTATAAGTTAAGAACAAGTTTAATAATTACCAGTGACCTCATGGGCTTGTCATGTATAAATTTATGTACAAAAATTAACACATATTAATAATTTGTATGGTTTATAACTAATCCCTTAACTGCTGATCAAAAGTTACGCGATTCGCTCCCCAATGCCACCGTTTTTCACGTAGACGCGTGTATATGATATATTGTCGGAGGGGAAGAAAAGGAATAAAGAAGCTAGTTCTCTGATATAAGTAAATCCTTTGCAAACACACACTGTCAAGATCCTTTTATTGCATTTCAAAGCCTTCGAATTAATTTTACAGATAGCAGTGTACAGAAAAAATCGTACTTCATAAAGACGTATATATACGTCCGGGGCAATTAATGCTTTGGCTGAGCGAGACTTTTTTTTCGGCCGAGGTTAAAGTCGGATAGTAGCTTTAAGATCAAAGTATAGAATTAGTGAATTCAATGCATTATTATAGTATGTAGAGGGGAGGGGCGTGATGAAAATTATGATTGAATATTGTTTCGCAGATATTGAAAGTTTGAGAAGCAATGTCTTACGGTTGAAAATTGATTGCAAATTAAAAGTTATTCAACCATTTCTGAAAAATTTACTTCAAAAAATTAATTTATCTGCGATCTCGCCATTTACGAAAACAGAAAATACATAGAAAGAAAAAATAAGTGAATCTAACATCTTTTAGATTAATTGTTTAAATTTCTTTTTAAAACTCAAAATAACTTTGAAAATTTAATAAAGAATTTTAAAAAATCAAAAAAAAAAATATTAGTCAATTATAATGCGAGAGTGATTTTAAATAAGTTTATACCTTTAAAAAAATTTTTCTCGTAAACAATGTCTACAAAACGAGACGCGTAGTGATATTTATAAATGTATTAAATATATTATTGTTGAAACTAATGAGACGGTATTACATATTAACCCTTCTTGAAAAATATAATAGATAGTTTCCTGGTAACTATCTCTAGATTTCCTAAGCAATCCTGATTTTTTTTTAAAGTTATTGAGAAGGGGGTATGCAGGCCTTTTGAAAAAACAGTAAAAAATATCCTCCCTCCCCTTTTCTCATTTTGCTCCATATTAGCTTCATTATTTTTTGTGACTGTTCTATAATGATACCAAGAAGTACGAAGAGATATTTCATAATGAAAACTACATAGTGTTAAGTGAAAACTAACAAAATAACTGTTGTTGGTGAATTCTTTTCCAAATCAGTCTTACTAATAAAATAAACTAAATATTTTTAAAGGATATGGAAGAGAAGTTGCTTATCTTAAAATTCTTTGGAGAGTTAGAATACTTTGCAATATTTCTCGTTAAAATATATCAGGAAGATATTGTATATATGTGCGCAGCGATCCATAGAATTAATATATTTTTTTTTCCTAAAGAAAAGCTAGATTCACTCAGCTTAAAAGAATTCAAGAATTGTTTTAAGTAAATATTTTTCATTTATTTTGGATACTGAAAAGAACGGAAAGTTCTATTCTGAATGAGAAATTCAAAATATTTTATAAGCAAAATACTCGGAATCATAAACAATTTAATATTAGAAATAAGTATTTTTTGAAACTGATTTTATATTCCTTATAACGAATATTTTCATATTCTTCTTCAATTTAACAATTTTATTTTAAACAAAGAAAAAAAAAATGTAAACGTAATAAGTACGCGAAATAAAAGAAAAAAAAAACAATGCGAAGATTATATAAAGACAAATAATTTTGAAAGGCTCGTAAAAATAGAGTGCTGTGTTTTAAAGGAATCTTTTAGATATTCAAAACGTAAACTTAACCAATTTAAAAGCTTTTTAAACCAGACAATACATTACTTCAAATATAACAAGCCCTAATGAGGTAGCAAAATTTTTTTACAAATAATACTTAAGCGAGAAGTGATAACAATTTGTTAAGTTTGAGAACTCGAGAGGGAAGCAAATTCCTCAAAATTATATAATTTTCTGCAATTTACGGTTCTTTTTTTGTTAAAAAAAACTTGTTCTTTAACTTGTTTCTAATGCCTCTTTCTTTAAATTCTGTTCCGCCGCATGCGATTCAAAGTCTTAAAGATCAGTAAAACAAGTTTTCGTGATCTGAAATTTCTTTGGAGTTACATTCTTTGTTTAAAACAATTTTTTAAAAAAAAATACAGTTTTTCTTTTTAATTATTTTTTTAATTCCTATAAATTCCTTCCTGAAGTTCATATACGATAAAAAGGCCCCCCCCCCGCCGAAAAAAAAGACAATTGTTATTAGCGTTTTTTTTAGTGCAGTCATGATGACTGCAAACACTACGTAAGCGAATGAACTATAGAAAAAATATTAAAATGAAAATTTCGTGCTGCAGCAATTCTATTGATTGATTAATGTTTTAGTATTATTTTTTAGTTTTCGAATTAAACCTTTAAAAGGCATGGTAAATATTTAAAATAATATTTAACACTACATTCCACAGACATTTTATTTCAACATCGAGCGAACTTTATTAATTTTATAGTCAAATCAAATTGCTGCAGCTTCATAGTTCTTTGCGACCGGTGCTTTATTATATACATTAATTTTCTTAATTATTTTTAAAACTCAAATGAAGTCCGGAAGAAAATAAATTACACTTGGACCTCCAATTAATGAATTTTTTTCGTGGAACCAAGAACATTTTACGATTGAAAGATGAATCTCAGTTTAATGAATTTTCCCCACGACGAACTTTTTCGGGATCTAGTAACTTCATTCAACAGAGGTCCGACTGTATTGGAAAAAAGACTTTTACTTCGTAATTCAAAACAATTTTCCATCGAATCATCATTAAAATCGAATGACGTACTATAGTAAAAGAAAAGAAAAATTACCTTTTTCAAGAGTCCATTTCTTGTTCCAATGAATGCAACAGTATGCTGTGATGTGGTAGTGGCCACTACAGACGACAGAGTTACGTTTTCATATGTAATGACGGGGAATGAAGTGAGAGGTAAAGAACCGTTTAGCTTCAGAGACTCTCCACAGAAGTTGAAAATGTTACCTCCCTTCTGAAACAAAGACAATGTCAAAGATACCATTCGATAAAGAATGCTAAGGAATAAATATTTTATAGAAATCTTGCTAAGTTTAACAATAGGCTAAATTCACGGCCATTTGATAACTGCAATCACGTGTTCTCTATCAAATTCAAAACTGACATTAGGCTTGTACTTGCTGTTCTTGTAAAATTTGGATGAAATTTCAAATTTAAAAATTGGATTAAGATGTTCAACGGTATTAAGATTCTTCAAAAAGTTTTTTCGTGTATATTTTTATATACATATTGTAAAAAAGTTTTTGTAAAAAGCAAAAGTTGGACTTCGCGAAGCGCATGAACTGATTGGCTGGAAACACGTGATTATATTCATCATGTGACTATGACGTCACATGAATTTAGCCAATTACGCAATATTTAAACTCTGGATGATAAAGAAGATGTCAATATTTTTCAATGAATTTTAGAAGCAGATTCATGAAAGTTATCCAAAATATGTGTATTGAAAAATATACGTAATTCAATTTCTACTCCAATGTTGAAATTTTCATTTTCTCGAAAATCAGTGCATGCACATGTTTTAATATATATCCCGATGTCAGTATATTCATCATTAAAAGTGTTTCTTTTATAATTATAATTTTTTATAAAACCTTTTTTTATCAAAAAATTTAATTGCACCAAACATGAAAAAAACGTCTTCTTTTCCTCGTCGGTTTTACTTCCTTATACATTTCCAGAATCAATCTGCATTTCAAGTAACTTGAAATTTTAAGATATAATAACGAAACTAAGAGTAATACATATCAGTGTCATTGCAATGTACTGTTTAAATTTATACCATGCACACAATGCAAATTTTTTGAATACAAAGTTTCTTCTCTATAACATCAGATGAAATAATTGCTATTATATTCACTAGATGGCGCGAGCAGTCCCAGAGGGATGCTCAATAGGATCGATGTCCGTTGAGGTTATCCTTCAAACCTATCGTGAATCGATCTGGAACGAAGAGCAAGCAAAGTTTTGTCCGTCGTTCGGTCGAGTAGTAAACGAGATTTTCATGGGGACACAGGATATTTTTCGTGACGGCAGATGTCACGGTGATTTCCGAGTCCTTAGGAAACGGATATCGGTGATTAGTAGGACGTTATTAAAAACAATAAAATATGTTGAGTGTTACGTCGTTTTATTAAATTAACCGATATTGTGGAAAGATGAAAATAATTGGGAAACGTTTTTTAAAATTTGATTAAGCAACATCTAAGGAAATAAAATAGCCACTGAGAAGGGGGTACCAAAAAAAATTATTTGCAGGGGGGGGGGGGAGTTTAATGATTCAGTTGAATGAAAATGAATAGTATTATTCAAACAAATTAAAAAAAGAAAAGATTGAAATTCCAAGTTGAATCAAGGCTCCCAAAAAATGTAAAAAGGAACAAATCTCGCACCAAAAGGTATTTTTTGCCGATACAAATACAAATGAAATTTCATATAAATTCTGCTTTTTAAATACTGATTGGCTTGGCTGGATTAACAACACGCAAGAAATGCAGCAATTCGTGAAAATACGATAGAACGAAATCGGATAGAAAAACATAGAGGTTATCCACACAACCAATGGAATAATTTCTTTTCTGGAGGAGTTTTGTAAAAAACTCATAATGAATAACACATGAAGAAAAACTTGAGAAATTTTTAATGATGACTTACATTTGAAATTTATGCATAATGTAACTGTTTTAATAAAATTGAAAAGTGGGGTACATTTTTACTAAAACCAATTTACAGGTTCAAATAGATTTTGTAAAAAATACACAAAACGATAGAGAGAGATTTATGTAACTGATAGAGTGCGTGTAAAAAAAATACACGCTATATTTAAGTACACAATGAGCAAGTTAAGCCAACATTTTTTTCCCCCTGTAGAACATTTTTAAAGGTTTGAAAATATTCTTTACGGAATTAATGAAATGGAATAATATATTATCACTGGTGTTAAGTTCAGACTTCTCAAAAATATGCCAGGCTATGATTTATTAAACTTAGAAACAAATTTATATTTTAAAAAACTTCTCATTTCTAGCCAGTGTCATTGAGAAACAAAGTTTAAGAAGATATTTTCAAGCGTTATGTATGAATAAATGTTTACTGAAAACCGTAAGCGGTTGAAGAAACAAAGCAATTGCTTTCGAATAAGATTTACCTAACAAACAGTAGTAATCGACAAAAGCATGCAATAAATTTTTATTCTGAGAAGCTGGTATATATAAATATAAACACTAAATATTTGGACATTATCCCAATACACGAAATGCGTAATGTTTTTCCTCTCTTTCTGTGGTAAATTTCTCTTTAAAATTACCTACGAAAATCAAGTAACTTGCAAAAACAAGGTTTCGATTTTAAAATTTCAGTCAATTTCCCCGAAACCTCTTTTGTAATTACTACTGAATGAGATTATTCCACTCAATCATTTAAAACAAAAGATAGTTAAAAATTTGGCAATAAAAGCCATAATATCCTTCTCCAAGCTTATGCTTAGAAGTTGATGTAGTCAAGTTTAGTGAAAAATAAAAGTAATGAGTACTACAGGAAACATGCAAACTTCATTAATTTTAAAATTAAGAATGCCTTCTTTTGATAAGTAAAGTTAGCAAGTTTGAGCAACACATGAAAAATTATTCTCCAAAACTGGAATAAAAATGAACTTACGGAAAACCACACTAAAGTGAGGTCATAAAAGAAAAAAAAAAGTCTTTTGAGATAGTTTTCTAAATCAAAGGAGAATAAACTAACCGTCCCTTACACAAAGGGAAGTTTATAAAACAAAAGGGATATTCTTTTCCCGAAAATATAAGTTTGTTAGAAAGTACCCATTCAGATACCACAAAACATGCTAAGTAACTTTTCGGCTAACAGGATTAAAGTTCCATTCAAAATGGGATTAAGAGCTTTTGGAACTGAATGAAGATCTTAAAGTGCAAATTTAGAAGTTCTGATGAAATATTTGTTGGAACTGAAAAATAATGATATGTAAGCAATTTTTAGGGAAGAATGCAAAATTCTTAAGAGATATTAATTATATCACACATTTTAAATATTTATAAATAATTGATTTCTATATGTGCTTATAAGAATATTTCTATACATGTTCATAACGGATTTTTGTACAGGCTCATTTTAAAAAGCGATATTAATAGTTAATTTCAACTAAAATAATATATAAGATTTCTAAGGTATTGTAGAGATTTTTCCAAACAATTTATGAATTGCATTATTTTAAATGTTATTTGTTATTATACTGACTTTTAAGCAACTTATTGTATTTTGTACAAATTCTACGTATTACCACAATCAAACAAATCCGATGTTTTATAAAAGAATCTACAATATCTTAAACGCATTTCAAGATTCACTATTGAAAATAATGGTTACACATAAAAATATTTTCTATTTAACTTCACATGAAAATCTGAAATATGAATTGCATTATATTGAGTATAATTTTGATAAATCGACTTGGAATTGCAGATGTTAAAAAAAATCTGACTGATTAAGGGATCTGAAATACTAAATATTTAATGGAAGGGAACAGAGAAGAGTAAAAAAAAATTCGTCTTAAAACAGCTCTGGGTCTATATGCAAATGTAGGCCCATCTGCGACCCTTTTAAGTGGTCAGTGCAGTAGCGCACGCAGGAATTTTTCAAGGGGGGACCAGGGCCGAAAGTCCTTTATTCTCGTATCACGTTCCAATACGCCGCCCAACATATTCTTTTGATTTTGTCGATTTTCGGGAACAGAAAGCAGTAAAAAATTAATTACTGAATGAATAATTAGCAATTTTACGTACTATATAAGTAGGATTATAATCAATCGAAAAAGAATCGAGGGCTTTGGGAGGGGGGTTCGAACCCGAGGACCCTCCCCCCTTGTGTGCGCCATTGGGTCAGTGTATAATATATGTTGTCAAATACTCGTTTAAACTGTAAAAAGTCACAAACAAATGTGCGTGACTCACAACCCCACAAAATTAGGCAGTGCTGATTTAAGCTCATTTCGGGCCCTAAGCGCAGAAGATCTTCAGGTCCCCTTGGCACTGGCGGATCGAAATTTATCATGAGGAAATCTGGTTAAGTCAACTTATCCTGTCCCTGGACGCCCAATGGATAAACCGGCACTGGACCTAGGTACAAACCGATTCAACTGACAGTCGTCTTTGAACTAAATGAGTAATGAAGGTGTGTGGTGGTACCTTGCATAAAGTGATATGGTTTGGACCTAAACATACGCCCCGACACGACTTAATGATGTAGTCTTGCCAATGCTGCCAGTAAGCAAGTAGTTCGAAATTCCCAGTTTTTCAGAGAATATGCCACGAAATAATAGTTGACGATTTAAATTATTCGGATCATGATTTTATTGACGCCGAGTCAAAAGAAAAACAGACAAGTTTCGAGGTCCAGGCCCATTTGGCCCGTGCACAAAAATATCCCTTTCAGAAGTCAAAGAATGACAACTTAATTTTAAAGAAAATACTGAGAAAAATTAAACAGAGAAAAACTCAACAAAATATCTCAACTCTCATCAGTCCTTTATCTCAATACATTGCAATGATAGCCAAAACTCAAAAACATTGTTAAAATTTCATTAAAAAGACAAACTTCCAGTGAAAAATTGGATTTAAGAAACCAAACACAACAGCCCTGGTTAAATATCACCAAGACAAGGCAGCGTCAGTTTGATAACTTCTTTAAAATATACATCCGCAAATTTCATATCTCAAAATTTATGACTTTCCTGGTAGTAGTGAAAAGCGCAAGACTCTGGGGAGACTTTGCGCCAACAATCTAAACTTACAACAGACAGATGCAATAAAATATGCAAGTTGGACCGTAACCACATAAGCAAGTGCCTCTCGGGTTTTGTAAAAGAGTGGGAGGAACTAGAAGAATGAAAGTGACTCGCAACCACTATTTTTTGGGGTGTTATCATTCGCTCCTAGAGTGAGTTACGAGTCGCCGGTGAACAGAAATGTCTTGTTATGGATGGACGGATGCGAGAAGAGGTTCCCAATTAAAGATTTTCATCTTCCGCGTCCAATTAGAGGGGTGTCGCAGTTTACGAGCTTCACCATAAAACTCCGGACGTCTCCATAAATACGAAAAGGAAGATGAGGAAGGCAATTTGCTCTCTTCAGTGCTTGCGACTGTTTAGAGGGGAAAAGTCTTTCTCTTTTCAGCCGACCGTTTGGGAATGCCTCTTCCCCAATCTGGGTTGTAGACAGAGATTTCTTATGCATCCTGTGGACTTAAATCAATAAAGAGATTCTAGGGATAATTTATAACGTAATTTGGGGATAAGTGATGTTGGTATTTACTTCCTGCATTAATTTACAATCTATTTCCTTCATTATAGAATACAGCAGTCGATGGTAGCGTTATGAAAAGGAAGAAAAAAAAAAAGGATTTTCATTTTCCAGGAAACTTTCAAAGACAGAAATGTGTTCGCAAATAGTAAGGAAGTACACGTCTAAAGATAATTCCCTTATAACTCACTTATAGAAAACGAAAGATACAGAAGGCAGATACAGATGCAAAGGCATTCTTAATAAAACATCCTTATCTTTATGTTTTTTAATCCTCATGCATATTATAAATATCCTTATGTTTTTGAGCTACTTCATGTCAACTTAATTCGTTAATAAGTTAATAATTCGTTAGACTCAATCATTATACTCAGGTAATTAATTCTAATTAAGTTTAAATTGAACATGATAATAAATACATTTTTACCTTATATTTTAATTTTGCTATGTTTTTGATATTGTATAATCGTATGAGCACTTTTAGAGAATATATATGTTATAGAGAAAACTAATAAATACAGAATATAATGTTAATATAGACATATCAGTTCTATTATCAACTTGTCTAAAATTCGTTACAATTTGTCAGCGACAACTTTTTTCCACTTAACATAAGTTAATTTCAAATGTAGAAATAAGCAGACAATAGAATTAATACACTTTTTAAAAGCCTTTTACAGGCTTATGAAATTGATAATACTTGTATGTAGAAAACAATTTAATTTCAAACAAATATAACGAAGAGATTTTTTTAAACATATATTTTATCCTCAAATATCATATTTCATCTTCATAACTAATAAAACCTATTATAATAGCACATTCTCGCTATGCAATTTGTATTTTTGAGGAATTTCAATCATTATTTACTTTTATCAGAGTATGGTAAACAACAGAAAATATATTATGCATTTTCAATGTTGTATACAATAATTAAAAGTATATAGGTTGGATTTTTTTTGGACAATTTACATAACCTATCTGAATGAAAAAAGTATTAAAAAATATAGATCCGAACCATGATGCATTAGTTGGAAAGGAACTTGGAAGTCAAAAAGACATAAGTTTTGTTTAAGTTTGCATATAAATTAATAAAAAAAAATACAAAATAAATATACATATATATTTAAATTCAAAACATTAAAGATTCTGATTTTTTTTTGTTTTTTGAAGTTGTGTTTTTTTCTAATCTATTCTCTTTTGTGCAGTTTCAAATGTTATACTTTTTTTTAACACTGTTACAAAGACCTAAAATATCTAAGTTTCATTTTAAAAAAAAAATTAAAGATGTAAATTATGCATGACTAAGTTTGGAATAAATTAACTTGTTTTTGAAAATGTTTCATATTGTTACAAAAAAAACAACAACAACAAAAAAAGACAGGCATTTTTAAAATTAGAAGCAATATTTAGAATACATTTAAAGCATTTTTTTTTCTAAATGCCTCCAACAGTTTTTTTATAACTTTTATCAATAGAAAAAGAGTTTTAAATACTCGGCTAATAATGACATAATTTTTTCACTAGAACTCTAAAGCAAATATATTTTAAGAGACAAAACTGATTAAGAACTTTTCATTTCTGCAACATAAATCTTATACTTAAATTTTTGATGGCTTTTTTTTCACAAACATCTAACAACTTCTCATTTGCATGTGCAACACACAACAAATTCAGCCGTGAACATCTATTTATAATAGCATGGAGTAATAAAAAAGCAAACCAATGACACAAAAAATAAAGGATACATAGACATTGATAAATAATTAAGCTGTTTTTTTAAACCATTTACCACATTGCAATAATATATACAAGGAATAACAACAAAATAAAATTATTATTTCACAGGTATGTGGGGGGGGGGACAAGGAGCAAAACACAGACAAAAGTAAGATAAAGCAAATAAAGAACTGCAGGAAAATAAATTAAAAGAATATTTAAGAAATGAATTTAGGGTTAAATAATACAACACAAATCAAATTATATTACAAAATGAAAAGATACAGAAAATCTTGCTTTCTGCAAGCACAGTTATTTCATGCAAATTAATGCTTACAACAAACATGCAAATTTAATTTTATGATTTTAATGAATAACGATTACTATACACGAAAGCAAGAATTTCGCCATGCTTTCAAGCAATTGTCGCTAATTTTTCTAATTAGATTATTAAAAAAATGTCAATATTTAACATATATATCCGTGAATATAAATTTTTATATAAACTCTCTACATGGTTAAAAATACTTGAATTCATTGGGGTTTTTTTTATCATAATTTGTGCAAAAACGTATTTTTTATTCGTGTAACAACAACTGTTAAAAGTATAAGAGAAAAAAAAGATTTTTCTATAATTTGTATGTCATTATTCTGAATTTGTCAAAAACAAAGCTTTTCACTACATAGATAGTCTGCATTAATTATAAAACTTTGGTTGCATAGGCATGCAACTTATTGAAGTAAACTGTAGTTATATTAAGGTTCCGATTCTGTGTGTGTTTGTGTGTGAAGTATGAAAGTTGTAAGAGTCATTTCCAAAAAAGAATTATAGGAGAGAACTAAAATTATAGCGATTATGCGTTCACTGAATAAAATATTTAAAATTGTTTTTGTGTAACAATAATTAAGATCAACACCTGAAATTATTGATTCTATATCAACATTCTTACAATCTATTTTCAGCGACAAGAAATTGCTTGAATGCCTAGATAAACAGAACATAAAAAACAAACAAAAACGAAACTAAAAAGGGATACCTGTGATGAAAGCAAGTTGGAAAGAATGGCTTCACGTACCCCTGGTTCAGGGCAGTCCTGTATACTTCCAGCGATGTAGTCCATGTCTCGGGACGGAACACTGCCATTGTAGCACAGATGAATATTTTCCGTGAATCGCTGTTCCACATCAGCAAGAGAAAAGACGCACACAGCAGACCGGCCAGAACTGTGTACAGTGTGATCTCTGCTTGCAGCAAAAACTCCGACTAGCAAATCAGCAGGTTCAGCTCTTACAATGTGTGCGTCTTGTAAAAGATTATAGTCACGACCATCAGGACCCAGGCATTGCAGAGTTGTCTCAACATACGAATCATAGCGAGCATCTGACACGCAGATGCGAGCCAGACGCGATATGTACCCTCCTTCTTCCATGGAACGCAAATGGGAACGCCGCTGAAGTGTTGCAAAGTATACATAATCTCCAGAATGAAAACCATATATGTAATTGACAAGATAATAGTCCCTAACCTGTGAACTGATATCTACCCGCAAAATTTCAGAAAATGATTTTTCAATGACACCAAACAGTCGTCTGTCATCTTCTAGATAACGACTGCAAATCGCGGGGACCATGTCTCGATACGGACCTAGCCTGCTGTTAGTAGTGGCTACGTACAAGACACGGGATGGGTACCCCATGTATCGGGCAGGCCCGACAAAAGCTACTGTTGAACTCGTTTCGTCATTCGCAGCAACTGGCAGTAGAACTAGATCTTCAGCAACGGCTATATCTTCAAGCTCACGGCGTTGGCAAGCACCTTGGTAGACGCTTCCACAGACGAGAAGACGCCGTGATACTTCATCTACCACCAAAATTTTATTGACATTGTCCAAAGAAGCCAGTTGCTGCTCCGAGCAGGCACCCGGAAAGCATTGTATATTGTCCTCAACGGGTCCAGTTTGAACGGCTCGATCCAACTCTAGTCCAGAATTGAGCTGAAACAGCCAGTTAGTAGCTCCGACATACACTCTTCCCGACAAACTATCCACTGCCACATGGTGGAACACCACAGTCTCATTTGGCGTGGTGTAAGATGTAACCAACAGGCCACTTGCTTGCGTCGCAGACCATGACAGACAGAGGACGGACCACAAAACGCACCACCACCATCGGTTGCTAATCCTTCTCAGTAAAGGTACTTTTCGTCGGCCGTCGGCCCAGGTCCGCCGGTGGAAGAAATTCATTTCTCTTAGCCTTGACCTTCCACTTTAGACTGCATCTCATACATAACCTGCGGGTAAAAAAGAATAATAATACGCATGAGAATGAAAAATGTTCACTTAAAAAATATTTTCTTTGTTATGAGGCAAAAATTTGAATTTTTTATAAGTTATTAATATATAAACAATTTTCCAGAAGAAAAAGAAAAAATATCTCAGTAGTAAGAAAATCCGACGATGTTCAAATGAAAAATCAAGCTAAAGCACCATAAAACTTCAGAAATTAAATTAAAAGTTTTCGATGGATCCTATATAAATTTTTATCAATAATTTAATAATAATGAGATAATTATGATTCATAAGAAATAATGAATAAATCAAAACAATAACTGCTAAAACGTGTTTTTGGTAAGTTAAATTTAAAGGGAAGGGTAACACCTGTAAAGTAGTCTACATTTCTTCAAAAGAATGAATTAAAATATTTACAAGAATAGAGAAAAGGGCGATTTTTTACTGACAGAATAGTAATAAAAGAGAGCAAATACAAAATATCGAAAAATTTTGGGGTAGCTTTGTACGTGCACCATTGCAAATCCCATATCATGCCATAAAATGGATTATACATCAGCAACGTGAGTTTGTGTGCATCCTGAGCTCTTTATGTTCAGATAATACTTCTGCGTAGGGGTGGAACTGAGATGATACTTTCATTACGCGGAGCATCTCTAAAACAACGGAAACATCTCTCAAAGAAAGATATCGTATAAAGATAACGCTCCGCGAGGTAACCATTCACTTGGGACGACTCAACGCAAGACGGCTTGCTTAGGCTGGCTTTGAGGGCGGGTCCAAAACAACGCTTAATGGCAATTAACAAAATTAGGCTTGCACTTTGGAAAAAGTCCGTCTATCCAGTGGCAGGTCAACACCTCCGGCACTTCACTAATTGCATAGCATGCTTCTTAACGGGGCAGAAATGCGATTAAGAACGCGGAGGAATTAATCGAGTTATGCCAAAAGCGCACGTTTCCCACTCCCTTGACTTTCCAACCGTGCATCAGTCTTGAGGAGGGGGTGGTTGTAACTGTGGTTCCAACATTCCTCGGGAATAAGAATTGCGTTTAGAGTAAAGTAAAACAAGTGGAAAACTGTACCCATGCACCAGGAGGTCTGTCTTCTATTTAAAAGAGCATGCAGGAAAAGAGCAGTAATGAAATTATCCTGAAGGACAGACATAGGAGATGCTAATCTCATAATACCTTCGTATCCAACCGCTGGAAGAATACGACTGGAAGAACAATGGAAATTTTTGCCATTCTCCGGTAAAAATTTTGAGTTGGCTTTGAAGCGTTCAGCCTAAGAGATGTTAAGATATTGAATAGAAAGTTGAAGTGCTTAAAAATTAATGGGGATAATAAAAGTAAGAATTAAAGAATTATAAAAATGTGTTTTTGCTAATTTATAATAAGGATGCATATTGTCGAAGACATGCTTTACAGAACATATCTCTAAAGTTTATTTTAAAATACAATAAAATGAAAATATATATCTATAAAAAGTTATTAAAATAATAATACTGTAGTACATTACTAATTTTTTACTCTATTTTTTTTTATTAACGTTGCATTTCGAAACTATACGAAAGCTACCGGTGATGGTACTTGCAATTTTAAATCTGATTAAGTGATCACTTCAGATGGGATTCTACTTTTCTAACTCCCAATCCCAGCAAAACGAAAGGATTTTGAGTATCGACTGATTTAACATGCAGCAACAACTCTCTCCCTCTCTATGGCGGCTCTCTCATTCACACTCTTTATTGGCACTAGAGCTGGACCCCACGAATGGAATTATGACGGACACAAGTTAGTGTTCATTATTACCCGGCTATCACGGAATTTCGATTTTATTCAATGCACAATAAATTAAAATATATTCTCTCAACACACATATATATATATATATACACCATTACTCATAAGAAAATATTAATAACAAGAAACTTGAATTGCAGTTAATATTAAAGAAATAAATTCGTAAGAATACCCCAAATAATTGAAATAGCAAAAAAGTTACGGCAATCTTATTTTTAGCACCCTTTTAGAAGCTCCACTTCTATGCAACGGAATCTTCGAACTCATTTTTTACCCACTTTAAAAGGTCATATTAATTCGAAATTTTGCTCACTTGTCCCGGACCGATGACAATACAATAATTTAATAATTTTGTTCCATTATCCTGATCAGGATCATCAGGATTAACGATTTCCCCTTTTCAGATCCCATTTCCAGATTTGGCGAATAAAAGATTAAGTTACAACTTGATTCGATTAACTATAAAAGGGTATTTTTAGTTTTTTTTAACTATAATTTATTTTTAAGAAAATAGGTCAACATATATGGCAAAAATATTATTCCCTGGAAAACGTTCATTTTTGGTTTAGGAGTGTTACATCGATTTATAGTTATATATTCATACTTTATCTCAAGAAGGATATCTCAAAATCACAAGGCCTGTTTTTAACGCTAATTTAAAGAAAATATATTAGAACATCTACCTACAAAATGCCGCTTTTGCATTAAGTTAAATGGCATTTTTTTTATAAAAGGGTTATTTTTTAATGATTTCTTGGATTAGTTTCGTATTTTGTCATCGGAAGTCAATCACAAAAATTTATGAGATGATAAAAAAGCACAGTAGGAGTTTTCGTGTACGGATATTATAGACATATTCAAAATTCTCATTACAAAAAACAAATGAATTTATCCAAATACAGTAGTTTTGGATGCTTTAGTTTTCTCAAAGCCAGAAATCATGCCAAAACCAATTGTAACGCAGAATTTATTCAAAGGATTCACAAATAACTCTTAAAACATCTCTAGACATTTTTTAAAAAAAAAATGGCAAAGAAAAAAAAACTTTTCAGATAGAAGTATACAAAAAAATCAAAAGCAATAATAAAATAGTATATAGGATGTCTTAATTTAATTTAGCCAATTCAGAGATAAAATACGAAGAAATTAACTAATAGAAAAAACATAGATTATTTCAGAAAGAAATTTCAAAGCATTGCGATATTTTTCTTTGCGATTTAACAAATTTAGAAAAGGAAGAGACCAAGCAATTGAAGTTTTTCTTGAAGAATTCTAAAAAGTATTTTCCTTATTCACATTAATGAGAGTAGTTTAATTTTGGGTTTTGGAAGCAGTCTTCGAAAAAATAAAAGTTATCAACAATTTCTTTGAAGTAAAACAATCACACAAGGCAACAATTATATTGATTTTAGAAATAAAAATTTTCTTTGTTTTTCACTGACTTTTTATTTATACTTAACTTAATATTATAAATCATCACAATAGAACGATATTTTATGGAATAACAAATACTTAGTAGTACATTTTGCTTCGAAATTTGGAAAACCCATAAAGATAAAAATAAAAAGAATGAAATTGGCAATATATTTTACACATTTTAAAAAATAAATTACGACATTTTTTCTTTATATTGTACTAAGAAGTGAAAAAATAAAATAAAATCAGATAATATAAGAAAAGTTGATTAATGCTAATATTTATTAAGAAATGCATAAACACTAGGTACTATACATATTTGCATGAAATGCATAAGCCTATTAAAAATAGTCAGTATTTCCTTATTAAAAATAAGTCTTTTCTTACACGTGAATTATAAAAATATAAATAAACATATGAACAAAAAAAAAAAAAAAAAAACTCCTTTTTTTTTTATAGAAGAATGATGTCTGTAGACAGTTGGTTTGCGTGCGTGAGTTAGGGCAATGGTCCCCAAAGTAGGGTAAGTAAAAGTTGTAGACTCATATGAGGTATTTATAATTTTTTATTTTCGTTTTAGGGATACGGGATCAAAAAAGTTTCTAGTTTATGAATAAGGCATCAAGAATATATTTTTCAGATAGTTATTTGAATCGTTCGCACAATTTGAACATTTTGTTACACATATTGGCTTTTGTTGAACATAACTTTTTGGAGCAATTGACTACTAAATCTTAAAAATAGTTTAATCGAATCTAACATACAAAAGAAATGCCGAAATAATATTGTATAAGAAAAAAAGCAACAACCTTAATTTAAGAAAAATGATAAAAAATTTAATGTAGGTATCCTTTTGCTTGGATACATTATTTAATTTTAAGATAGTAGCGCACACAAGGGGGGTGTCCTAGAGGTCCGACCCCTCCCTCTAAAGCCCTTGAGTTTTTTTTTTAATTGATGATAATCCTATATACAGTAGAACGTCGTTTATCCGAACGTTTATTATCCGGAGCGTCAAATATCCGAACCAAAGTCCGGATACGTTTTCGAACAGTGCAATGCTCAACATTTGTTTCCTGTGAGGCCAAAAGTGACGGGAAAACCCAAAGTGAGAGATATTTGGGGAATTTCAACTGTGCGACTTAGTAAACATCTGCGCGGAATACTAGGTCAGTTTGTTTCCAAGTGAGGGGGTGTATACGAGCTCTTTTGTTGATGTAGAAACGTGGATGGCATGCGACGCAGAAGACTGTGGATTTTAAATGCTAAACAATGACGAGATAGTGACTTACGTGCAAGAAGAATCCGACCCTGTCGACGGTGAAACGGATGAAGACGAGGGCAACAACAACGAAAGTAGCAAGGGTCCATCAAATGCTGACGCTTTTACTGCGTTAGAGACAGCTATGGAGTGGTACGAACAACAATCAGAGTGCTGTCCTACTCAACTACTGCTGCTGAAGAGAATCAGAGACCTTGCAGTGAAAAACAGAAGTTGTACAATGGTACAGCGAAAAATAAGTGATTAATTTCCACAATCAAGGTAAAATTGCGATATTTTGCACCTATTTTGCTTTCTCTTTAAGCACGTTTCTCGCATGTGATGATTTTCAATATTTGTATAGTGTCCAGTATTATATACTGCATGGATCACATTTGGTTTTTGATTATCCGAACGGTGTCCGGTCCCAATTGATTCGGATAAACGAAGTTCTACTGCATATATAACGTAAAATTTAACTAAATACTTGTAATTAACATTTTGTTTAATTTATTTTTTCTAAATATTAATTCAATAAGTTATTTCTTAGTGTTTTTGTTAACAAAATCAGAAGAATCAATTGGTGTTTTCTTGAGGTATGATACGAGTTGGGGGACTTTCGACCCTGGACAAAACCCCTTGAAAAATTTTTTTGTGCGCTACTGTTTTAAGATGTGATTTAAAAACTATTCCTATATCAATTGGAATTATGACAGTTAAATTTTATCAAACACTTTAAAAGTCTTGACTATTAATGCATTAATAAATCTGAAACTAATCCAATGTGATGCATAATTTTACTCATAAAAGAATCCGCACTGAGTCACTAAAACATTGCTGATCTTTCAAAAATACTTCAAGACACAATATTGAATATAGACACTGAATAAATTACATTAAATATAGTTTCTGCGTATAGAACATACCTGTAAAGATAAAAACCCTTATACATTTGAATATTACCTTTTAAGAATTACTTTAAAAGCGTCAAAAATAACATGTTATCACCTGAAAACTAAATTCAATGCATTCCCAAATTTCTCTTTGAAAAACACGAGTACAAAATGTATATCCTTCATATTTTTGTAGCATTTTGCCAATCGGGTAAAAGGAAATTGAATAAAAATGGGACACTGGCTCATTTCGGCACTCTATTAGTTGCAGTGAGAAAACTAAAATAACACATAGGGTGTTTTCTGAGTAAGCAACGTGTCTATGTATGCGATGATGACCACAGGCCCCGAGTAATAGAGAAAAAACAAAAACACTTCCTTTTTATCGAATGGAATAGATGGACTCAACGGAAATTGTGAAGAAGGAAAATAGGGGTTTTATTGTTTTAGACGTTACGATCTCGTATGAAAGATGCATTTATGGAAATGGATTTTTGATCGAATCTGTTATCTATCTGAAATGGAAAATGCCAAACTTCACTTCCATGATGTTTTCATCGGACATCTGTTTGTAAAACCTCAAGGCAAAAAATGTTTTAGGGTTCTTTATCCTTCATACATTCTATTTTATAGCTTACTGAATTTTATCTTGCTTTTTTTTCCCAACAATTACCTACATATTTACTTTATTGTTAGATTTTGATGAAATATATATAATCGTACCTAATACAAACCAATGATATATAATTGTGCAGAAAATAATAAGGAAATTTTATTTTATTTTCTATTTTGCAATATGCAGAAAAATCATGGTTATTTTAATATTCTAAAACATTTAGTAATTGCAGATACCAGAGGCGCACAAAGACCTTTCTTATGGTGGGGGGTTACATTCTAATAAATTGTAGAAGGGGTAATCTCTATGGTAAAAATTAAAAATTTATTGGTCTATGGGGGTTGAACCCTTCACCCTTCTTGAGTATCCAACTGGTAGATTCACATCCTTAAGTAATATCAAATGACAGCCACATATACACACATAGAAATTATGAGTTAAAGCATATTTATAAAAATAGATAAAAACAAAAGTTAAATATGGTATGAGATTTTGCCACATGAAATAAAAATTACGTATTTTATGAAATAAACAAAATATTTTCTGTCAGTCGAAATTCAAATGAATCTTTTAACTAATATTTATTCTAATCTAAGATCTTTAATTACTTTATTTACTGATTAATTACAATTTTTAAATAAGTCTGAAATTGGAAAAAATAATTGCAATATAAATTTACTCAGGAAATATACATATAATCCCAGCAACTATTTATAGCGCCCAAATTCTTATGCAATTCTTAGCCATATGACTTAAAAGAACTTCTTCTACCTTAACCTTCTTAAAACCTTAGTATTCAGTTGAGTATTTCACTAAGCGAAGTAGTAAAACTCAACAGCCGGTAATATCCATAGCAAACAGTAAATAAACATTCCCATCTCTTTAAATACGGGGACAAAGTTGGATTAAATACTTCCCAAATGTGATCATCACCTATTTCTAGGCTCTGAAGAACTGCACTGACCATTCTCTCCAGTAAGTACTTTGAACTAAAAGGTAGACGCAAATCCAAACATTTCGAAGCGGAACAGAGGCTGTTTTCCAAAAAAACTATAAACGACGAGATCTCTTGGAATTATTCCGAGGTATTTAAGCAAACGGAGACAAAAAAGCTCTTGCAGAATATACCAATGTTATCGTAACGAGAAGACCCAATCCAAGGGCCCCCTCCATCAGCAAGAACCTGTTCCGCTCGGGTTTCTATTATCGAATCCACTCCCGAGATAAGAGTTGGGCCCTTTAACGGCGTAATAAATCGCGCCCGATGTCCTATAACTGTTCTCTCGATTAGGCGACCACCCATCAAATAAAAGAGAAGGGACGAAAAAAAAGTTTCGCCTTTACGATTACATTTTCGGTTTTCCACCTGCATCCGCGGGGTCGCCATCATTGATTTTGCAGACGGGAGGGATAAATACTGACAATGATAGAACGCAAAAAACGATAGTTCTAAATCAAGACAACGAAGATTATCTTTTATATTGCCAATAAAAGTGATAAAAATAATAGTAGGTGGGTGTGTATTTACTCAATGGTGTTAGAATTACCTAGTAAGGTGAGATAATAGCCATGAGGCAAGTTATAAAATGATAAAAAAACTGACGAAGAATGTATAATTTCTTTTGCTGTTAAAATTTTGTTTACATAGTAAGAAAGTGCTAAAATGGGCGTTACTTCAACATGAAAAAGAAAGTTGTAGGGATGCATTAAACGATCTCTTAACGATGCCAGAAATTTGAAAGCTTAGTTTTCATACTTTATTTCAGATAATGTTATCACCGAATAGAAAACGCAAAGAATACAATTCATCTAGAGTGCTATTCATATTAATTTTCGATAACAGATGGAACCAGTGGCGCAGACAAGAGGGGGGAGGGTGTCCTAGGGGACGGACCTTGAGTGTTTCTCGATTGATGATAATCCTATATACATATAACGTAAAAATTTTTTAGCACTTGTAATTAACAATTTATTTTATTAATTAATGCTAATTATTAATTCAATAATTTATTTTTCACTGTTTTTGTTAACAAAATCAGAAGAATCAATTGGTGTTGTCTTGCGGTATGATACGAATTAGGGGACATTCGACCATGGACCTCCCTTGAAAAACTTTTGTGTGCGCTACTGGATGGAACTGTTAGCAAAATTACACAATTCAGATAAACAATAAGGTTATGCGAATGTAAATATTTCAATAAGTATAAATTAGGGGGGAAAATAATCCATTAAAATCTACCAACTTAAGTATAATTTTCGTCATGATGATAAATTTTAACTTGGAGAAAGTTTACATGCAAGAAGTACGAATAAATTTTTTATGAAATAAAGAAAATGACTATTGAAGACCGAGAAATTCAAATATTTCATAGAAAACAGGGGGGGGGGATTACATTACAACCTTTCTTATACTTATATAATGATTTATATATCATCAAAATGATATAAAACCTTTGACTTTTACAGAAACAAGTTCAGTGGCGTTCACAATTATTTGTTTGGAAAGAATTCAAATTAGAAGGGGGGAAAAAAAAAAAAAAAAAGACCCCAGCGCCGAGGGTAATCTTTAAGTTAAAGATTTCTTACGGTATGAGAGGGGTTTCGGCGCCTTAGCCCCCTGAATTAAATTATGAAAGTATTTACATGCACACGAATATTAAACCTCTAAAATGTTAACTATTCAATGATAGACAGAACACAAAAACAAAGAAAAAAAAGTGAAAATGCACTGTTTAGTTAAAATTCGTAAATAGAAATCAATGTAGAAGTTTAATTATTCCGAAATATACTGTGGATTGAATGAAGAAATAAGATTTCTATTGTTTACATGTAATTATTCTATTCAAGAATATTTTACAAATTAATATATCATACAATAACACTTAAGGTTTATTCAAAAGTTGCAAATGCATTAACGAACATTATTTCGTCAAGGTAAAAAAGATGGGATTTCCATTTTTGATAGAAAAATTTTCTTAGTTTCAAATTTGACGATACAGCTTTTAATAGAAACTAATTTATTAAAAGTGGAAATTCTAAAATATTCCACTAATTCAATGCCTAACAACATTTTCGGCAATTATGAAGCGAAAGCAGCAGCTCTTAACGATTATTCGAGTTATTAATTCAAATATAACCTTAAAAGCATAATTTTGGAATGATGGAATAAATTACGGTAAATTCAATAGAATGGACATTATTGATAGAGTCATGAAAAGGTCTAATCAGCTCTAAAACACTTTGAAATATTATTCTGATGAATAATATTTCAAATATGGTGAATTGTGTGGTGGTTTCAAATATATGGTGAATTGTGAAAGTTGTTTTAAAAATTATTAATTAAAACCAGCAGTATGAGTACAGAAATGAATAATAAGGTTCTATATTAATAACTTATACTAAATAAGCTAATACAGGTACACAGTACACTTTTTACTAGTTTTCCAAAATATTGGTTAAATAGTTATTTTTCAAGAAAGAACGTTATCAAATGTGATTTTTTTTGTTTTTGTTTTAAAGTAAATTTACATCTGGGTAAAAAAAAAAGGTATTTTAATTATTAAAATCTAAACTAAATACTTAAAAATAAATCTTGTTTAAGAATCTTATTAAGTTCTAAAAAAAATGATTTACAATGTATCCTATGAATGTATCCTATCTAAATAGTTCGCAAATAGGATTTTTTCAAAAAGAATATATGACCAGTCAGTTGTCATGGCAATTAATGTTTCCTTTAATGTATCCCAAGACAATTTTATACGAGTTTACAATCTATTTTATTTCAGAAAAAAAATTATTTATAAACAAACGAATTAGGTACAACTTTCGTAAAGAGATATGTAAAAACTAAAACAAGATTAAAAAATAAGAAAAATATTAAGATAAAAAAACCCCGGAAGGCTAACAAATTACAGATTACTTAGACTATCGTTCTTCTGCATAACACAACTCATTAATTAATCATGGAAAATGAAAAACATTATGATATTACTAGAAATGAGAAAGGCATAGCAATAAATTAAAAGAATTAAAAAGAAATTAAAGTAAGTCATATTTTTAAGATTCTCGAATAAAGAAATATATGCTTAGGAGGATTGAATAATTAGAAAGATAAGGCTGGTTAATGTAACACATTGGGATAAAGATATTAAAAAAACTAATATCTAAAATATATTTTTGCTCAGTTATTTAATGTACTATAAATTACTTATGCCACATAATTTTTTTTGAGTTACTTATATATATATATAGTTTTTTTAATTAAAAACTAATTTTTTAGTTAGTATTGCGTTTAACATTTTTTGAATAGCCGTATTTTTATACAATAAAAACATAGTTTTATACAGAATTGAACACAAAAGAAAACCATATATTATTCACAAAAATGTGGAATTTTTTTGCGTTAGTTATAATTTTTTTGAAGTATTTTTCAAACACGAATAAAAAATAATGATAGGTTATTTCTTAACAACAGACAGGATTATTAAAGATTATGTCTTCTCAATTTTTTATCGAGAAACTTTTTGAAAATATGTATCATAAATGCATACATTTTTTTAAAAAAATATATCCGATAGAATGAGCTTTCTTTTTTAGTACGTTAAAAAGGTTTTCTTTTTCCAGTATAGGAAAAATATTTAAACTGTAAACTTAACCCTTTAACCTAACAATTACTTTGTAAAAGATTGTCCAAAATCTCCCACTTTTTTGTACTGTGAATATAGATTATTATTATTATTATTATTATATATTACTGATATTTTCAACATACACGAGTATTCTCGGTTTTCAAGTTAAGAGATTAAAAAAATTCTAAGTTAAGAGCAATCTATTCAATAATTTTCAATATAAAACCATATTTTTAATTTAAATTTCATTGATTTATGCAATTAGAACAAAACGTAGCTTTAAAGAAAGGACATATTTTTAACATGGGTCGCAAACTTTTACGCAAAAATTGTAATAGTTAAGTTCTCTAAATATTATCTAGTCTCTGCTCATTTTAAACATTTTTTTTTATTAAAGGATCGACTATCCTATCAACATGCCTCCCAACCTTATCATTTTTATTTTTAAAAAAAGTCTGAATTAAAAATATAAATTTCGTAAAGCTTAGCTGTGTTTTTAAAATCACAATTCTTACAGAAAATCTGCTGGATCGCACCTGAATGGATTTGGTGATAAAACAAAAAGAAAGAGAAGTTAATCACAACAAGTTTAGCACTTAGCATTTTGGGAGGAGCTTATCTAATTTATGGGTATGATGTTTCTGGGAGATTAGACAGTGTTCTTTGCCGTTAAAATGTCTTTTCTCCCATTAAGATGTTATGTTTAACACGAACGGTGTCTCTCTTCCAGGTATGCAGGTACGATTGAGATGCCTCCCGTCACGACTGGTGGGAATTCTGTCAAGGGAGCCAAAAAATAAATTTCCTTATCTGCAAATGTGACCCTGGTAGAGACCCTAGCGAGAAAAAGAAACATTCTACGGCAGTTCTAAGAAAATAAAAAGATAATTCGGTTTGCTTAATGTGTTTTTTTGACTTTTCGGTTCAGTCCAGTAGGTATTCTACTTCAAGATATTCTTTTTTTGGTAGTTTAGTTTTCCCTTCCTTTTTCAGGTCCCCTGCAGTAAAAAATATGGTTGTTATCTTATGATTTGTTCTTCGGGGAATTTTACTTTAATTTAACGATGAGGAAATATAGAACTGTATTTCTTTCTAACAATTAAAATTTAGAGGGGAAAAAAAACATTTTTGTAAAATAAAGTAGAATATCGACTACGTATTCTAATGAGGAACTTTGGATGGCTCTAAATACCAAATTGTATCGTAAATTTTTAAATCTCGATATATACCAATAGAAGAAACTTGCAAGAGATTTCAGTAATCTGTAGACACAACACTGTATTTCATTTGAACATTTTTATATTTACAGAATATAACAAAGATATAATGTATAAACCAGATTTCATCAAAACCAATAGATGCACTTTCTTATATCTTTGAGGTAAAAATGCTAATTGTAAAAATTGAAATGTAAAAATACCATAAATATATATTCAATATAATATTTTCCTAACAAAACAATGGATACGCACACACAATTCAGATATTTCCTTTATTCCTTAGAAATAAGAGGGGGGGGGACTTAGAAGTCATTTAGATCTCGTTGCATCCAATCAAAGGCGAATGATGAGGCTTTAAATGCCGAGATAAATATCATAGAAGAGTTGTGAATACAACAAATATGAGTGTTTATTATTTATCAAACTATTAAATTAGAAGTAAATCTGCGAGAAACAAAACAAAACGAATGGGATTAATTGTGTATATGCATAAATCTGTTATCTAGCTTTAAAATTTCAATAAATCGATTTATTCCGATTGAGAAAATTTTATCCACAATGGATACACATTGAAATCAATATCTAATTTCACATGTGTGACTTTTATGTCTACTAAATTTAATCTTTTAAAAACAACAGCAATAAAGATGTTATATTAGTATCAACTATCTCTATAGTTTTATGTTTTTGTGCAACAAAAAAAAAAAAATTAATGAATTACTCATAATGAATATTTTTTTTATTAATCAGGTTTCTATGTGTATGCACACTTGATATATCATTATAATTATATTGTTCGTTTGATAGGTTCTTTAGTGCTATGTTCATGAATTCATATACAGAAGATATATCATAAGTTGTAAATTCGAGATCTTTCAATGTAAAAGTTCTGAGCTAAGACCAGGCAAACCTTAAAACATTAAAAAAAGTGTAGTATGTATTTTTGTAAAATTAAATAAATAACTAACATTTAAAATAAAATCTTTTTGACGTTAATAATTTATTAATTACTGAAAAACATATTTTATCACAATGTTTGTATGTGTGTGCAAAATCACGAATACAAACAGCAGAATTCTGAAAAAATTTGAATTCTACAGATGAAATCGCACACGTCAATATAATTACATTTAATGATCAATAAAGCTCTTTATGGTGTTGGTATTCCTATAAAACTTTCAAACTAACATAATAAAAAAAACTGAATAAATGGTATGTCAAACAGTAAGTTTATTCCTTCTTCAGAACATTTGCTTGAATTTTTCATCAAAGAAAAATATATATCACTTTTACAGAATACAGGTAATTAAGATTCTTCTGTATATTCGTAGAGATGAAAGGAATAGGTACGTTGAATAATTTGAAGGAAAAAAAATCAAAAGAATAATTTAGTCAGCGACCGTATCATAAGGTTTGAAATAAACAAATTCATAAATGACAAAAATTTGTGCATATACACGATGAAAATACACACATACTACTATTCACGATCTATCCATTTTTTAAAAGGAAAGCCAAAATTGTTATTAGTAGTCACTGATGATAAAAGAAACTTTAAAAAATAATGCAGGTACTAATGTACAACTGGTAAAAAACCGTTATTTGCGACATTACAACGCCGATCTTAGCTCTACAACAAAAAACTACATGCAGGGAGACATCAGTAATAAAAGGGTACACAACTTACCCGTAATCACACAGTAAGCTACAAAAGCCTTCATATTCTTAAGTTGCAGTCATGCCTCGTGAAGTCAAGAAACAGGAAAGTCTGGAAGGACCCGATGTAATTTAGAGAACGTAGGAAAGCTGAAAAGAGAGAATGGAAAACAACGTTTGAATCCGAAACGGTAATAGTAATAACAGAGAGTGAGGTCGGAGGGGGTCCTTCGGAAACAGAATGCCATTTGGGTCAGAACAAGAAACGAACCTATGGGGGGTGGGCCCCACGTTAATTAGGCATTAGCGGGATTCGAGGGACCCTGTGGTTTTCAGAGGTCAAAGAATCTGGGTAGTTTATGGACTCGGCTGACACCCACGGGGGGATTTTGAAAGGGGGGTGGATCTCATCCCCTTTTTGGAATGGCGTTATGCAGAGGGAGGTATGAGATTGTTTTCCCAGGGAGGCAGACGTCGGTAGAAGAAAGGTTTTATTTATGTATTTTTGTGTTGTATTTTCAAGATTCCAAACAAACTGATGGTAGTTATTTGCCGAAAATTCAGTGTTTACATAAAAAGAAGTTTATGGTTTAGAGTGATTTCATATATCAGTCACAGATGCTTTTAAAATTATGCGGATAGCTAACAGCTCCATAAATAAAAACAAGGAATTACTTTTGAGTTTAAGTTTTTTCAGTTGTTTGTTTCAGAGAAAGCAAATTCAGCTGCGGAAAAATAACCCATGAAAATCATCAAATAACTATTAATTATTTAAGAAATATTTTTGCTATGAATCGATACGTTTTATTCAATTACCTAAACATAATTTGTACACCTTAGGATATAATAATCACATTTATATAAAATCAGTAGCGATTGATTGGGATTTGAAATATATAAGTATCTGAATTTCAAACTTTTCTTGATCAAACAAGGACTTTTATAAAATAATAGTTAACTTCAATTTGAAATAAAATTTTTACTTTCATAATAAAATTAACAGAAATGTTTATGGACTTTAAAAAAAAATGAAAATTTCTTCTAAGCATACACACACACAACTAAGGTAATTCCACACTACATTTATATATACAATGACAAATAACAAAGCGTTTTTATTAATGTATATAAGTGCAATTTTAGCTAACAGCAGGTTCCATTGTAAAACGAGGGTTAAAGTAGAAAAAAGCAATGTTATTTAGCCTGAAACTAAAAGGAGTATCAATCAAAAGTAACCAATGCTTTCTTCAATTCATTTGGTAACTAAAAATAATGCAAACTTTTTACTAAAAAAATAATGTTGGATCATTGTTTTCAAAGATATTCTTCAATTCGAACGATAAAGCTAATTTCGAAAATACATTATACTTCCCCATCGAATCATAATAACGTCAATCTGTATATCCATCATTATAGATTTAAAAGCACTAAATATCTTTTACTGAATCCAGAAACTTTTTGCATTATTTTATCAGCACTATTTAAGCAAACAGTTTACTGAAGTAAGGTCACCCACGCAAAGGGAAATGTTTTCTAGGGGGGTGGTTCCAGTTGGATCAGGAGGGGCGAAATTTAAGCGGATTGTCCAGTGTCGATGGCTGCATTCCAAAGAAGGGTGAGCGAAAACTCCCGTCCGTGATATTCGAAGGTGCCATTTATTAAAGCTAAGCCCTCCACTTTCAGGGGATCTCCAACTTCCTTCGTGAACGGAATTCTGAAATCGTGAAACATTTATTACGATGTTCTTTCGCGTATTTCTACCATCAGAGAGAGAGATGGGGAGGGGAAGAAATCCCCTTTCCACAAAAAGAGAACCCAGCATCTATTCTCTTTAAAGATTTATTACCTCACCCACTTTTTGTTGTTGTATCTGCTTTTCTTCCTTTTCTGAATGTTTTGAATGAAATTCTTCGTTGGTTTGTAAATGAGGTTTAGGGAAATTTAAAGTAAAAATTGTTGACGGGAGTTTTGAAATCAAGGAATGAGTTAAAGGCAGTGAAAGTAAGAAAAATCAATCGAAATACTGTGGAATACATAGCTTTTAAAAAGCTTCGAAGCTCACATATATTTCTTGAATTCACAAGCACCAATAACGATAATGCACATCGAATTAAAATGTGGTAATGGAATATAAAACATCAAATTATTTGAATTAAATTGAATCTTTTGATAAATCTTTACAAATTGCATAGAATGTTTACGAAATTTTGTAATGATGATTTTTAACGAAAATATACTATAATAATAAAATTTATTGCTATTAAACAAATATTTTCTATAAAAAAAGTATTTAAATAAAATTCGATCACCAACAACGCCAGAGTTTGTTTTTTGAATCTAATTTACTATGAAATAAACAGTTGTACGAATGTGAATCACCATGTGTGCCTGCTTTTATCAATAATGTATATAATTTTCAAAGCTGTAATATATCCAACAACACTAATTAGCGATTCTTAGAGATTCTATCAGTAGGGACGTAAGACTCTTTGAGGCCCTGTGCCCAGAGAAATCTTAAGCTTTTTGAGGCCCTGGGCTCTATGCAAAAGTAGGTCCTACATGAGATCTTTAAAAGTAGCCAGTATATAAATACCAAGCATTGCCACTCCTTCTAATCTGAAACAAATAAATGTACACGACTCACAATTTCAAAAACCTATGCACAAATCAGCTCGACCAATGGCTGTATTTCGACTCAATGAATCGCATGATTGTTCATGGTATTAAGCCTAGGTTTATACAAGGACAACGGTCATCAAATAATAAATCAGTCTCACCACTTTTGCCAGTTGACATACAGTTTGAAAGTCTCTGTTTTTCGGAGAATAATATTTAACTACACTAAAATTATTTAGATCATGATCTTATGAAGAAAAAGTCGAAAACAAAACGAGATCCTGGGTTTAGGCCCAACTGGCCCATGCCTTAAGACGTACCTGTTTCTCAGTCTCTAATCCCAATCCTAGGACTAACTGCAGCTAGGCTGTTTCGTAATAATGTTACGCGACACCTATTTTTGTAGAGTACCCCATGCTGAGGTGTCTGTAAATTATATAAATCCTTAGCAAGACCGAGTCATCACTGTTACAAAGCTACTTATAACAATGAAAATAATGTTTCTCAAAAGTTTTCATTGAGTTGAAACAAAGCTTTTAAATTTTTTTTTTTAAATATGTAACAAAGAGAAATTTTTTTAGTATTATTATTAGTTTAAAATAAGTATCATTTTCGTAATAAAAAATACTCCTTAAGTGAATTTAATATTCTTCGCTATCAAATTGGCACTGAACTATGTATAAAAACCGATTCATTAGCTTAATTATAAATAATTAAATTACATGCGACTTTTTAATAAATTGGCTAATTACAATGGACAAGTACGTTAACTCGTTTCCTTTCTTATACTTTAAATTTATCCAAAAAAAATTTTCTTTCTGCATTTAAATATGCTATGTATTTGCATGTAACAATTTTAAATGATTAATTAGTCACATAAAAAAAACTTACACCCCCCTCAACAAACGAAAGGGAAGGTTCATAAAATTAACGTTTCTAATTATAAATTTTTATATATGTGTGTGATTTGAATCACACAAAAAATTAAAATCATAAAAAATACATTTTACTTAAGCAGAGCAAGATAAATATAAATTGTTTTTACACTCAGAAGTGTAACTGACATCTTGAGTGATACGTTTTTAAGAACTAAAAACCTCAAAACCAACATTATAATACCCAGCATTAATTGGGAGTTTAGCAAAAAAGCAAGAAAAAGTAATTTTATATTAATGAATAAAATTTCAAGAAACTCTCAATAGAAAAGAAAGACATATCAATGAATAGAATTGCTTTAAAATACGTCTGCTATTTAAAAAAAATAACAAAACCCATACTTTTTTTAAATGATACAAATAAAACATAGCAAGCAGGTCATACTATTTAATAAATAAATGACAGTAAAAAAAGCTTTAAAATCGCTTATTTACATCCTATAAGTACTAAAGCAAACGACAAAGTAAATTAATTAAAAGCCTTTAAGAGTGTTTAAAAACAATTACACATATTTCACTACGATGGGGGAAAAAAATAAACATTCAGTTCACTCTAATGTAAAAACCATAAATAAATACTTGACACCCACCTCAGACCACTTAAAAATTAAAATACATACATTAAAAAAAGATAAAAGCCGGAACTATTAAAGCAAGAAAACAAATGTTGATAAAAAAAAAAGAAAGAAAAACGTCCAGCAAAAAAATGAAAAGAGTAAGAATTCTAATTACAAAGTCATTTTCGAAATCTCAATTAAAAGAAACAAAAACGACACAGAAATCCGTTTATGGAAAAATGAAGAGTCGTTTTTCTTCATCAGAGAAAAGAAATATATTCTTGCTGGAAGAAACAAAAGGAGGGAAAGAGAAGGTTGCGAATCGCTGATGACCCCTTTGCAAACTTGTTTGAAGGTGGAACATAACAAGCGGTGTCGAAAAATCCATACCTTACCAGACGGTAGAGGTAATTTAAAAATCATGAGTTTATTTTGGTGTTTTAAAGAAGTAGATGGTCTCGGTTTTTTACAGTACTAATTAAAATCCAAAAACTATTTATCAACTACTCTTTAATACTTGTTATCAGATTCTGTGGCATTATTTTTTACAAAATGAATTCTAATTTTAAACCATTTGTTATTGATTAAAAAATAAACAAAAATTATTTTAAAGTATAATTTTTTTTAAAAAACCGGCGTGGTTTGTTTGTTGCTGGCCTCCTACACCCAAAGTTGCGGGTTCGACCCCGGCTCAAGTCGGTGAATTTCCTTGATGCAGAAAATCGACCGCGGCCATGTCGTATGATTATACGGCATGTGAAAGATCCTTAGAGTGTCTGTTTGGCGTGGATTCTCTTGGCAAAATTAAATCCTAGTACAAGTTCACATCGTCAAAAGCTCAGGTGTCTCCCTCTGTGGAGGAAACTGGGCGTCAAAATTGCTTGCTGTAATTGGTATCGTCTATATGGCGCAGCGCTAAAAAAGTGGTACCAGCTCCTGGGGAATGTACTAGGTCTGCAAAAGTTTAAAATACCAATGAGCAGCCCTATTGAAAAAAATAATAGTATTTTTTTTTTTAAAAAAAGCGTGTAAAAACAATATAAGAGATTATTCTGATTATTTTTTTAATTAAATGTAAGACAGTTATTTCGAAATATGTCAATTGAAATGTTTTTGATTAAAACGTTTTTGTACTTTTAATCTTCTCCATTTGTGTTATGACAAAAAAATTTTTTTTTTGTCTATATTAATGATTTGGACTTTTCTCTAAAATCAATACAAAAACAAATTGATAAAAGAATAGTAGCGCACACAAAAAAATTTTAAGTGTGTGTGTGGGGGGGATCCATGGTCGAAAGTTCCCCAACTCGTATCATACCTCAAGACAACACCAATTGATTCTTCTGATATTGTTGGTTACCAGTACTTAATTAAATTTTACGTTATATATATATATATATACAGGACACCCCCCCACCTTGTGTGCGCCATTGTAAAAGAATAATCAAATTTAAATTCAAAACCAAATTTCATTTTTAAATTATTGCCCATTTAGCAGCGTTTCACTAAAACTGACAATTACATATAAACATAACTCAGAAACTACACAATGGCTGTTAGCAACAGATTTCATAATTTTGTACCTTCGTTAGATGACAAGGCGACACCTCGCTCTCCAGATTTCCACACCACGCTAATGTGTGGAATTTGACCACGATAGATTTAACGAGTCAGAGCGGCGAGTTCACTAAAGTCGAAATGAGTAGTTTAGAAGTCTTTCCGCATTACTTATTTATTTATTTAATTTGAATGTAGTATAAAAGTGGACTCCTTAAAGTCATTTAATAAATTTTTTCTCCGTCTACGCTTCATTCTACTACGACTCCAAGTAATACGACTATCTTCAAAAAGCTCTTGAAAGTCATGTTTATTTAACAAAAAGTTAGGTAATTTCTATGAAACAGACATATAAATCTTTTTATTTTTTGCAAAACAAATTAAATTGTGTTAAAATAAGACGAAGAATCCGTGAAAAGCTTTGCAAATTACGAGACACGAAAATTTTAAATTAACACCGAATAAAAATTCTGTGCAAGAAAAAAAAAAGAGGAGTTTTTTTCCCTCTTGTACTGTTTCGTAATTCGAAAACTAAATTTGTTTTAATTTAATAAATTGTTATTCGAGAGAGAATATAAAAACAACAACAAATTTCGTTTTTTTGTTTGTTTGTCCGCTTAAAATATATTCTAGACAGATAAAATAGCTTTTGATAAATTGAATTTAGTTGTAGAATAAATTAACTATCCAATTTCTTACCCTTTAATTTCATAAAATTCTTTCAGCCCTTCTAGAATACTTAAATTTAAAGGGGGGGGGGGGGGAATCGCACAGCCATCTTCGTAAGCATATATGAATTTTAAAAAAAATGCATGCTGATATCCTATAACTAAGAGTAGTAAAACATACAATATACTTGTGCTAAATCTATCCTTGAAAATTACATTTCCCATTATAAAAATGCTCTTTCCCTTGCAATTGTTAAATTTGAAAATATTTTAAATAGGCATCGTATTTAAGTAAAAGAGAGATAATTTAATGTTATTATTACGTGGCATTACAGAGAATCTTATTAGACATTAAAATCCCACGACAAATATAAAAAGCTTCCAGATAGAAAACATAAAAAGGACACAAATTAGAAAATTTTCCCTCTTGAATACAATTGTTTATTTCAATCCTTCTATTGAAATTAAACATCATTTTAATAACCATTTGACATCGTTATCTCCGTTTGACTTAATGAATGTTCTTTTGGTCACCTAATTCATTAAATATAATTAGTTTCTACTTTTCTAGCAGACTCGTTTCACAATGAATGTAATTGTAAAATGACTCTATTGTGAAAAGACAGAATGAAACAGTTTGAGTGCATTAGTTTTAGTTTTTTAAATTGAAAATGAGCTTCAGCGATGATTTTCGTTGTCTTTTAGGTTACTCATTTAAAATTACAGAATATGATTTATTTATTTCTTTAAAAATATGGATGGTAATTATTATCAACAAGGAAATTCCATTTTCGAAACGCAGTTACTAAAAGATTTAGTTAAATGTGGCGTTGGATTTAATTTAATATTTATTATTTAACACTGTTTCTACCATTGAATTATGCAGATATCTTTCTCCCTAAACATCACTTAGAGAAAATGAAACTATTACGTGAGCTTAATAATCTTAATAAGAATAATTAAAGAATAAATTAAGGAAAAATGTGACTAAATCATTGATCATAAATTTTAAATTCACGACACGATTAAATTTTAAAGATTAAAACTCCTGTGATTTTTATTTGTTAGCACAAAAAATATTGTAGTTTGCAACAAACTTTATAACCCTAGTTCAAAATTAAAAGGCAATTAATATTTAAAAGGTTAAATAAATCAAGCATTAATTTTTTAATTAAGGGGACACGGTGCCTCGTACAATTTTCATTGTTTATATGTTTATATGAAAATGTTTAAATGTACTCTATTCGAACACATATAAAATATACATTTCAGAAATAAAAAACACTATTTTTAAACAAAAAACTTTTTTAAATCTTCAATTTAAAAAAAAAAAATATTTCAATATTTTAGATTTTACACAACTCTCTCTCTCTCTCTCTCTCTTTTACAAATTTGAATATATTTGAACAACTTTTTTTCTAATATTCTGAGAAGTGTTGGTCACAATTCTGAGCAGACATTGGTTTTTCGAGTAAACATTATAAAAAAAACAGTACCCCCCCCCCCCCACTATATCTAAATTTGAAGATTTTTTTAAAAAATAACAATTCACTTCAATCCTTGTACTATACAAAGAACCCTCAAATAATTAAACAAAACAACTAAAAAAAGTCACAAAACCTTATACTGAATATTTAAAAAAAGCCCGGGCATTTTAAATATACAAGTACCGTGAAAAATAAAAATTTGAGAAAAAGTCATTGAAAGAGCAGCAAATTAAATGAAAAAGCTAAGTGCAGACGCCAAGTGTTCTATAGTTTTAGTTTTCGCCTAGATATACTGTTTTAAAAAGTTAAATTACAGACAAAATAATACAGCTAGAGCTACAAAATTTTATACACATATTTAGAAAAGTCGCACAATTAAAATGAAACAAAAAAAAATATTATAGTCATTTTTAGGGCAATGTGTTTCCTTAAAGGGTTTCACCCATGTGATGGGTTTAAAAAACTTATTTTCCAATAAATTGCTTCCTAACATGTCAAGAATACGGTGGTAAAGTGATTTTTTAAAATTCGAAGTCGTTATACAGAAGCAAGTGTTAGAAGAGCAGATGTTCGGAGCACTGAGTTGACAATCAAAGGCTGAGCCTATTGTGTACAGTTGCTTGATACCATTGACACTTCTATGCAAATATGCATTCATACAAGTGTAGACAAGTTTGTAGATGTTTAAAAGGAAATAGTTATTGAATATTTTGTAGAACTTGTTTTAGTTTTCTCGCCGATTAAGGGTAAGTTAAGATTTTCTTTGTTTTAATCGGACTTGAAACTTAAAACGCGTTTTTCTCAAAACTGTGTTTTTCAAACTTTCCTCCATCATATCTCAAGAATGGTTTGACTGAATAACTTCAAATTTATAGGGTAGTCTTGGCACATATATACACACCAAATGGACTACGATCATGCTAAAATTCAAAATATTTCTATTTTTTATAACAAAAATGTAACAAAAAACCTATGAAATTCGAAATTTTTTCTTCAGAGGTTTACCAAAAATCCAATTTTTGATACTTTCAATTGAGTATAGTCCATTCTGTGTATTTAAGCTTATAGATTAAAACGCCGTTAATTTTTTTTATATTTCAGATAAGCAATCAGCCGGAATCGTGGAGGAAGTGAGGGTCCATTTTTTCGAGGCGGATGTGTTCAGAGCGCAATAACTCATATTCTATTGGATATTTTTGGCTAAACATTAATATCATACTCTTAAAATACATATAAATAAATGATAAAAAAAAACTTAAAGTTCTATCTTTTTACTGGTCGTCAAAAAATTCTCTAAGAATGCTTAAAAAACAGGCCGTCACACGGTGAACCCCCTTAAATAAACAAAAATAGTAACTAAGTAGCTATTATAGAGATACATTTTTGTGTGCACGCGTGCATATTTTCTACATAATACATCATATACATTATTACAACAGCAATATATATTCGTATAATTACTTGAAAAAGAATTGAATTTGTATTTGTTCTTCCATATGCCTTGAGATTATTTAATCAATTCACTTTAAAAATGCACCGTGAAGCCCATCAGTGCACACCAGTAGAAAACTTCGAAATTGAACATATGAACTTTTTAAAAGAATACTTTAATCAACGTCTTTAACAAAATTCCGAATAATTCAAAAGCTATTTTTTTTTAATATTGAATAGCTTGAAGTTAAAATTATATATATATTTTGAACATATATACCATTGCCAGAATTCGTTCCAAGTATTTGAAGAAGAAAAAATAGCAAATGGAATAGTTTCAATTAATGCATCAAAATGCGAGTGAATTAAGAACACAAATAATTGATTCAGTGGAGAGATAGTGTACACATAAAATACTACAAAAGTGCATCACGTGCACACCAAGTATATTCGAGACGAAGATATTCTCGGCGATTGTACCCTTCAAGAGGATTTCAGATGGGTAGGATTTGTTGAAATTGAGTTACTAATTACATAACTTAATTATGATCTCGATAGGCAGCTTAGCAACGGACTGTTGACTTTAGACGGCACCACATTGCGTGAGAAAGGCCTTAAAAAGGGCCCGGGGCGAAATCACGATGCTACAGCCACGACGAGCCCGAATATGCCAATCATTCGCCCAGACCGTTGATTGAGTGCGGTTATGCGGAAAAGGATCCCACACCAACAACGAATAGTTTTCCTTCCTTTAGTCAGAGAGCTTTGCTCATTTTCGATAGACTCTAATAAGATTTCTGGATATTGATTAGTTCCTTACCTTTTATTTAGATGATTAGCAATGACCAAGATTAGTTTTCATTTGAGTCGTTTTGGATTTATTCTGTGGTTATCAGTCCTGCCTACCGGCGAGATGGCAGTTTAGTGTTTACTATTATAGAGAAATATTAATATCGTAGGAAAACAAGGAAAAATCTACCTCAGTAAGTACAACGATGAAGAAAAAAGTTACTGAAGCTCGTATAAGTTAATCATGCTGCTACAATTTTCTTTAAGCCATCCGTAAGATATTTTGTAGGTATCGGTTCAGGATAATAGTAAAAATAGAGAAAGACAATGATAAAAAAAATAATATATATACAAGATAGTATACGATAAGACAATGATAATATATAACAATAGATAAATAATAGACAAGTAGGAAGACAATTGTGAATATATTTTTCTGAAGAAAGTTTTAGAGAAATGTATAAACAGCTGTTGATGTTATCTCTATCTAAAAAAATTTCCACTCTTTAGCAACAAATAACAATTTTATTTTGCAATTACTAAAGCTCAACTCTGCACCTCATACAACTTCATTAATTTTACTCTCGAATTCTTTCACTATGCTTTACTCTCCCCTGTCTTACACATCTTCCTCAAACTCTATAAAGAATACAATTGCATAACACTGAAACAGCGCCATCTATTTCCTAAACAACAGCTAGTTTTCCATTCAATTACGGTTTGGTTCATATTTATGGACTGATTGGTAAAATCTCGATTTTAGAGGCAATAAAAAATAAACTGATAAAAAAACTTCACAAAAAATTAAAAATATCTCAATGAAATTTCTTTTTTTTTTAATATTTAAATAACATTTATTATATTCGTTAGGCCAAATGTTCCCCGATTGTGTCATTTTGTGGAAAAAATTCAACTGTCTTTCGATTTTATGGCAAAATGTTTTACATCAGCAGCGAATTCACTGCCATGCCTCATTAAATAAGATCACACACAATTTCATAAAAATATTTCCATTTGAATTGTTTCAAAACATAACGAATCTTCTCGCTCAATCATTTCTGATTTCGGCACTTTATTTCGAGTCTCGGGAGTCGATTGTTACAAGCAATGAACGGGAAAACAGTTTCAAATCACTAAAATTCGTAGTAAAAGAATGAGTGCCCATCTCGTTGTTGTGCTTAGATCCTTTTCGCGTGTCTTACAAAGTGGAAAAAACTAGTTTCTTCAGCCCGGAGCGGGGTCAGAGAGTTATTTCCTCGACACGATCTGATTTGCATAATTCCTCCGCGTCACAAGGCGAAGGGATAACTATGTTCCTATTCTAATTTATGACCGGCATTCGTTTCTTTTGACAGACACTGCATCTTTCGAGGAAGCACCAGTCTTGGCTCAATATGGGAAGAGAGAGAGAAAGTTATACATTTTCTTTCTTTGTTTATGTTTTTCCTTCTCTCTCCCTTTCGTTAGGATGGGTGCCTGTGTCGTTTCACGGATACATATCCTTTCCACCCCCTTCCCAATCACTCTGAAGAGCTTATAAGCAAATGCATCCTCCCGCTCCCCCAATCGTAAAGTCGACGGTAGCCCCCGCAAAAGGCTCGTTAGGATTTTCAGACTGTTTCCCCTCCCTCCCTTATATTTAGGCTCTTGTTTTAAAGAATTTGTGGGATGTGCAGGAAGAGAATGGGAGAAACTCCTGATTGAAGCGAAAGATGTAAAAATGCTACACGGATTTGAAATAAATATAAGGCATTGATGAAGCCCAATTTGTTAAAAAAAAAGAACTTAGATGCGTGGAAAATCAACAACTATAAGTAAAATTACAGACAAATATTTTGAAGTAGCGCCTTTTTTATAATAGCATAATAAAACATACTTGAGAATGTAAAAGACATCAGTGTGAAAGAAATGAGATCGAAAAACATCAAAATATTATATTGTTCCTAAAAATATTTTTTGATGCCAGAAATTTTACAAATCGTATAGTAATATCAAACTATATGCTGAAATAACTAACTTAATTTTAATAAAATTTTTTAAAAAACTACAGTATTAGGAATTTACAAGGCAGATTTTTCTTCATTTGCACAGCAAAACATCATGCCTCATAATTAGTTTCTCAAAAGAGAGCTAATATTTTTAATATAAGATTTGAAAATAAAACATTATAGTCGCATTTACTAATGTTAGCAAGATGAGCACATAGTTATGTCAATGGAAAAATATCTTTCCGCTTTTTTAATGAATGAATGACTCTTTATATTAAAATGACGCTTTATACCAACTTTCACCAACCTTAAGAACTTTACGGCCCACTAAATGCATAATTTTATAATTGGCGGACCAGTAATATGATTGATTATTTTATGGTGGACCACAATAGCTATATCGTCAGTTATTTACTTCTGTATTTAGACTTTCAAATCACTGAAAAGGAACTTCACGAAAAGTAAGAGCAAACCGGCAACTAAAAACAATATCAACAAACTGAAGTATTTTGCCGTCAATTTACCATGGTTGCCAACTCTCGCTTTCAAATGTCGATAGAAACACCATCATAGCAGGTAAAAAGTCTAAAATCAGATAGAATTTCACTAAAAACAAAAACTCTAATTTTTTTTCAGAAAAAAAAAAAATAATTATCGAAAAAAACTTTTTGTCATTCGTTTTTATTTTTTTTAACTGAATCTTTATATAAAAATGTAAATAATGTCCCACATTTTCTGCGCACCATCAAAATTTTTTCACGAATACGGCAACTGCTGCTTTACATTACGACACTTTTTTAATGAAACGCTTTAAATTTTAACTTCAACAATATATATTGCAAATTATATTCGAAGGTTTTGAGTGTGTGTGTTTCTTGTCTTATTGTAAGAGTTTGTCAATTTTCTAATGACATTGGAATTAAAAATAAAATATTCGAAGGTATAAGAATAAATTTCCCTCACCTCAAAATTCATCAGTTATATTCAGGTTACAAGATATCGTAGTTAGTTATGCAACATATAATAAATCAATACATTTCACATCTACATATTCGTACACACTGATCCACGACGTAATCATCAAAAATTAGAAAATGAGAGAATAAAGTATCTCTTCATACTGCATAGAGTCGTTTGTTTCACTAACATGGTACAATTAAGCGCGATTACTGATACAGTCTAATGCTCATGGTAATGACTTTTCCCCAATGCTAATAGGTACATAAACGATTATCGGCCTTCGGAACACTTTCCGAAGGTTAAAAAGAAAAGTTCCGATCAATTGGAATCAGAAAGCAATCAACGACTTCTTAAGTATTAGTGATAATAAGCAACTCTTAACCTGCGTTTAGCGCCCCTCATTCTGATTGCCCACCCGGGTTTGTTCGAAATTTCCCAATTTCGCTCCAGGACAAATTTCTTCCGAAAGTAAAGCGTGCTCCAGGACCGATTAAGATTCCAATTGTTTTCGCCAAATGCGTGACTCCACTCATTTGGGTTCTTCACCAAAGAAGATGGACATACAGACGATGGTAGACATCTTTTTTCCCCTACTTTTATACTTACGAGCGTGTCTCTAACAATCAATCTCGTAAGATGCCTAAGGGAAGATATTTCGCAGACAGTATTTTAGTTTTTACTTTCTACAAGCAAATTTCAGAAGTTTCTGTTATCGATAAATGGAAATTTCCGCGGAAATGCGTGCTAGTATGTCCTTTGCAATCACTGTGGTCTCGAGTCCGCTGCTGAGTGATCTTGTTAACGATCTTTGAAATTAGGGGAAAGCCAAAGGATACTTGCACGCAGAATGGACAGCAATGCATTTATACACGAAATATCGAATTCGAAATGACTTTCACTGCTATTTTATGAGGTTAACAAGACAATGTAACAAGTTATTCTCTAAGATAAAGAAAAGTACTTCGAAGATGAGTTCATTTACAGTAAAATTTCCTAGCAATTACCCTTCCATCATTGCTTTGCAAAAACAACAGAGCAATTTTTTCCCGTATTTAAAACTACAATTTAAAAGTAGTTATAATGCTGAATAGTCAATAGTTATAGCATGAATATTTGGTATGAACTGATAAATCAAATGCTTTCTTTTTATTGCATTAAATCTGATTTCAAAAATAAATGCCAGAAGACATATTTATATACATTGCCATCCTCTATATATAGTCCCCAAAATAACTTATTACAGAAAGATAAAATAGTTTTCTGAAAGCTACTACTGTTTTGTTGTTACTAATGCCACCTGTCTGACGTAGTCAGATCAAGGCCCACGAAATTCATCATGGCATCGGGCTATATTGTACGCCTTTCGTTAGTCGTAGCTTTGAGCACCATGCAGGTGACAGTACGATTTGGCTCGGTTCCACCCCAATTTTGAGGGAGAACACCCTGGGAGTGGTCAGGTGTTTCCCACCTCTCTTCCCCTTCCACCAACCACACGAGAGGACTTGCGGCTCGACGGCTATTTAGAGTACCCCCATGCCGCGCGAAGGCACTAAACATTTACAAACATCCATGTCTTCTCCGGGATTCGAACCCAGGCTTTACGGCACAGCAGTCAGTGTCGCTAACCACTATACCGGATGGGCGACGGACCCTGTTTTAATAATGACTTTTACACGGCCAAGTCATTTACATAGGAAGTGCACTTTTACGTTGGATAGAGTATAAAAGTAAAATTTTTAAGAAAATACAAATTTCCAAATCGATGTGTTTACTCTAATATGAACAATAATTAATGTTGAAAACCTATGATTACTATCGTCATGCCAATTCGAAGATCCATGTCAAACAAAAATCAGAGAGAACACAAACTTTCTATAAACTGACTTTTAATTTCATGATATAAATCTTTAACATAAGAAGTTATAGTGATTACAATCTTTTAATAAAATTAACTTCACAAACATAATTTGAAACACATGATTGTCTATATTACATTCTTCTGAAAGTTCTAAAACCAAATAGTAATGTTTTCGCAAAAATAACTTTCAAGCTTGTAGCACTCCCACAAAATAGTTTTAAGTTACTATTTTGAAACGCTTCAGTGCCCATTTACACGCTACGATAATATTATCATTGGAAATGTACTGTTTTCAAGCATGAACAAAATTCGGTAGTCGAATTAAGAAACTGGAGCTCCGAACACCATTACGATCAGGTGGCTGGTAATTAAAAAGCAAAAAAGAAAGATTAAAGAAAAGCAAACATCTTTAAGTATTCACTGCATCGATCAACTTATCGATCTCCCAAGAAAGTAAGAAGCTAATTGATTCTGGGATGTTCCAAATCCATGAGAAAAACCTGCGGGGCTCTCACGCAAGGTTATCTACATACAGAAAGGGAAAAGACGAAAAGGGAAAAAAAGAAGACATATGAAGAGCGTCGAGTAATCCCAAGCGTCCTTTCATTAGACCAGATATAGCCTATTATCCAGTAATATGGGCTAAACGACGTAATGTAATTCACCAAGCAATAGATTACCATCGGGAATTCCTCGAAACCGAATGCTTTTGATGCTGGACACGTCGGATGTGTCGATTGATTGGGTAATGATTGGTAAACGGACATGTCGCGAGGTTGCGCCAAGGTCGCCGGACCGGTCGAAAAGTTCGTCTGAGGAATCCATTCAATTCAAATATAAAAAGGAATTCCGATCCATAAGATATCGGTAGGATGTCACTGGGTGACGGAGTTGGCTTCTAATTAAAGGATTACAAAGCGATGGCATGGCTTCTCGGTGACTATCAATTTCATTACTACCACCCAAGTAGACCACTGGATTAATCAGCGATGATTGGTATGGTTAAGAAGGATTTTTTTTATCATGTAAGGAAAGTGAATTATGTATTTTGTGTCGCCAAGTTTTTTTCAGTCTTGTCTAGTTCAAACCATTAAATGAGCCACAAGTAAATTGGATGGTAATTAAGACATCAACGTTCTTTGAAAGAAAACATTGGATGTAATATAGGAAGATCATTTTGGGAAGATTCCTTTGAACTAGTCAATCTTTTTTAGAAAATAACTATAACTTCATTTTTACAAACCGATGTGTAACAAATTTGTTTCAGAACTACAAGTGTAGAGGACAGGCCATTGTCTTGTGCCATTTTGATTGTCTTTTGAAAGTTATCATTTATATAAATCGTTCAATTTACATATTTAAATGGTTTTCGTCACTTTATAAGAAAAAAATATTACAAACAACTTTTTTTGTTTCAGTTTCTCATGATTCATTCACTGTTGATCAAAACTGCGCCATGCCATGAGATAACATATCCTTTATGTAACTTTTGCAATGAGCACTCTTGCAGATTTACAATGAACAAGCATAGTATGTTGTAAAATGAAAAGTCAATCAAGAATGAAAACATTCTTCAGTTATTACAGTCAAAATCCCGAGTTCAAGGGTTTTGGAAGTACTTGGTACAAAAAGGATTCTTGACCCCAAAAATTAAGAGAAACCGACCCAGCTATGTATAAAAGTAGGGATAACAGCACAGTACATTGTGGTTTCAATAATTTTGTGGCAAATCCTGTCACGGTTGTTTGTGGTTGTTCTGGCTATTGTATATATAATACATAAGCGAGGTTTTTCAAATCATTTGCTACCGAGTTTAGCTTTTAGCATTTGTTTTACACGGATGTAAAACACAGGATGTAGTTTAAAAGAATGCGGTTTTTCTCTCAGTGAGCTATTATGGAAGATATGAAGATCGACAAAAAAATTGCAGGAATTCTCACAAAAAATAGTGCCAGCATTTTGGAACAAATTAGAGGCTCCTTTCTAATAATTTGATTAAAAATGGATCTGAAGGTACTCATTCAGAGTAATATATTACCATGCGGTCATTAGATAAATCATTTACTTAATGTCTCACAAGTTCTGCAGTAAGGGTATATGGTTAAAACTGGTCTTCATGAGTTAGGGAGAGAATATTAAATGAATATATCGTTTTCATGAAATACTTTATTTGAATTACGGCTATTTGTTTATTTTACTTTAGAAAAGTTAGTTTATTATATCAAAGCCGGACGATGATTATTCGATTGTGAGATTATTGTTAAACAAAGGACAATAAAAGAAATGATTATTCATTCCACACATAATATCAAAGAAATTGGTTTATTCCTCATATCAAGATTATGAATAAAGAACCAAATTTCTTAAAAATAACAAACTTATCAAAGTGAAGAAAACTTTTATTACGAATTACCGTCGAAGAAAAAAGGTTTTCTTTTGAAACTATACGCTGCTTCATAGCCCATGAATAAATAATTTCTGTTAAATGTATAAAGAGTGAAGTATCGTATAGCTTCATTTCAAATCCAAAGGATCAAACATTGACTCTGGATGCTTCATGACGAGAGTATCTAACCAAGCGAATAACTATATCGAATCACTTAACGAATTACGCTTTAAACTCACAGATTTGTTTGAGTTGACACTATAACTTCATTTTAACGAATGGAGAGTATTGGAGAAAAAAAATTGTTAAAACGAAAATATAAGAAAAGGCAATTCGTTGGGAATCAAAGACGATTTTTCGGTAGAAAAGTTAAAAATCTGTTGCGAATCAGTAGTCCAAAACTTCGATCTTCTTTAGATTCAATAAATCCATTTTCAATTCAGATTAGGAGAGTTCACACAAACCTGTGAAATATTTACACAATTTTGTTTCTCACCTAACTCTGTATAAATATATATCCTGTGAACGAGGCATGGCAATAACCATAAAGAAATCGTCAAAGGAAGTACTCAAGCAAGCGGAACGTGAAACAGTGAGGTGTTAAACGTATGTTTTGACTCCTCCCTGCGATTCGTATGCAACTTGAGTTCCTTTGCACTCTTGAATAAATAAAGTTGCCGCCTCAAAAACGACGCGACCGAGCTTTTAATCGATTCTGGAATCGTGCCCACCATTCATTCACACTTGGACTCTAACGAGATTTTTTTTCCCTTCTGACTTTCTGCCCGAAACAAATCGGCAGGCGCGTTTTCTGTTCTGCTCGAGTGTATATACGAGTTCGGTGTGTGCCGGTGCGAATCGAATCTTTTCGAACCGACTATCATCAATGAGAAAGTGCTGCGCGGCCTGTTTCAAAGCAGTTCTTTTTTTCACATTGACTTTTCCCCTTCTTTTCGCACTTAAATAGCAAATTTCTCTCCCCCCCCTTTTTAAATCAGAAAATTGTTTGCACTTATTGCGGAAGAATAGGCTTTTAATTTAAATACGAGGGAACGGAAAGCATCCGAAAAGCATGACATTAAGATGAAGGATAAGTTTTATAATATTAACGTAATGCAAGAAAAGTTCCAAAGAATGGATTCTTATTTACAATAGATTTCGCTTTGAACTTTCGTCGCGTCTCGTAACCAAAAGCGATAATGATTCATTTTTCTGCTGTGCCTTCACTGCATAACACATGAATGACTACTTAGATCTTGTAGCTTCTAACGCAACCCGGTGTTAGATCGTCTACGAAATTCATCGTGTCAAGGAGTTAGATTACGTCTGTCGTTTTGACTGCAACTTCGAGCATCACGAACGTGACAGTAAGTTTTGATTATATTAAACCCCAATTTTGAGGGATGACCGCACTAACCAAGTGGTTACGGTCACGAGCTGGTGGCCGGCACCCCAAGCGTTTGAGTTTTGGTGTCACTGAACACCCACCGAGTCTGAGGAGACTATGCACGTCAAAGCTGTTGAGTTCAAAGTCCTCGTGTTGGTATGGTGTGGTAGTTTGAAGATAGGGTGTCAGTGTGATTCTGAATCAAGTGTCATTCTAAGCGAGGCTCAAAATTACGAGGTCCGTCACCAATCACCCTCATCCTGCTTTTTATTGCGACGTTAATATAACTCCCATTCTATTTTGAGGAAGAACATCTCGGGACTATGTAAGTAACAAATGCAGATAACTTAGTAAAAAATAATCATTAAAAAAAACTGCATTTCTTTGGTAGCTAGAAGAAGTCGCCTTTTTAAACTTTATATTAAAATGAAAGATTTCGTTATACATGCAAACTCATAAAGTGCGAATACATTTAAAAGAAATGCAGCTCCAAATCATGGAAATGATGCATATATTCTCAAAAACCAGAAATTTTAATAAACTGTTTAACAAAAAAAGTTCCATGTTCAAATTTTCTTGCCAACATCCGCTAAAATCTGAATGCAGATTGCTCGAGATACGATAGTTGATTATTCTAGATTGTTCTCCACTTTCGTGACAAAGTTCCCACAAAGCGGCGCCCCGAATATTCTATTCACCTTAAACAGAATCGCTATTATTATTATGTCTACCTAAAAGAATTTCCCGGAACACAATACGAAGACAATAATCGAGTTCGTGTGCGAAAAAAGTGGCGATTGTGTGGAGAACTCACAGACCATCACGAAAACCACAAGCGATGTGGTGGAGGAAGGCTAATTATAACCATTACCGCGTTTACAGCTTAAACCACAAAGTAACCACAACACGAGTTCGGTAGCTGCTACTCAAGCATTAATGCTACAGTTGCATACATGCTAATCAATTGAATTAGTTCCAGTATATATCAAAAAGTCCACTTGGTTGTAACATAATTCAGTCAAGTTCACGCTTTGTTATGTGAATGAATAAAAACGCTATTTCCTGCAACAGATTTAACTGCTGAAATTTATTAAAGTAAGGTACATATAATTATTTACGTGAAACGTAATATTGACCTTCTGCTCAAATACCCACAACATTGTGCTCAAAGTTCATTTTTAAAAGACCTTTATCGATATGCACTGATTCATCAATGTTTCCGATGTTTTTTTTCTCAGTGCAACGCCATAGTACGATATTTTTGAAAGGCGAATTTTGATTTTAATACAGATAATTTAAAATTCAAATAGTAGATTTATCTTGTAAGTGGGAGGCATTTCAGAACGCCCCACTTTAACTTGGAAGTTTTCGAAATTTTTTTTAATATCACTAAACAAAATAAATTTGTATTCTTTTTTCCTTTTAAGAAATGGAAATTATTACAATTGACCCAAAATTATAAAATGTTATTAATACAACTTAAATAAAAATAATAAAATCATTTATAACTTTCACAGATGTGTTTCGAAAGTTTCTGCTACAAATGCATTTCTTTGTGAGCGATAAATTAATTATCTTTTGAAAGGCATAAATATAATGTCAGCTCGATAAAGCCTGTCTGCACTAAAATACATAAAATTTTGTAATAGAATTGATATTACACTTGAAATTAAAAAACTATTTGCTTTCTCTTTTATTTAGTTACTATACATAGATGAATCGCTCATTTACACACACATTGCCATGCAAGTTTCTTAACGAAAAAATTTCAAATAAACATTTTCCTAGACGCTTTATGTTTATTTACTTTTTTGTTGATTTATCACAGCTAAGGACTTCAGTATACTACTAGGAGTATAAAATAATTGTTTGATAGTTTTTAATGTATAATCATTTGCAATAATAAGAAATTCTTAATGGTTTTGAAATTATTCAGACGCACTATATCAATAACTTATAATCTGTTGATCTTAAGTTTTAAATATGCCTGATAAATTTAAATATGCCTTTGAATAACTTCTACCACAACAAAATTTCTCACAATTATCTAAGTAAAAAAAAATACGAATAACAAGCAACATCTTTAAACAAAAATAAAAGTTCAAAGATTAGAACCATTATTACGATTGATTTAACAAATAAATTTAAAGAAAAAATAATCTAAACTTTATTTTGATCTTAGTAATAATACATGACCGAGAAAGAAAACTAATATTAATATTTCCTGAGAATAAATAGATAATTTAATATGTTTTACTTCTTAATCTTTTTGAAGGAATGATTATTCCTTTTGATATGCAAGGATGAATATCTTCTGTAGAATTAGTATGTATATTAGGAAGTAGTGCGTATATGTAGTAGAAAGTGCATATTTAATCTGTAATGTATATATTTTTTATTTTCTGTTTGAATACTTTCTGATTATTTTTTTCACTGATATAGCTTTAAAAATAGATTTAAAAAACAAACCAATATATAATAACATTGATGATTTTCACATTTTGATTTTAAGGCAAAAATATCACAGATGAGAGCAAGAAAAGGTTTATGGCAAGTGTCAAACATATTAGTATTTTAATCCTTCTTTCTTAGTTTACACAATTAATTCTAAATGCGAGAGGGGTTTTTAAAATAGAGGATTTTTAGAAGGTCATGTTCAGAGTTTTCCATTTTGATAAAATACTTTAATAATACCTAATAGAATTTTTAAAAACAAGCATTATACTAAGAATAAAATGTTGGCGCAAATTTTATTTTGCCAAAAAGACTAGACGTTACAAAAAAATTTTAAAAAGTTTTAATATTTTCCCAATTTTCTCGAAATATGAGACACTACAAAGCATATATGAGGCCGTGAAATTTTTGAGTAAACTTTTATTAGATTTTGCAGCTTTTTAAAGCAGTCTGCTTTTGATAACTGGTTTGCTAGACCTTTGAAAATTACAAGGAAAAGTTTTTAAAAGTTTTTCCCCCTTTACACAATAAAAAATAATATAATATGGATTATTGTTAAAATATTTTATTCTTATTTGCTATGCTGTATAGAGCTACACATATATCTTCATATTTTCGCGCGAGCTGATTAAAATTTTGTTGAACTATTTACAGTATTGGAGAAAAAATGTTATACTTGATATGATTTAAGGCATTTTTGTATGAAGGTGATTTCTTTTTCAGGTTTTTGCTGTACTGAAAAGGACGAGAAGTATTTTTTTATAATTTAAACATCTATATTTTTTAACTTAACTCAGTGGCACAACAGCCCATGAGGGCCAAGGTCTACTGTATCCAACTCAGTATATGTGACCTTGGTCCCTGAGGTGATGTTCCAGCCAGGTGGTCAGTCTGAAGCGAAACCCCAGTGTAAAGTTCCCAAACAAGCCCCTGGTACTCATTTATCGACCCACTGAAGGGATGAAAGGCTGAGTAAACCTTCACCAACCCGGGGTTTGAGCCTTGGACATGTGGTGTGGAAGCGCGATGCACTAACCACTCAGCCATTGGGTCCATACTTATTTTACACAAACAAAAAACAAACAGTGAGACACACACAGCAGGACATTAACACGCATGGTTTACAGCTTTTCTAATTGGTCGAATATGCAGTTGATGTAAGATTGCATTATCTTGTTTTAAAAACGTTAATCTTTATGTTTTTTTGAGAGATAAGGTTATGGTTATCTCCCGTTAGGCGGGTAAAATAAAAATTAATTTTCACACGAAGTCTTGGATGGCTAAAGACCATTATGGATTAAAATCCATTCAGAGAAAAAATTTAATTATTATATATATATCTATATCTATCTATTTCTGAATGTTAATCAATAATGCAAAACTATTCTTGTAATTTAAGTATTCGTATTTCACTGAGCTGTTTTTAATGGCTGTTTTAAGAATTATTCCTATCTGTTCGACTATTCTAAACAGTCTGTAGATCACATCTGAAGAGATCCACTAGACTGAAAAAAAAACAGGCATATGAGAAAATTGACACGACGGTCAAAATATGTCACCGATCCCCAAGAGGCAACCCATAAAAAATAGGAAAAGTCAGCGTTTCAATCGCTATAAGTTTTCTACCAGGGATGGGGCATCATAAAATGAAAGAATATGGCCCAGGGTAGGGCGGAAAACGAAAGGGCGCCCCATTCAACATCCGATGGAAGTAAATAAGAAACTTTTTCCGTGTCATCAAACACGTCTGTTTGAATCAAACACCCATCTAGGGACTTTGCCCAAACTTTCCACTTGACTTTTAAACTCCATTTAAGAGTATTTTAAGTCTCCTTTGAACCTTTTCTGCCTATTTAAATCTAATTTTTTAACGACTTTATACGTTCTTTAGTACTGGCATTTTGATACTTTAAGCGAATATTTGTTTTAATTTTAATTCTTCTATACACGTATCTGTCGCATAATTTTGTAAATTCGGTTATAATAATAATGCTCCTTTAAAAATGTAGAGCTTTTGTACAGGTGCTCGGAACAGAAGAAGTATCAAAAAAGGAATAAAATTTTTTCCAATTATTTTAAAAAATATATGAGCTTGAGAACAACGAAATATCATTACGTACCCGAGCATTACAATTTTTATTTGAATTACAATTTTTATTACAATTACAATTATTACAATTTTTTTATTTTAATCATTTGATGAACATTTGAAGAGCAATAATTTGAATTCAAAAGAAGGCGTCTCAAAGGCTTAAAAATCAGAAACAGTAAATCTGTGTTCTTTAGAATCGCGTTAAATAAATTTTGTATGTCTGCATACACTTAAAAAATGTTGTTTTTGACCACGATTAATTCAAAAGAAAACAGTTTTAAATTCGTGAAATAATTAGTTGTATTTTGTCTAGAAGCTAAAGACAGCAAAGACAAAATGAGGTTACTGAATACAAGACTCTATTAACTCTATCATACTTTAATGACGTAAACACGTGCAATTCTGAACAGCAATAAAAAAAAAAGTTAGGTACATGATCTAAAAAAATCAGAGGTTCCCAAACTTTTTTTTCTCATAGTACTTACCTAATATTAAATTTTTGCACATTTAAATTAAATGTCTTTTTGACAGCTCTGGTATAGAGCTACTTACTTTAAAAGATTTAAATTTTTAACTGTAGTGAAGAAGAGTGTTTAAAGTTTAAAAATCACAAGTGTAACGCACGGTATAGTTCAAAGACCGAAATGTAGGTGTCGCCATTACAGTATTGTCTTGGACCGGAAGTGTGACTGTACGAAACCGTCAGAGAGAGTTTGGATCTGGACAAGCGTGCGTTCCCCATTTTCGATGTCCAATCCTGGACTATGAAAACTTTACTTATTTTCACTTATTTTCTCTAAATGTTTGTCTTGTAATTGTCTAAGTGTCTGTTCTTTGTAACTGTGCTATCTTATGTCATTAAATATACTAATTTACCCCGAGATTCTATTAATTACTTTTGGTTACCCCAAGTAATGACGTAAGCGGCAGTTACACAAGTTAATTAATTTTAAATTTCAATTTAGTAATACATAAAGTAACTGAGCAGAAAAGAAAGGTGTTTTTAATGGGATGGATGCATCTGGTGCTTCAATAACAAATTTTCAACATTTGGCATCAATCTTGTCGAGTTTTACCCTAAATTTCCTCAATTAATAATATCAGCGGTCTCCTCTCTCTCCCTCTTTTTTGAGTTTGGCAACCACGATGAAACTCCTACTTATTAGAAAAACAATTAAAAAGTTTCTCTCGATATTTCCTAATTCGGGGTAAGTAGCCGGAATGTCTTTTTACTGCTAAAATTTCTCTGACATCCGTTTCTAAGCTTTACTTTAAGATCTTCGTTAATGCCTATACAGATCAGTTCCTCTTGTAATACGGCATTTATTTTCTTCAATGTGACCATATGATTTTCTTGGACTACTGTGGTATTATCATATAGTCAAAAGTATTCTCAAACCTTGTTCCAAAATCTGAATAGAGGGCATTTGAATGTTGGTTGAAACGTCATTCTAAAAGGCAGATTGTTTGTGATAAAATGAGAAACTGGGAAAATTTGCGATGTCCAATATTACACTGCTTCAGCTTAATTCTGGGAAGAAAAGCTGAAATGATGGTCCTTGTTTCAATAAAATATATGCTGTCATTTTGTAATTGTGCAAATTACCTTATTAAATGTAGTAAATACATGTGTAAAATAGATAAAATCTGGATTCCCATCGATTAAATTTTCTTTTAAAATTAAAATCACAATCTGGTTTAGTCACTATCGTAGACCCCAATTACACTTCATGGACCCCTAAATTATTTTTTCACTGACGTGGACCCCTTGCAAGTCGTCATAGACCCCTGAGGGTCCATATAGACCACTTTGGGAATCACTGATCTAAATGATCTAAAATCAAATTGAATAACATACAATGCCAGGGACGTCTTAAGACTTTTTGAGGTCCTTGGTCCAGAGAAATTTTAAGATTTTTTGAGGCCTTGGACCTTTATGCAAAAGTAGGCATTACCTGTGATCTTTAAAAATAGACAGTATATAGCATGCATTGTCAAATACTCGTTCAAACGGTAATTTGAAACAAATGTGCAAGACTCACAATCTCACAAACCTGGACACAAACCGGCTGAACCGTAGACCGCATTTCGACTAAATGATTTGAGTCCTTATGGTATTGGGCCTAGCCCTAACAAGGACAACGGCCATCACTTACTAATACAATCTTTCCTCTTTTATCAGTTCACATGCAGTTTGAAAATCCCTGTTTTTCAGAGAATATGTATGGGAATAATATTTGAACATTAAAATTATCCGGATCATGATCTTAACAAGACTGAGTGGATAACGAAAAAGAGGCCCTGGGCCTAGGCCCAGTTGGTCCATGCTTTAAGACGTTCTTGCACAATGCATCTATAAAATAGGTACCTTTATATGGAATAGTTTGTATAGTAATTTTTGGAATTACACACGAAATTTTCAGTGTGTCTTACAAAAAACCATAATACTGAAGGGGGAAGGAATTGTTATAATACAATGAAGTATTAAGTAGCAAAATAAAATAAGTAAAAGAAAGATTTTAAATGACCTAAGAAGTATAAGAAATACAAGTAAATATTTTAAAGTAGTTTTTAGAGCTTCCTCCTATTAAAAATACTTTATTTATAACAAAAATCTCGCTCTATAAATATATGAAATAAATTACCTGGAGATTTACTGAGACTCAGACTAAACAAGATCTGGAATGAACCTTTTCATATATCTGCAATGAAAAAAAATGTTGTAATAAAGGTATTTAAACATTAGAAGTACCATACTTAAATTTTATATTAATTTCGAAAATGAACACAAAGTAGCTTAAAGAAAATGTACACAATGAAAATATTTTAAAACATAAGTAACTGATTTTTCTTGGTTCTTGGAAAAATATTGGCAAACAATTAAGTAAAAACTAAATTATAAACATATCACTTTAATTTTTAAAAAAAAAACTGGGTTTTTTTCACTTTTAATAAAGAGTTTATTATTAAAACCTTGCGCATGAGATAATTTAATTAAAGGATTTGCTTCTTCAGTAAGTGCACATAAATTTATACACAATTTAAATATTGCTTATAAAAATCAAAACGAAAATAATTAAAACTCAGACCAAATTTTTGAACACGGTTTATTCACAGGTATGCGGTTTTTTCGCACAATTTTCAACTTAACAACGAAATTTCACAAATAGTTTTTATCGATAGATATGCAATTTAAAATTTTGCAATAAAACCTTTTTACCATTTATTGTTTTTTTTTTAAATAACGTTCGGCCATGCAAAAAATGTTGATAATACAAGATTCAGTTTACGGTAGAAATAGTTAAATATTAATTAATTCTTCAGGCGCAAACAATCGCGCCGAGCCTTTATTAAATTTCAAAATTCCTTTGCCTTGTTTTTCTATCGTCATTTTCTGAATCCAGCAAACATTCGTATAAAAAAAGTCGTGATTTTGCTGCAGATAAAGCACAATAGGAGAAAGAAGGGGGGGGGGGGAACGATTCAACAGTCAACCCGAAATTACAAATAACTCTCAAACAGAATCTTCTCAGACAAACGGAACAACTACGAACATTCCACGAGAAAATTTAATTGTCCTCTTCAAATTACGAAATAAATAAATGCATAAAAAATCAACTCGTTCCTTTTTTCCTCAGGAAAAAACTCTTAAGGAGTTTGTTTTTTCCCGAACTCGCTGCTTATTGACCGCGGAAGCGCCGTGGTGACAACTCTTATAAGTCAACATTCCTGGGGGGCAAAAATGCTTAATTAAAAGGCCTAGGAATGTTTAATCAGCCTCGATGAAGGTAAAAAAATTGCCTTCTTTACCGGAATTCTAAGTCGCTATTTCTTCTTCTTTTTTTTTAATACTTGAGAAGTGATCCCTCTCTGAAACAGCGTCAGAGAAGGAATTCGAATATTTTCTTCCAAATGGTCTCATTAGAAGCGAAGGAGATGTCTCATTTTTCTCACCAGGAAAGTGTGTTGTTTATAGGTCCTTGAGCTATTTCTCCCCTCATTTTGTCGTTCAATAAATTCTGGTATTAGGTAAATGGTTGCAAAAACAGTCGAAGAAAATGAGATTTTTTTTTTGTTGCGAATACTGAGTATGAACAAACGGAAAATAAAATGATTTAAGTATTATGGAATATAAAAACGGGAATGAATTTTTGTAGGTGATTAATTATACAAAGAAACTAATGATAGTAAGTAGACATGTAAGTTCTGATAAAGCTTTAAAAAGAGTCATTTTTCAATTTCATGAGTTTTGAAGTCTTTTCAGAGGTATTTTGAATAAAAATTATCAAAAACTTCATGAGAATTCACACATTGTTTAGCCTAAAATTCGAAGATTAATTATACTCAGCTTTTTTCCCCACATATATTGGTATAACTTATAACAATCTACTTTTGTCGTAAACCAATTGGTGTTAGATGCTTATTTTATGCAATGAATCAACTATAATATTTTCTGCAAACATATTTGATGACAAAAATTATTCTTCCAAATTGATGACATAAATGAAAAATTCTGATTTTTGCCAAAGGGTATATATGATTCATTTAAGTAAGAATAATTAATTAAAATTGCATCTAATACCTGTAGATACTACACTGCAATTTAGTTTTTATTATTGCCAGAGGCGGCCCATCTAACAGGTAGGTCTGCAGTTGCTATTCATTGGACAAACAGTAATTAAATTCTTTAATAGCAAAACTGTCAATGAAATTTATTACTTATTATTCGCTTTTAGAGCTTACTGAAATATTTTCGACTATATTTTAGCTCTCAACATTTAATCACAGTAAATTTTTTCTTCCTTCTTACGAGTGAATAACTTTATTTCAAAATATAAAATCTCCCTTACCATCTCAAACATATATACAGTATGGTTTTTAGACAATTTTTTGTTCTTCTGCATTGTCCCAAACAGGTCAGCTAAATCGCCTTATAATAACAAGGTACATGCCAAGCACAAGAACGCGAATTCGATTAAATTGTAAAGCCTTTATCTTCATACACAATACAAACAGAGGGCGTGGTCCCATAACTGCTAACATATAACCGCTGCATTAATCCATCAGACCTTGAGAATTCAATCTGATGTTTCGCGAAATTCAAGATTAAAATCTTAGTGCGACAAACGGCAGTACGATTATGTGATTTGTATTCAGAAACTGACAGATTGAAAGCGAATATCCGATTTCGATATCAATAAATTACTTTTCAAAGGCTTTAAAAATCTGTCTGGGAGGTAGATCTTTCTGTTTTCTTAGAAGACATTGGTACTGAGAATACGAATCATTCATTCATTGTGTTACCGGAAACGCGTAAAAAGACACACGGGAAACCCATATATATCGTTCCGGTTGTCCGAATTTCAGATTAGATACTAACAAGACATTAACAAAGGAAAATGGGGTATGGAAAATGATAACGTCTAGAAGTATTAATCTAAAATCGATGCAAACAGGTAGGCAAAGAACAAAAGCAGATAAATAAAAAAATAAGATAATTGTATGATGGTTATACGACAAGAAGAATCTTCAGTGCTAGTTGATGTCAATGAAACACACACAAGACATTCTCTGAATCGTCGTGAATAAAAGAACCAAACTATTGTAACCAATTTAATTTGCCATTTCCTAACACACACACAACACATACGCATATATGTAAATAGATAGATAATATAACAACAAAAAGTTTTAAAAATATATTTACAATCTATTCTGAAGTATTATTAGATACATATACGGTCTACTCTCGATAATTCGAAGTTGGAGGGATGGACCAATGAAAAACTTCGAATTATCAAAAGAGTAGAAAAAACAAAAAACTCCGAGAATACACAAAATCCCCCCCCCCTAACACATTTAAATATGAAACTATCTACTAAAACAACAATTGTGTGGTGTGTGTGTACACATATATAAAGTTATTTTAAAGTATTTTTAAAAAGTATACATATATTATGCAGTCTAAATATTATACAGAAGTTAATACATATTTATCTATTAAAAGCAATTATCGAAATAATATATACTGTACATAATTAATCTTTTTTTGATCAAAAATTTGTTGCCTTTTTTTTATGTCTTATGTCATTCAACCTAACTTTGTCAATAGATTTTTCTAGAATAAATGAAGCTTGAAAAACGTCCACGCCAACATGATTTTGAAAGAAAAATTTGCTTATATATATAGTTAAGTGACACTTAAGCTTCTGTCAGAGTTATCGGAGTCACCTCCACCGATTCGTCTTCATTACTTTCTGCGTTATTGTGGTCTAAAGCCACAATGTTAGCTTTTTCAGGGAAGACACACAGAGACAACAAAACTTGGAAGCTCCAACCTGTTTGCTACAGGACTTTGCATGATAGTGAGTGTTCGAGTTGTCGAGAGTTTGAGAAGATAACTTTGAATTATCGCGTGTTGTAGTCTGGCCAGCCACAGATTTTACTTCGCAATATTGAGTGTACCAAAACGTATTGTTTTAGTTCGAAATATCAACAGTTTTTCTAGGGACTGAGAAAATACTTCGAATTAGCGAGAGGTTCGTATAATCGAAGGTTTGAGTTAGCGAGAGTAGACTGTAATAATAATGAATATATCGATAATATAGCATGACAAAAAGAGCAGAGAACAGTAAATACATATTTAACTATAACAAATATGCTTAAATTAAATATTTTTCACAGATTTCTGATGTAAACCACAATAGCACTAAAGTTCTATTTTTAAAAGGTCCATTTTAAATTGTCGAATTTAATAAATTTTTCTAAATGTTTATATTAATGAAAAAATGGAATTTATTGCAATATAACGACTGTAGTGATCATGATCACGAGCTTTCCTGGACGATGATATCTCTATTTTTTTAAACACGCTCTATGGAAATCGTGTCCCGATAAATAGAACTAACATTTGAAGTCCTCATGTGGTGTGGGGATTAGAAGTGAGAGTCTTTTAACTTCTGATTTAATCTTTTCCCCTTAATTATGACTCTAAATTACAAAATTCTACATAATATGTGTGTGTGTGTGTGTGTGCTAAAGTTTAACCCTATTACGACATTAATAAAAACTAAACAACAAAATAGTACATATTTGAAAAAAAAATACCGTAACAAGAATTACAACTAACATTAATAAAATTCAAGCATATTAATCTAAAATACTATGAAAAAAAAATCGGTATTAATGATACAGATGATACTTAATACTTCATACCCAAATGTTTGCATAGTGTTAAATAAAATGTGAAAAATCGTATGAATTATATGCAAGTAACACAAAAAATAATTTTCAACATAAAATTAAAAATATCATCAATATCAAAATATATATTGACAACCCGATATGTGATATAAGATATTTCTACAATATACTATTTTGAATTACTGGAATAAGAAACGATCCATTAGATGCAAAGCATATATCTTAAAGATGAACAAAAAAAGTACATCTGTCTCAAGAAAACCTATAAGTTACCTCGAATATCACAATCAAAGATTATGTCCTTATGCGCTTAACGTGCCTTGTTGAGCTTAATCCTCATTCATTAGGACGGGGTTGGCTAACTCAAAAAATATATCCGAAAAGTAAGAGAGAGACAAATATAATTGAACTTCCATGAACTTAAGGTGTCATATCTCGAATTATTTCAGTAGAATACATTTTGAAATCAAATAAATAAATACGAAAATGAAACACAGTTATTATAGTCAGTGTATTCGTTTTAACTCAAACTAATATTCAATAGAAAAACTTTTTGAATAATTGCTGATTTGTGAAAATTAATCAGGAAGGAAACAGAGAAACTATTGTGTGCAATTGAACTCATACTTCCTGAAGCACTTTAAAACGAGAATGACTCAAGTACATGCAACAACGGAAGGGGAAAAAAAAGAAAAAAAAACTGCAAACAACCGAATGACAGCAAAGCAGTTGCTATGACACACACCAGTCTACTGTTTTAAACAGTGTTCGGCAAGAAGCGTCGAAAATAGAATCCACAACTTCTACCTTCAGATCTTGATCTCCACATCCATAGGTTGTCTGGCTCATCTCGATCGACAGTTTTTTGAAAAAACATCATAAATTATAGAGCTGTATCGGATGTTAAAAGGCCCTTTGATAACTGCTTGACTATTAAAAAGTACAACGGAAGTATTTCCCGAAAAATATAAATAAACTATAACCTTAAGATAACACTTAAAAAAAAAGATTTTCTAATTTTCTCCCTTATACGGCATATTTTGAAACAGCATGGTTCTTAAAAACCAGAGGCATCCTCAAATCAAAGTCGATGTTTCACACATATGTTGAAAGGCCGCGCACACTCACACATACATAACCTAGTCAATTATTGTCAAATATGTTTGGATTTACCATAGCTTTAATTTTTAAAAGGCCGGTTCGATTTTATGTTTCTTAACCACATATCTGACACACAATATTAATTCGTTGTCATACATTTTCGTTATGTTACGATTGTTCCAATAGTTAGGAACGTTTTCAGCAAAATAGTCACACAACAAGGGGAAAAAAAATTATAACTAGAGATATAATTGTGCGAAACGCTATTCCCTTCATCATAGCAATAATACTTCATACTTACTTCAATGATTTCAATATAAGCACAGCAATTTTTAAATGGAGCTCCAAATTCACTGCATTTTTTTAGCCGAATTAAATGTGAGCACTTTACATAGTCATCATACTTACGATATCAAAAGGACACTTTTTTTTTCTTTTGTCAATCTCATGTTGACTGACAAGTCTCAACCTAACCCAACCCCTTCCACCTAATTTTTTAAAAAAAAATAAAATATGGTTTTGATTAAGTATTGTCAGGTATTCGGGAATTTTCAATCGGCAACACTAATATCAAAGTTTTATTATTCATTTTTACCTCAAAGAGTGCATGCATCAAAGATATGATTTGCTGGTATTTTTCCCTCTGAGCCCTCGCAGGGTCGGCTCCATTAACAAATTCATCGGTATCCCGTACGTCTATCCGTCGACTTTTATCTCGCGTCACCGAACGAAAAGAAATTCTTTGAAAGTAGTTCCTCTCGACCAAGGACACGTTGCGCCAAAGTCTCCGTTTCCTCTTGAAATTTTTTTCTTCTTTTTGTTCTGCTCGATTTAAAAAAAGACTTTTTTTTCATTCATACATATATATATTGAATTCTTCATTTTTTTCATATATATATATATATTTCTTTCTCTTTTTCTTTAAGAACTCTTCATCTTCACGCTTTACTTTGAGCACTTAATTTAAGACTTTGATTTCTTTCCTTCCATAATACCCAAGGTTTGTTTCTCTCTTTACTTCCACTCTCCCGCGCTTTCTTTTACGAACCCACCCCTTGAAATTTTTTTTCTTTCGAAATATATCGCTTTTTGCAAGGATTCGAAGTAAAAAAAATTAGGGGGAAAAAGAAGAGAGATTGAGAAAAAAATTTCCCTCTAGCGGATGATTTCTTTAAAAAAAAATTATTTATTGAGGTTTGCACGTCTTACTCGCTTATCCTTTAAAAGATCAAGACGAGAGTAGAAAAGTAGCATGCGAGATGGCAATCCTTAGCAAATTATTTTTTCGCCTTTTGTGATCTTACCCTTTTTTGGAAAGTGAGCGTGTTCGTAGCAAATTCTAAAATGCGACAAATAATGCTTCTTTTCTTCTCCCTTTAAAACAAAAAATAAATTTTTCGCGACAATTTTTTTTCTTAGTGTGAAGTCTCTATTTTTTCGTCCTTGTTTAAAAGGATCACTGCTTTTTTTCTCTCTATCTTTTCAGATAATCCCCAGCAACTCCTCATTGATGCTTTTCACTCCTTTTCATTTATGAGGGAATTCTACAGGATAGTGAAAGCAAATTGAGATCTTTTTCTTTCTTTTTTGCTCAAGAAAAAAATTTGGTAACGGATTAAGACTACGAAATCGGGTTTATCAAATGCGAACCTTTCTGCTCCAGCAATATAGCATTTTCACGTCATTTTATAGAGCTGAATTAAGTAACAGATATTTAATATCTTACTTTTAATGATTAAGCGCTAAAATGTGTTGAAATGGTCCGGAATGTATTTTAAAAGCATTTTCAACAGGATTTATATTAAGTTTAAAGTTATAAAATAAATTAACCATTCAATTTTTCTGACGTAAGTGGACAAATTTAATTGTAAATTTAAATACACTTACGACTGAATTGTTTTAGAAACATGATTTTTTGGGTTCAAAATTTATATATAATATTATACATATTTAAAATAATAGCACACTGAAAATTCACAGCGAGTTCAGGCTCATTGACGCACGTTGAAGTTTGGAAATTGGGGTGCAAGCTTAGATGTCCTACTCGTCACTTGACCGAGATTCAAAATTATGATGACTGTCACCAAAAGCCAAATGTAATTCCAGCTAAAAAATTCCGTGAAAAGTGTTAGTGGAATACTGTTAAAAAAAGAAAACTTTTGCTTCATAAAGGCCGAGTATAGGGGTGGTTGTTCCTTGAAGTTCCGGTTTGAAGTTCTAAGCCCCTTGGGAATTACCCCCCCCCCCTAAATTTAAAAGAGTGCCGTTGATAAAAAGTCGAATCAGGTTCTTAAAAATCAGAAAGCAATTCTATGACTCTAAAATTTATGTGGTTATATTTATGTAGTATATCTAATTTGATAATATCTATTTAGTTAAAAAAATTTGACAAACAGAATATATCAGAACTGATTAAAAGATGCTCAGTTTACTTTATAATTACTCTGTATAAGTCTGATAAAGTACTAAGTTCTTTAACATCATAAGAAATACTCTATTTTTTAAATAGCAATTGTAAGAATGCTAAGATAGAATTTCGTAACTAGAGTTACACTTTCTATGAACCGCATGTAAGGGCTGTAGATAACACATGATCAAGATTTCGTGAATTATATTTTCTCACACTTAATATTTCTATTAAGTGTGAGACTTTAAAACTACTTGAAGAACAACTTTAAAAGCTACTTGAAGAAATTTAATTTAGTTCCGTCATCTTCCTGTGATTGTGATATTGGTGGCGAGGAAAATGTAGAACATGTGCTCCTTCTGTGTTCCAAGTTTGAAAGAGAACGGAATATCCTAAGACTGGCATTCAAGGGACTTAATGTAAATTGGCCTCCGAATCTTCCTCAACTGGTTTCCACCAGAAGTACTTTTAAAAAGTTCAGTGAGTTTGTTATGAGTATTTTTAATTCTTCCTAACCTCAAGAGATTATTTTTTTAAAAATATTTTAAATTTCTTTTTTTATTCCTTTGTATTGTGTGCTTAATACTTACTTCTGTGAGCCCTGTGTGATACTTTGTGGTGCACGGGGATTTTATCATTGTTTTCAATAAAAAAAAATATTTCTCTAAAATAAAAATTAACGTTTTTCACATCTGAACTATAATTTGTCGCAAGAGGAATTAATCGAAACCAAAATCACTTCGCAGAATAAATTATAATCCTATTAATAATTAATCTACAAATAATCTTACATCCTCATGTACAAAATATATTAATTCAATATATATCTCCAAACCTTTCAAAATAAAATAAAAATAACATACAAACAATTTCATCATATTCAACTGCACGGTTAAAAAATGTTTCGTCCATAACATATCGCTTTATGATTCAATAAACGACGATGCAATTCACGAAGCTATCCAGAGGTCTAAAGAATGGAGATAGATTATTACGTGACTGTATTTACAAAAAACATCTATGAAGCCACGTTCGCTACGTAGGTTTAATTCCTTTTTGAAATCCACCAATAGTATCACGGGGATTCACGCACGCCCCCTCCCCCACTCAATTGAGTGTGTTTAATTTATTATCTATTTATTTTATGTTCAATATCCGATTGATTTTATTGGATGGGAGGTTGCAATAGTTTAAAAAGTCCACCAGATTTTTGTTTATGATTATATGTTAGAGCTGCATTTTAAGTTAGTCAAGACGCAATCCGTGAAAAAATGAGTTTCTCTGTAACAGTCTTAGTATTCCTTTAAACTGTTAAAAGCAATTTAAGGGGAAAGGGGGGGGGGTTAAAAGTAAGGAATGAAATAGTAGAAGAAAACAGCCGTTATACAAACAAAATAAAGAATATTAAATTTAACAGTGAATTCTGAACAGGACGTTGGACGACTGGGGAATAAGCGTGAAGTTAGTGTATTATTTTTTAAATATAGATGATGACAAAAAAAGTATTATAGGTCTTACATATTTTCCAACCTTGAAAATAATTTTAAAAATTGCAAAGAAAAAGGACGATAAATGAAATGATTCTTTTTCGTTTGTTTTAATATAAGAAGCAAGGTACGGCATTAAAATACTAATGGGAACAAAATAATTCAGATTGAGAAGCTTGCTGCTATTTTTAACAATTTAAACACACCATTTATTTTTCACCTGAATACATTACCTATTACCTATTTTGATTTTGTTTATACAAAATGTTAAATGACAATCTAATATTCTAGGAAACTTTTCAGTGCGCAAAGAGGGAATTGTGGGGATAAATAAAAATACACACAAACACAACTTCTACGCCGCAACAAATTTATCCTGTTTTTCTGGGATCTAATAGGGAAACGGCGTAAGGCATCAACTTCCTGCGGGACAGTCTATGTACACACTGTGCACTTTATGGGTCATAATTTAAAAACAATCTGTCTGATAAGCTCGCATACTGACAGGACTGATAACCAAGTCCACAGCTGTTGGAAGAGTAATTTTTAAGCATGAATAAGTGAACTGCTGAGCACTGAATCTGCTCTACGTTAATGCTGGTGACTGAAAATACATTAACAGCCCCAACCTACCAGTGACATAAAAGAGACATAAAACGCTACAGTTTTCTTTAGAGCCTTTAATCATTTCAGAGGATGAGACTTGATTTCGAACAATGAAAAGTAGCATTAGACTGGAAAAGAAAGTAAACGACTGGTTTTGATGGGCGTTGTTCTCTGAGAAAGAATCGTTGCAGGGTGTCGACTTCTCTTTAACCTAATTAACTCGGCCTATCTTCCCAGGAGTGGGTGGTTGGCCGACTGTACTGGCATAAAGACTCACTGGCAGATAATGGTACGAGCCAGACATTAGCATACAAACGAACATGCTGGCTTAGTCACGGGGCAGTCAGAAAAACATGGGCGTCTGGATGCCTAGCACGTAATTATTTGGCCACAGGATTTGTGAGTGTGTGTGAAGCTGGAGAAACAGTTCATTGAGTGGTATACTGGGGAAAAAATCTTTGCGGCAGATTCACTTGTTAAATAAAACATTATGCGTTAAGATACTTAATCGTTTAATATGATGCTTTTGTTCCGTAATGATTATTGAGAATACAATCAAGTCACTCAAGGAAGTTAATTTCACGCCGTGTATTATCTTTCCTTGATTTTCAAAAGGAAGAAACGTATGATGTGAAAGGAATCACACAGACAATACTAGTAATTATATGGTCTGTGGAGGTCTTAGACGTTAATTGGGTCAAAATCGCCCATAGGATAAATAAACAGTCCAAAACATTCCAATTTAAATTCCTGCAGCATAATAATTAAACATAAATTTAAATTTGAAAAACCTTGGAATTCTTATATTTCAATTTTCTAAAGTTTCCTTCATTTTCTAAAACAAAAGAATGAAATAATCACTCGAAAATAAATTAATACTCTTTTTTACAATAATTACTTAAGATTATCATAATTATCATCATAGACGACGAGTTTTCCGAGACACTAAAATTGTAATCAAATCAAAAACCACAGAGAAATTTTAAAAAGTTTAGGATTAAATTTATCTAAGTATGGGGGGGGGGGGTAAAGAACTAAGAAAAGAAAGTCAAATTAAAATTCTGTAAAAAAATTACTCATAAAAATATAATTTCAGAACTTAACAGATATTCCTCATTTCCCATAGTTCGAGATCTCCTGTGTTTTATTGCAGTTTTTACGTTTTAAATAATAATAATAAAAAAAATAATCTTTTCACATTATTTGTATTCATAAACTAGAAGTAAAAGGAAATTGCACAGCCTGCAAAAATATATAACTCCATTTCTATTTACTCCCTTTAACGTAAAGTTTATTCAGGAGTTTTTCTGCTTTTTACGATGCAGGTGTCAGTCAGCTGTTTCCACAGAACTTCCGACTGTTAACGATCCAGATCTTTTTTAGCTACAAAATAGACATTTACTTCTGTTTCAGGCATATATTTTATGATAGAAAAGTATTCTGGTTTTTTTTAATTTTATTTTTGTGACAGAAATTCAGGAACAGCATTTCCCAAGAAATGGAGAAAGATGAGTGTCCTGAGCGTATTTACATTGTACATATAGCAGTAATTTATTCGGGCAACCTTTTTTTCTTCTTGTATGTATTAAAAAAGAATCTTCAGTTCTTTTTTATAATATTAACTAAATCTATAGTGTCCGAAAAGTGTGACTACACCTTCAAAAATTTAAAATTAAACAACCAAAGATGTTCACTTACGGGTTTTAATATTCCATAAAGAAAAAAATTAAAGTTTCTGTTTAATGAAATGCAAACTAGATGGCGCAACGTCTATGTTTTACAACATTCTTGTTTCGAAATGGCTTCACGGCGAGGACAAGCACAGGTTTTTATCCTGGTTTACCGAATTTAAATTGTGACCGCGGAAGCCAGGTGGTCAAGGTATCGGATCATGGCAGGCATGTCATGAGTTCGAGCCTAGTACCACTAAAAACCCACCGTATTGCGTAGCGATGCACGTTAAATCAGTCGAGAGCTCTAACCCTCCTCCAGTTGGTGTGGTGTGGTAGTAAGGAAACGGGGTGCCAGCTCAGGTGTCGTCCTCATAGCTTGACCATGGTTCGAAATTTTGAGGTCCGTCGCCAAAAGCCCTCGTGTAGCTGAACAGTGCGACGTTAATATTCACTCACTCACCCGAATTTATATTTGCAACATTTGCAGAGCGTAAATGAGGTACCATCACACTGGAGTTTAGAAAAGAGAACAAGTTCCCCGAGCGATGGATAAAAAGAGGAAGTTCAATGCAGTGGCCACCTAGATCTCTAGACATTGGACTTCTTCTTATAAGGATACGTGAAAAGCACTGTATACCAATCTACAATTAGTGACACTGATGAAATGAAAAGTTGAATTACAGTGGTCGTTTAGATTGGTGATCCTCAATTTCTGAATCATAGAACGTGGCTGGAAATCTCGTGTAGACTCGATGTGTTGCGTGCAACTAATGGTGCACCCATTGAAATCGTGCAATAAATCATTGTAAAAAAACCCCTTTGATATTTTCTTTATGGAACAAAAAAAAAAAACCGCAAGTGTGAAAATCTTTGTTTTTTGTAATTAATATTTGAAAGTCTGGTAATACTTTTCGGACACCCGGTATTTTATACAAATTGTTAAAAGAAAAAAAGGAAGTGACTTTTCTTTATTTAAAGAGAAGTAGTTATTTTTCTATTGCAGGGATGGGCATTAAGTCGATCGCGATCGATCTATGGACCACCAAGACATTTTGGGGTGACCGCTTTACCCGAGACGCTCATACTAAAATAAACATATTCATAGAATATGGCGAAGCCAGCTAGACTGAAGAATAGGCTTTTTACAATCGACGTGACTGTGTGAACTTAAACAAATTTTTTGATAAATGTGCAGACGATGTATGTACCTTCAATGGACGATGACGCACGATGACGTTTAACACATTCACTGCCGCTGAAGGAAAAAAGCAATCACTGCGATGCTAACCAAAAAAATGAATTTTTCACACTTGCCGACTGTGGGGGAAAATAAATGTTGGTTAATTCTTACCGCAATTGCACGGGATTTATTAGTGAGACTCCATATACCGCGCTTTCGCGGAATCGGGTTCTCGTCTCGATGTCTTGTTCCGCGATAGCGCGAGACTCGGCAGCGAACAAATTCAGTTCATAAGTCTGTTCCAGATTCATCGGTTCACGTCTGTTCGCTGATCGTTGCATAGAATGCGTTCACATTCTAGCAGACGCTCATACTTGTTCAAGCATTTTTCTTAACAATTTTGTGTGTTAGTAGAAATAATAGTAATTTGTCATATTTTAAAAGGAAGAAGGGGGGGGGGATACAATGTTGAAAACATACGATTTTAATACAGAATCGCCACAAGGTGAACCGCAACACTTTAAAAACTTTAGGAGTAGCCCGTACCCTCGAAAAGTCTGCCCACCCCTGTTCTATTGAGTTTGATTTACGTCTTTTTCCTCAAACCATTTTTTAATAACAAAAAATCCAGCACAAAAGTTTAAGTCTAAGGGCCTAAAATATGGATTATGTTTTAACATGGTCTTTATGTTTTAAGTCTAAGCCATGGGTTTGATATCAGACCCATTTTTAACAGCAGAAAATTAATAAAATATTTCTAACAGTTTGGTTGAAGAAACATCAAATACAGTACAAGCATCTTTACTCGCAGTCCCAATTTTGTGTCTTAATTGGAAAGCCTGGAGACTGTAACGGCATAAAGTTTTGAAGAGGATGGTGTTAATGTGTAATTAATATTACTTTAAAAATGAAATGTTTGTACGGCACTTATAACACAAGGCATCATCCGGAGTCAAGCAATTTTTCATTCATTGCGATTTCAAACACGTGCATCTTTCAACGGATTTGTGGAGGCGTAATTGATTTTTTTTTAACTCTTAATTTTTTTTACCAACTCAAAATTCCTCTCTAGAAACGAATAATTAAAAGCAGGAAATTAACGCAAGCATTCAATGCCAAAAGCTTTGCATAAAATTTCATTTAAATCCACGATTTGCGTAACGAATCGGAATTAATATTCACTTTCTTTTTTGTACCAGAGGTTAACATATCGTAAGGGCGATACAGCAAGGCTAAGTATCACACGCTTTAAAATTGAACAGTGTGTGAATGGGATTGAATAATGAGAATTCACATGCAGATAGGTAAAAACAAGGTAATCCCTTGTTGTCCTTCTTGAGTAGGCGGAAGTATTGTTACAGATAGCAGAACAACCACGTTCTATTGTTATCAGGTCGGTCTGAAAGTGGGACGCAAGCGTCCTGCATGCTAAACGGTTCTGATCACCAGTAGGGTTCAAAAGTCAACCAGGTCTCCACCCTCCATACTAGGGGTAAAAAAAAATCATTAGTCTTTCTGAAATAACCTTAGATGTTAATTCACTTTTTCTTCCACATGAGAAATGACTTGAAAAAGCGAGTAATTTGCGGCATTCAATTATAGAGGAGAAACACAAACCAATTACTTGGTTGAATATATAATTTTGGACCCGTGGAGAAAACCAGAATCATTTGACATTACAAGGAAGAAGAGGTTTCTAATTTTTGTTGTTCCAGATTGACGAGAATTGTTATTGGTTAAAAGTTATTTTAAGTGGAAATATTTATATATAAGGAAGTGATTATATTATTTTTTTTTGAAATTGAGAATCCCCCCCCCCATTGAGTATAATGATAACAGAGGGCCATTTAAGCATGCGTGTAGTTTTCTATCGATTATTGATTATGATAGAGTAAAGTATATATATAGAATCTAACACCCAAATGACTGAGTGTGAACTAATGTTCTTTTCTTTCTGTTAAATAATATCGATGGAAACCATAGACAGTCTTTATCTACATTCATAAAATGGCAGTATTTCGAAAAAAAAATTATATCGCATAAAAATCATATATTTTAATGACATAATTCAATTTTATCGACATTCTATCATTTTATAGGCCATAAATGATAACAAGTTTTTCTCTCCTTCATACTACAGAAAATGCATGGAATACTTAATGGCCGTTTAAAATATATAAAAAAATGCACGCGAATAAGTAATTTAATTTTCTTGTCGAAAGAACAGAAGGTAGTATAGTAGGAAAATAAAAAAATTTAAAAATTATTACTTTACATAAACTATATATCACAGATAGTTACTAAAATAAGGTGTGGTAGATTGAGATTGCTCGTGATTTTACTTACTATCAATTAAGTATTTTTAAAAAAATAGAAATGGGATTCAATATTTTTTTATCTTATATTTACATTAGCCAAGGTTATTAGAAAACTGTCAGTTAAATAAGATACGCTTTCTAACATTTCTAAGGCTCGAGATATATATTAAAAATGGAAAGGAAGATTGTGTGAAAATAATTGCGTTTAGACTTGAATCAATACATGAAGTTATTATTAAGGATAAGTGGATGTTCTCTTTGTTTCCACTTCATTGTGACTTCCAAACAAATATCAAGTAGGAGGCTTTAAATTAAAAAAAAATTTGATAAGTTACGAGAATTAAGAATTAGTTTAGTTAAAGTTACAGTAATTCATAAAATAACTGGGCACTAATTTGAAATACGTAAATGAATGAAATTAATAACATTTGATCTAACAGTAAAATTAATTCTACACTTTGAAAACACTTTCATTTTAATTGAATAGGAAAGATATTCAATATCCCAGCATATTTTTAAAAATTATTCGTATATCATGTTTCTCACATTTAAAAATTAATGAAATAGACATCCAAGGTCAAATTCACTGTTGGTGGAACCAGATCTTTTGTTTGCCGAGTAGAGGTATTTTGTGGTCCTCTTTATCACTATCAAAAACAAATTAAATAGAATTATATTCATTATATACTCAAATGAAAAAAAAATCTCAACATTTTACATATACCTTTCTTCATTCTGTTTGATTAAAATTAACGTCACCGTGGAGTGAATAGAGGTCTTTGTTGCAAGACTGCTGTTCTGAATTTCGAGAAGATGTTCAGAATGACAATTGAGAACGTACCTCATTATCCTAACTTCTTCACCATGCACTTTCGAATCTCAATTTTACTTTAAATGCCGATATTTCCAGCATTCAGAATAACGAATTTGAGTAGAATAAGGGGTTCGAAGTTTGAAATTATGATTAGATTCATACATAGTAAATCAAGAAGTATCGAAGCATACAATCTTAACCACTGAGCCTTTGTTTATAATATTTCCGGTCAAGCAGTTAAGAAGGGTATGAACTGCTTCTTCACAAATAGGAATTTTTCTTTACTATAGATTTTTTTCTAATTATTATCAATTCAAGATATGCTTTCATAGAGAACTAAATTTAAACTAATATTAGTTATAAAAACTGTAATTAATAGGACAAAATTTTACAATTCTACCAGCACTATTCAAAATGTGTGTGGTCTTTTAGATTCAACAGTCTAAAACTAAATAGTCAGTCAAAAAAGATGGTCATTTCCGATACTTCTGTGAGATTCATCCAATCGTTTCGCTTTGTTGCTGAGTAAATCTGATAAATTAAAACGGATTACTGAACAGAAAGGATGTCATTATGATCTTACGCGCCGGTATTGTCATCTATTATCTCAACTTAAAGTCTTCTCATATTCGAGCAAGCATATCAGAATTGAATTTCGTTACATCTGGACCATTTCAACTCACCATAACTCAATCTGAAGACAGGACTCACCATAAATATGCATGCTTTGGAAGAAGGAAGGGGAAAGGAAAAAAAAAGCATTGCTTGATATTCAAACAACGGCAGTAGATTTTTCAGTCAAGCACAAAACTTTCGCATGGCAAATGCTTCCAGTGGAATCGACAGTAAACATCACTTCAGTTTTCTTTTCATGGAACGGTAACAGGAGAAAAAAAATGCATCTTCCAAAGCGATTTGTTCTTTTTATTCGAAGAACAAGATCCCGAAACAGCGTTGCGTGTAATTAAATAAAACGCGCTGCACGCTACTCGTGGAGAATTTTAATTTCTTTTCCGATGCTGAAAAACCTTTTTGCCCGCTGGAGATGTAAAAGGAGGGTAGAAGAGAAGAAAAAGGTTGGGGGGAGGGGAAAAAATCAGAGATTCCAGCTCTTGTAGTACTGTGGCGAAGTTTCTTCAGCACGCTACAAATGCGTGCATCTTAAAGGGAGATGGTTTTTTACCCCTCTAGTAGGAGATATAGAAGATGGAAGGGAAAAAAAAATCAACCAAAAATCTCTCTGAGGGAGTTTTAGTTCTTTTCAACATTTGTTCCGTGTGTGGTTATGTCATTTTTTCCCCGCTTCTTGAAGGCTTACATTAAAGCAAATATCTCGCTTTATGTGATGAGCCTCACCTGTGCACCACTTCAGGGATGATGCTTCACTAAACGAATCCAATACGTTTCTGATTTCAATGCTACTAACCCCCCGGAGGTAGCGATGACATGAAAGGACGAAAGGTGTTTGTTTCTTTGGTGAGAAATATAATCTGACATGAAATACTTTTTAAAGGTTCTACTTAATGGACAAAGAACCAGTCACCTTTTATGTAAAGTTTTGACAAGATGTCCCCTTCAATCCTACCCAGTCCCAAGTTTTTGTGCATGGTTTGTTATTTTCAGTAAAGAATTTCCTTTATTTTCTGTGAAATTTCGAAGGCAAGGTGAAATTACTGAGTTTCTCCCAGTATTCAATTTAATTATATTCAAGTATATAGAATGAATGTGTAAAAACAGCAATCATATATATATATATTATATATATGTGTAAAGAAGCACACGTTTCGTTGTTATTTTTCACAGTTTTTTAAATATATATGCGTGTGTACGGTAGACAAAAAGGAAAAACAGCTAATAACAAGTCGAATCGTTCGCTGTATAAAATAATTCATCAAACATAATTAACCTAAGCATTTTTATAATAGTAAAATACAAGGGGGATATTTTTTTCTAAATGATGCATTCTAAAAAATGATTCCTGAAAGAAAAAAGTGCTTTTTCTTAGTTATTATATCCTCGTGAACATTATTTCTTCGTATGAATTTTTTGTAGACTTTCAACTAACATTTAATTAATCACAAACGTTCCACACAGGACGTATGATTCCCCCCCCCCCTTCAAAACCATTTAATGCTTTTTCACCAAGTAATTTTTCTTCGTATCATTTAATGAAAGAACAACAAAATATTAATCACAAAAGTTTTCAGACGAGTTGTCCTATCTCATGAGATTTTGCAACGTGACGAAACAAATGAAGGTTATGAAAATATTTGACAAAAGAAAATGAGTGACACCATTGTTAAAACATTTACTGTTATTCCACGATTGTAATGTTAGTTTACCTAATGCGTGACATAACCTATAACCTACTTTGAGTTACCAATTGCAACAGAGATCTTAATGGAAATAAAGGAGAGATTAAAGGCAAAAGAAAACATCGTGACTGTTATCGAGTCCATCATTCGAAAACCACATCATTCATCACATAAACTTTAATAAACTTAATGAAAAGATCGTGCGTTCTGGATTTAGAAGCAAGCTCAAGTCTGAAGTAACTTTTGACAAAAGATGTCTTATAAAAGAAATGCTTAAGCCTTGCTATGCAAATATGTTGCACAATTGAACAAAAAAACTCCACTCTAATCTTTGCAGAAGGACTCGATTTTGTTTTCGAAAGAGAAAAATCGACACACTTCTTGTTTATAGAAAGCCGGAAGTGGCCTTGTGTGAAGACGAAATCAAAACAATTTAAGAGTAAAGAAGGATGTTTAGTTTTCTTCGATTAAAAAATGTCAAACTGTTTTGAATTGAATACATCACAGACAATAAACATTCCAATGCCTTTTTTATAGGTTCGTTTAAGTAAACTTCATTAAAATTTATTTTGAATCGGAGTTGATACTTTGCGTAGATCAAAATAACATTAAGCTATTAAATGAATTTAATATTATAAAAATAGATCGTGTGTAAAAATATAGGCTGATTTCAGTGTATAAAAATACATTTATATATAAACTTTCAATTCAAACATATAAACACTTTAAGTAAAATAAAGGAGCAATATAAACACGTCTCTGGCAAGAAAGGGGAAACATTAAACAAGTCTAGCAATCAAGACAAGTAAAAAAAATGGCTGCCTTCTTAATCTGCAGTTCTTTTGGACATTTTATTTACAGTGTTTAACAATCAAATCTGAAATATTCATTATTCCACTCTATTTCCTGAGTTATATTCCTTTGTTTGATGACGAATTAGTGATATTATTAGTTTGCTAACAATATTTTCAATAAACAGCTATAAAATTAAATATTTACATTAAAACTTTTTTGTCAAAATTCGAAATGGTTCTTGGGGATGAGGATACCTCCCTGTGGTTTTGCTTTTAAGGTTTCAACGTTGTTGCTGGAACTATTCATGAGAATGAAAAATTTAAGCATAGAGTTCAGTTTTATTGAGAAAAAAAAAGTAGTTTTAAAGATTCTTTTATAAAAAAAAAAATTATTTTTGAGGGGAGCGTGTCTTCTGTTATCATGGGGCTCTAAAAGAAGAGCAAAAGTTTGTCCAAGCACGGAAAATTATACTTTTAGATGAACTTTGTAAAAAGAGGAACTTTTGACTTAAACATTATTCGCTCAATTTTTTCCACCCCATCCCCTTTATAAAACACTCTCACTTGATATTGAAAAAACTTTTTTCCAGTGAAAAAAAAAAGTAAATTGAAAAAAATTGATAATTCTAAATCGGAAACTTTCACTCCCTGCTCAAACAAAGGGATGAAGGGAAAAAAATATCTCCTTATCGTTGAGTTTTCGATTGTTGATTCTGACCGTGAAAATAGTCGAGTCGCTTCTAAAAAAAAAATTTTTTTTCTTTGTTTTTTTAAAAAAGGTCTTTTATTTTGTTTATTTCTTTGATTTTCTAGGAAAAGTATTTCGCTATTCTTTTCTCTCTCACATTATTTCATTCTATTTCAAAAATTTTGGTTTGTGCGAGTGAGAAGGAATACTATTTTATAAACGTTATAAAAACCCAAAATGAAGTAGCGTCAAAAATATATCTGTAAATCAGTAATGTAAGCAAAATAATAAAAGAAAAAAATCAATTTTCAATCACAACAAAATATTAAAAAAAATTGGAGGAGGGGGGGGATTTACTTTGAGAGGGTTTTTTGACAAAATAAGTACATAATATAATGAGAAAACAGTATTTAAAAGAATCACATGAATACTTGAAAAATAAATTACAAAACATTTTTATCTCTTTATCTAACATCGACTTTTACGATAAAAATGTATCAAAATTACTCAGTATTAAATTAATTTTACATTTATTTATTTTTCAAAATTTAGAAAACACATATTTGTTACCCTAACTATAGTTTTTTTTCTCTTCTCTTTTGACGTGTATTGTCAAATGAACATTCAGATGTATAACAGTGAAAATAAAACATATTTTCTTTATACAATACATTTATAAATTAAGCTATATGAGGTAGATGCATTTTCTATTAAGAACAAAGAATTGACAGTCTTGTAGATCATCTGAACCAAATATATTCATTATTGATTACATTTATTTATTTAAAGAAAATGGGAACTACAGGAAAAATCAGCAGTTACAGAAAGCACTACACAAGACAACTGGAAAAAACATTGAAACATAACCCTTAAAGCTTAAATAGAGTTGTTTTTTTAAATGAGAATAACGAAAAACGCTAAAAAACAGAACACAAAAAACAACGCAAAAGCAAATACTGAAAAACATTGAGAGTTAAAAAATACATTTAAAAAAGAATTCAAAAACAATAAAAACATTTATTTTTAAAAACATTAAAAAATATATTAAAAGTATTAAACTTTTCAGAAAAAACGTGTTAAAATTTTTTATAAAACTTATATTGAAAGTAATTATTTATACAATTATGCCTAATAAATATTTTCTTAAATAAGGAATTGTTTCTCAAACTTCTTCCTAGTACAACAAAAGAAATATTGCTATAATAAATAATTTTACTCTGCTCTTATAATAATATAAATATATCAACCGTATTAGTTACTTAGATTAATATAATTTAGAAAAAAACTAAAATGATAATACAATAAGCCATCTGAAAAACTAATAGTAATGTGAAACTAATGAAAGATTAATTTCTTTCACACAAAAAATTGCAAAGAACGTGCTGTGTATATCGTAACTCAAAGGCCCTCCGCAACGTTTACTATGAAATCCATATGCTGATACAGGAAAGAGGAAAAAAAAAGGATAGCATTTACAGATTACAATCCAGCAATGTTATTATTATGGGCATTATAATAAATGAAAGGAGCAGCTGTTTTCAGAAAGGCGAGGTCAAAGAATGACAGGGTGACAAACTAATAATAAAGAAGCATTTCAAAGACAGGACATTTTGAACAACAGAGGTCCTTTTGTGTCCTGAAAGGATAAACTTTACTCTTGTGTTAGATTAAGCTTTAGAATGTGTATTTATTCAGCAGCAATCAAAGGGACCTTACTTGTGTAGACTAAAAGAAGGAAATAATGTTATTGATAGTACAGTATTTTCGGCATTGTATTTAGTTTCCTCGGTTTTGTACGGATATTTCATAACATATATCAAAAATATATGTAACAATCTACAATACTTATTTTTTTTAACACTTTGGGTTAGAAGGATTAAATTACGTATCATCACCTATCAGTGGTGCATACAAGAGGGCGGGGAGTCTAAAAGGTCCAGATCCCCCATTGTCCCTGATTTTTCCCCCCAATTGATTTCTTCTATTTTTCTTTAAAAAAAATACATATTGTGTATTTCAGAAAATTTAATTAAGTTTTTGTTATTAATAATTTATTTTTATCAATTAATGCTAATTATTTATTCAGTAACTTATTTTTACTGTTTTTTATTCCCAACAATCGCTAAAATCAAAATAATGTGTTTGGCGGCGTACTGGAGTACGATACGAGAATGGAGGATTTTCGACACTCTCCCTCCACTTGAAAAATTCCTGTGTGCGCCACTGTCACCTATGTATGGTATACATTATTAATTATTTTACTAAAAACTGTATGTTGACGGTAGTATAATGCATACATTTCGCATCATCATAAGTAATATGAATTATAAACTAAAATAAACAATACGCAAACAGTTAACATTCATAAAAATTATTAAGCATTAGTTAACACATTAATAATTTTAAAAAAAATAATACTCTGTAATTAAAAACAAAAGTAAACTTCTAAACTGAAGACGATAAGCTGGCATGAACACAGAATGAAAAACATGTCAAAAATTAAAGTAAGCAAAACGAAAAAATAAAACATATCGGACTCGATAAAAGCAACTACGGAGGTAAAAGAAATTTAATTCAAAATCTGACATTTTTTCTGACTTTTTCATGTAACCTTTTCAATATTTATATTCTTTTTAAAAGAAACTTCTTGAAGAAATTAGAAAAAAGAATGTTGTATTTATCTAACCCTGGCTCAGATGTCACCAACAAGAATTCCATGTCGGGTGAGGTTGAAAACATCAATTTATGGAATTCAGCAAGACAATCTAATCAGCTAAATGTTCACTGCAGATCACAAAAGAAGTCGGCATTTGTTTTCATACGTTCACATTACCAAAAGATTCTATTCCATTCTTCTCGCTTGCATGATCGCGACTAAAGAATGAAGCGTTCCGGAAGTGACGCCACGTCGAAGCCGGTCGCCCGGAAACGTCCGGACGAATATTTTTTCTTTCACTCACTTGCCATTTCGGTACGCAGAACAGAGCCCAGAGTATTCTATTCTTGCACTTCTAACAATATCTCGCAAACAAAAGGGCTATTGTTTAACGATACATCTTCATTTATTTCACTATAGTTATTTGTATCATGAGCGAGCGAGAATGCATTTTCAATGGTAAAAAAAAAGTAAATGGAATCTTTTGAAATTGGGGTTCAAATTCAAACATTTTGCATTGTTTTGTAAGAAGTTTCCAATGTCCTTATAGATGCTCCAAAACATGCAGATTGATGGTAACAAAAGTAATGCAAAAATAATTACAACTTCCGAAGGAGTAAAATCTGGATGAAAAATTATGCCAAAATGCAAAAAATAGAAGATAAGTGCTATTTTTGATGTTTTTGAAATGAGAGAGTAATTGGTACTAATTTGATATCGGTAAGCTAATCATTTTTGGCGTGATTTCAAAATAGCGCCAAATAGATTTTGTGGTTATTCTAATGTCGTCGTTTTGTAATGTTATCGTTCCAACATGGTGAAATTTTACAAATCTTTGGCTGAGAAATCTGTAGCGTACTGAAATCAAATAAAAAAGCTCCGAATAATTAGTAATCATCTTAAATATGTTGCTATCCTCAGTTCAAAAAGAAACTAATCCTTGCTTCAATTCAGAGGCATAAATTAATTAAATGTTAATTGATGTCAAACATTCTCACTCTTTCTTTAAAAATTAAAAAAAAAATTACTTTGGTGAATTTTTAAAGAATGTCGACTCAACTTATATGCATGGATTTCAATCATCGGAAGATAGAATGTAAGGATTAAGATCGCAAAAACTAAACTATCCCTTTACTTGCAAGAAAATATGTCAACTAATTTTTAAAAATCCATAACCTACATTAGAATAATCAATTAAAATAAATTCAAAACTTAAACCGTCAATTAAACTGCAATTAAGAACTCTCACAAACACATTCTTTTTAAAGACAACGAAATAACGCTAAATCAGATAAAAATGTAAATATATAGTTTCATCCAACGGTAGTTTCTGTTCCATCTGATGGTTCCGTTGAGCATATCGAGTCCGACGGCTCAGTTTCGGGAATGCAGCTCCGGAAAGTCTGTGCTCGGGAAGAGAAAAGAAACGGGCGAAGCGGGAAAAACCTAATCCGAGTCCACGTTTTCTGTTCGTGACGTTTTGACATTCGATTAAAATGTTTCGGATGATTTTCTGTCGCTGGGAAACGGATTCCCCTTTTTATCTTTATTTTAAAAACATTCTTTATTCTCATGTGCCCTCATACTTTTTTTCATCGTAGTATTGTGGGTAAAGTCGTACGATATTTATAACGAGCGTCGAATTCGGGTAAGAAGAGAAAGCATTTGGGAAAAGAAGGAATTCATCGGAAAAGAGAGGGAAAGCATAAAGGGGTAAAGAAGAAAAAAATGGAAAGGGAAAAAGAGAAAATAGGATTGCTAGTGCGGTTCCCCACGTAAGCCTTTTTTTCCCTGTATGAGCTGTCCAGGGATCATTACCTCATTTGTCGATTGGAGCTATGAAGTTCGATTTTTTTAGGCTTAGAAACAATCGTGACGGGTTTTAAGGTCTTCTGTGAACACGTGTGTGTGTGTTTTTTTTAATTTTAAAAATACTCACATGGAAGTTAATACACATTGAAGTAACGCCACTTTTTTTTCTATGGCAAGAAAATTTAGATGATTTTGCAATTGTTAATTTTATCTACAGCGATTTCATTTGTTTAAACTCAAATCTAGAATTTTACAATAGACAACAACACAATAGAACCAACCTAAGTATAGTTCAATAAGTTAAGTCATATAAAAAGTTTTTTTTTTTCGCCTCTATGATAAACGTTTTAAATCAAGTAAATATTCTTGTAGAAAAAAGAAAGCAGCCAGCAGAAAAATTCTATTAATTCATTTTATTAATTTCATTTAAGTTTCATTTCTCGGTCCTTACTTAAAGAACAAGATAAATATAATATCGCTATTTAAAGTTATTTTGAACATTGTTTAGTTTTATTAACTTGTACTAAATGCCACCTTTCATTTCCTGTTTCATTTTGAAAAAGTTCCCAATAATTACATTCACTAATTTTTTAAAAATTTTGCGATGTTGATAATTCAGATAAATGCTGATTTTTTACATCCCCCCCCATCTCATACAATTAATTATTTGAAACTATTATCATCCATGGGGGCACACTGTTATAAAAATTTAAATTGAGAATCTCACATTTTAAAATAATAAAAATCTGAAGAGCAAAACTAAAATATTGATAGTTTATTTAGTTATTATGAACTATTCTATTAACTCCAGATTTTTTAATACAAAAGCAAAATTTAAGAATAAATCCTACTTTTTAATTGAAAGAACCTTCATATGTTGAAAATATTATTGGACTAAATAGTTCCAAAATAAATAAAATTTTTGGTACATAAATCTTTACAAAATTATCAGAGAACATTCAAGATAACTATAAAAAGTGAAATTGGCTGTACCCTTTTTTTAGTCCATACCTTTATTGTCATCAACTGGACAATTCCCCCCCCCCCCTCATATTGAACAGAAGTCCAATACAGAAAATTGAGCTGCAGGCGCAATTTGGCACTCTTAGTTTTTCTTTTTTACCGAAGGTATTGGTTAAAGTAATATTTCACAGTAAAATCTACAAATAATAAGAAACGAGTACATTGTGCTGAGAACTCTTAATTAATGAGAACGATAACAACGCCATTAATGACGATTCCAAGCACTTTACCGGCACGATTAGTTTCAAGATTTATGACAAACTTATGAGGAAGATAAAGCATGCGTCATGTGCTCTGACGTCATGCCATGGTAATCAACACTTTGTTAAGTCTGCGCGATATTGCAGGCGGAAACAGCCCTAGCGATGAATAAGAGGTCTTTTAGGAACTCGGTTGCATTTTAAAAAATAATTCGATTAATTCGCCAAGTGTTAGGCAAAATTTCCGAGTTGAAGTTACGTAATAGTATTTACCTCATCCAATTTGGCAGATGCCGAGGCATTTAATTATTAAATTCGAAATTCAAATCGCGTTTTCATTAACGAGAGTGGAAACAGCGAAAAGATCATTTTTGAAATCTATTGACGACAGAGAAAAGTATCGTTTTGGTTTTTGAATACAATTTACGACAACTTCTGGAAAAGAATTAAAAAGGAATTTCGAATAAATCAAATGAAGCAAATTTTTTCTAAAATTAATCTATTTTCCAGACATTTCCACTCCCTGGTATAAATTTCTAAATTCTATAAACATAGAGAGACAGGGCCGTTTTTGTTTCTTAAAGCCACTACTACTTTAAATCTTTGAAACATTTTCCTGAATGAAAAATGATGTAAAATTCTAAGCACTTTTAGAAAGGAGAAAATAATATAGGTAACATTCACTTACGGGTTTCGTCGAAGTACATTTTCAATAAAAACGGTTGAAGAAGCCTCTTAGTTTCCTTTTGATGTCTAAAAAGGTTTTTGAAACCATTTTAATAGAACTGTACTTCCTTTATATTGATTTTAAAGCGTTCAGCTCAAAGATTATAGAATTTTAAGAACATATAGGTGCTTGAATAAAATCATTGCTCATTATCTTTTTCAGGTAATTAATTTATTTAAAATCCACAGAAGAATAAGGAACGAAGAATATAAGTATTTTTGCATGTGATTTCATTACATGTTCAAGGAAAGTCTTATGTAAAAATAAGCAAAATGAAGTTTAATTTCTAGAATCAGATTTCCAATAATGAATATGAATTTAAAAATAGTGGTATTTTGATTCCATTTCACTTATATGAAGCAGCAGAAAACAAAATATTTCAAACATACGTACTTTTTTATTCCTTTCAAATTTGATGTTTTGAAAATTGCTAGTTTGCGAAGAATATCGACTTTAAAATAGCTAAATGAACAATGCTTTAAAAAAAAGCTGAAGCACATTCTGTATTTTCACAATTGTTTTCATCTTCGAACCATCTACCAAATGAATTAAATTTTGCTGCAAAAAACTTAATTTTTTTTATACAATAAGTATAACTTATCAACAAACATAATGGAAATACCACTTTATTGCAGCAGACACCTTCTACACAGTCATAATTAAATATTTGCTTACTATATGACGTATGACCTGCATTTAAACTAAAATGATTAAAGACCTATTCCATTCCAAGAGCTCATTAAAATATTTTTAACCGCATTTTGATATTTTTTAACTACTTCAGTATTCTGAAAAATATGTATTAGAAGCGACCTTGAATACAAGCTAATGAGTACATTATTCTTTCAACCAATAGGGGGAAAAAATCCTCTTTTTCTTCTTAACTAACACTAAAAAAAATGCAACGTAAATTCATCGAGAACAATACCCCTCTGTGTACCACTATCCCGTTACGATATCAAGAGCTCGATAATAACCGATTTAACACAGCAGTAAAGTCAAGGGAAAATAAAAGTTATTTCCTATAGGAGAGAAACGAATTTAGAAGGAATTTATTTATCCGGTCTGTAATCTAAAAGACCATTGGTTTATCCTCGTGGATTCATTAAGTTGCTAAGTCCCCGAAGGCCACCCTTCGTTATCGTAATCGTAGTAGTACCACTTTCGACGTTTGTTCCACAGATCGTATGTTTTATTTATTTATCGAACCGGCTAGAGATAAGGTCTTCCATTTCGATAGCGATTGACTTGCTTCTGCACGCCACAATCGAATAAATAACGTATCGACGGTTTTCTAAGACGGACCCTTGGGCTTTGTTAAAGATGTATTTTTTTCTTTTCTTTTCTGTTCCTCTCTTCAATCTCTTTTCTGGTTCCGTCCATTTAGTCGTGCGAATAATTGGAAAGTAGTTAAATAGCTCTTGAAATTGGGTGGTGGATTCTGATCGATATATCGATATGTATCGTTTGAAGACTACTTGGGAAAAGGAATAGGGCCCTAGGGAGAATGGATTTGTACATCTATGATGCTACGTGACCTTCTGGTACGAGTAGGGAATCAAACTAATAATGATGGATGTATTAGTGGGTAAAAAATAATTAAATATCGTTTGATAACTAGGTTAAATTGAAGCGTACTGCAGAAGCTTTTTAAAGCTGTGTTCGTTGTGATGGGACGGGATAAAAAAAAAGATCTTTCGGCCGCTAAATACGTGCATGGGTGTTCTCCGGAAAGGTTACCATTCAAGTTAACTCAATTATAGCCCCTCTTTTTCTTTTACAGTTATTACGTAATTCTTTTTCACTCTCAATGTTCGAAGTATCTTTATTTTCTTCCACTTGTTTATTTTTTATAAAAATAATTCTGTTCAAATCGAAAAATTTGGACTTGCTTTTGAATGTGTTGCATTTCATAGTTTCTAAATCAATACCCCTTATTATTTCTTAAAAAAATATATTAAAAAAAATAGTCAGTCGAGAAACCTGCAGATAAATGAAGAAGATAATTTAATTTTAATAAGCTCAAATGTATAACACAAAATTCGCTTTTAGAAGTATTAGTATTCCATAGTTGTCAAATTAATCCCCATAGTTCTTTGAAAATTATATAAGTAAATATAACAGTCATTTAGTAAAACTACAAAGACATGAAGAAATTAATCTATATAATTAACAGCTCAAATATATAATATGCCTCATAAGAATTCCAAATTTTCGATTTCTACAAAATGACAAATTGAGTCATTTTCGTATAATGTAAACGAAAATATCAAGAAATTTACTACAATAAGTAACTAATGCTTCAATAACTAAATATTAAATACATTCTTAGTATTAAAATAAAAAGAGTTCAAATGAAAAACAATATATACCATGCCGTATAGGCGTCAATTTGTATTTGCTAGAATTAAGGAATTCTAATAATTAGTCATTGTAAAATTTTCTTTATGCATTATTTTTATCTTTCAAACATAATTTGTTACAGCTCAACCCTTCAAAGAGTTATTATTTTCATAAGAAAAATATCCAAATTGTATTCATAATTTATATTGTAAGCTATCTCTGTAACCTAAATTTTTTTCGATCGCCCTTTTTACCAGTTTTTACATAACTTTTCGAAAAACAAAGCAATTATTTTTGTACAACTTAATCATTTGTTTTAACAAGTTGAAAAAAATTCGTTTTTAAATTTAAGTAATTAAACGTTTTAAATTTTGAATAATTTTAGCATAAGCTCTGATATTTTTTTTTTTCGAATTTGCTTTTTACTAAGTCTTTTATTACCGAATCTTTTATTATCATTCTAAAATTTCTAAGGTAATACTTTAAAGAATCTTTTTTTATCACTTAAATTCATTTAAAAATATAAAAATGAATTACCAGCATTTTATTGCATCATGTTATTTTTGAAAACTCTGTCTTTAAAACTCCAATCTTTTTTTCCAAATAAATTTGATAATTTGTATAAATATGATAAATTAAATCTTTTAACCATGCATTTTAATATTGCTGCATAGTATTTTTTAACAATAGCATTTTCTTATATTTTGTTTTGTAATTATAAATATTTTTATTTTAATTGTTCGTATATTTGTGAATGCCAAGAATTCAAATTCTGCGAATTCTAAATGTCAGCCAAGTTCAGTAAAGCTTTAAGTCAATTAGTAATATAAAAATATGCATATAAAGCAATTTTCGGCATATTCCTAGCGTAATATTTGGCTTTTTCACCTTTAAGGATTCTATCTATCATAGGCTATGCATTCGAACTCGGAACATATGGAATTTCTGATTTCTTTGTCTATCATGGGTTATTTGAATTCGGGAACATACGGAATTTCTGATTTCTTTGGCTATCATAGACTGTTTCATTTCGTGTAGCTGTGGTATTTGTTTCTTAATCTAAACCAGAGATTTGCCGATCGTGGCCGACTATGGCTTTTTGAATATACCTTTAAGGTCTTCAGATTTCTGTGCCTCTTTGCATTATCAAAAAATAATTATGTCTCTACTAAAGTTATTATTTCCTGTTTTATTTATATAATTTAAGAAATTCCACTTAATTTATCGGCAGAAATGGACAGCAATGAAACAACTTTCTAAAATAGAAACGATAATATTTAATACATGGAATAGCTTACCTTGATAACGGGTTAAAGAAAAAAGTAGTAATACTCACAATTTACGTTGTTAACAATTATGTCTAAGATTGGAAACAACCAGCTGTGCCAGATATTTTTATCTGGCTTTAAAAACAATGCAAGGGTACCGTTCTAACGAAGTCTGAAATAAAAAATCTTGCATTTATCACTCCCCCCCCTAAAAATATCTAAATATTTATACATGGTCATACCTACCATCATGGCAATCTTGATCTTCTAAATTAGATCAAGATTGTCAAGATGCTGGAAAAAGAGGAACTGAAAAATATGTGGTTTAATTAAAGAAAACCAATGCCAATTTTATATGAAAATGAGACAGGGAACGTATTTGGGGCTAATAAAAGTTTCAAACTTTTATATGCAAGAACAACCGAAGTCAATTTTAATTATTAGTGTAAAAAAGCAAACAAAAGTCCAAAAGAAAGTATTTTCCATATTTTTCATATGGGAATTGGTTAGTGAAGTTTGAAATTTAATTTCCAACATTATGATATTTTGCGACATATCGCTTGTTCTTGTACTAAACCATACAAATAAAAATATCTTCGAAGGTTTTTAGTTTTTGAAGGAATGTGTGAAAAATATTTTACTATTTGTTAAACTTAATAAATTTTTTTTTAAAATTTGAGTATGAGTCTCGTTAACGAATGGCACCGAAGGAGTAGGTGCGCATGCGTATGCATATAAATGACTCTTTAGTAATTTCGTAGACATATACGACGTGTTTCTGCTCTCTCGAAAGTCAATCGACCCTTAATACAAACGATGCTATATGTATCTGAACCCAATAAAATGATTCAGAAAAAGAAAAACAATGAATATTGTTTGTTTTTCAAAATTGCCTTTTTCCATCTAATCTTAAAAAGAGTTTTATGCCTATTATAATAATTTGCTTGTAGATTTTCAGATCTTTAAAAAATATTTTAAAAAATCAGAACATAAAAACCTTTATTACATTTGCTCCTTGGAATGCGTTTTATACAATTCATATAAATACGACAGAGTCTAAATTTGATTAGGAAAAGCAAATGTTCCATAAGATTAATATTATGAATTCAAAATAAGTAAAGGAGGGTCTTAATTACAAATGATTTTAAAAAAAGTATTTCAATACATTTATTAGAGTTAAAAGGGAAAGTTACATCCTTACATATTTGACATTAGCGAATGAATTCATACATAATTATTTAGTTATCACATAAACAGGCAGGCATGTTGGTAAAAATTTTTTTATACAGTTATAAATCCTCATGTGAAAGATAAATAATGTATTACCAACTAAAAAAAAGAGTTAATTTGCCCTCTGTGAAAGAGCCATGCTGTTCAGCACCGTTTCTGTAGCCACTGTTAGAACATAATCCGATTTCTTTTCCAGCAAATCATATTTATACATTACCAGTCGAACTTCAGTAAAGCTTTCATACTCTAAATATAAGTCAATTTCCCACCACGCAGATGAATCACATTAATTTAATGATACACTACTTTTGATGGTCCACACCTGCAAGGTTTAGAGTTCCCATCGAGAAGGATATTAAAAAAGGAAGAAAAATCTAATAATTTTTTACACAGTTTGGGGGTCTTTTAATTATTTTTTTCCCAGCTTTTCTATGCTATTTTGTTTTTTTCCTTTTCCATTCTCTGTTTTATTTTTAATTTATCACGTTTCGCACTCGGGGCTATCCTCGGTAACGAGTCTCGCCCACAGAGGCTAACCCGAAAAACGCGAATTTGGCCCCCGGGAGTCGTTATTCCTATTAGAAGGAAGGTTTTCTCCGTTTTTCCTCTCTCCGGTCGTTAGTGTTTCGGCGTTTCGATAGAGGGCGGTGGGTGCGTTTCAAAAGGGGCTCCTTCGTCAGCAATTTGTAAACCCCCTTTCTATCCTCGAGGCAAGTCTAAAAATTAACGAGTATTTGAAGAGGGGATGGATTTAGAGGAGTGGAATTAGTTTGCGGCTTTCCAAGAAACCATGATTGTTTCAAGACTATGCGTCAGATGAACTTTTTTTTTTGGGGGGGGAAGCTATGCTTAAGATTCATTTATTTGATGGCTCTTACTGCAAATTGAATCCAGATTATAGATAATTGCATTAGGCATAAATTGTAAGAACTTATCTAATGTTTGTTATGTTTTTTAGTTGATTCGCTCAAAAAATAATTTTCTAAAAGTTTGCTAAACACAACCCATTGAAATCGAAGAATTGATCTAACAATGCTTGAAGCACAGAAAATAAGATTAATATGAAAAATTTCCTAAAATAATGATAATAGCACTGTATTAAACTTCCAGTTTTTTCTACCTTTGCAATGTATTGAAATATTCACGTAAAAATTTTTAATTGAAAATAAGTGAAAATTCAAAATTAAGTGCCCTGATAATCACACAGAAAAAATGTAAGAAATAGAGATGATTTCACCAACCAAAACTCATCTAAAATTTTAAAGAAATTTATTTTCATAAAAATGGCAAAAAAGTAGATATTTTGCTGTTTTCCTAAGTGCAATAAATGTTGGCATCTTCGAAACAGTGAATTTTCCAAAGAACATAAGGTGAAAACCAAACATGACGAAAAAAAATTTCCCTTCCTCCATGCACATTTTTATTCCCTGTTAAGCAAATTATTATTGTTGTTTCAGTTATAACGTAGTAACTATATAGTATAACACCTTATATTTACAGCTATCTTCCCTTTACTATTAAATGACAGCTAGATGGCGCGCCATGATCTTTTGGAGGAAAATTTCTTTCTTTGAGTAAAATTGCAAGTTCTCTAGGAAGGGAAATTGCCTTTCTCCTTTACAAGATGCTGTTAAATGTGTTCTGAAATGAGTGTTCTATGTACGTTTTGTGTTCTCAGTGTTATGATGTAGAACTTAAAGATTATTAAGTATAGTTTGTTCCTGTATATATGACAGTCTAGATTATTTTTACCTCAAAATAACAACAATGAAAGACCACATTAGTAGTTAATATGAATTATAAGATCATAATTTTAACATAAGAATTTCTGCAGAATTCGTAGTTAAAATCCTTGTAATCATCTGTGATTAAAATTACATCTTATATACAACGTCTAGTTACCTACAGACGTCTTTTTTAAGTTAATACCATCGGTAATGGCTACTTTTTTCAGTATTACTTCAGCATGTAATAACGTAAAAAGTAATAGTAATAATGAAACTTAGGATAATTGATGCTAGTTTATACAACGAAAAAAAATCGAAAATTTTAAGACATTTTAATGAGGATGAAACAACTCTAACAGTGTGAATTACTTTCAGCAATATTTCAAACTTTAAATACTGAGTGATGAATTTGTAAAAAATACTTACAAGAAGATGGGTATATGTAAACACACGCATCAAATGAAATTTGTTATTCACCTTTTAATTTCTAATGTTTTCAACTCTCTAAAAGACATTTGATTTACTCCAATAAAATAGGAAATAAATGTTTAAAATGTTCTTTCATTTCAGACAGAATTTTCAACATAGATCGTATTTTTAAAGCATTTTCATCAAAAAAAGTTAAATTCGATAAAATGGCATTTATTTAGCCATTAAATCAAGAACAGAAAGCTAACACAATGTATCTGTAAAAATAAATACGATTTTACGTTGTTTCCTAATAAAGGTTCAACTTCTAATAACAGTTGCGAAGATTTAGAAAACAAGAATCTCGCCAGCATAATGATTCTGCAAAAGAGAGAAAAAGAAACATTTACGAGGTGCGAATTAAAGGGAAAGAAATATTTCTTTCCTGATTTGTTCTTTTTTTCCCTCCAGTGACACTGATAGGGAACAGACAATGAAAAAGACCGAAATCTTGTTAAAAGGAATGGAATATCTTTTCGAAGGCAGGTATTTGGACATCGAGTACTGAGAATTTAAATAAAGAGGGAAGAAAAACGATTTTCGAAAAAGAGTATTTTTGAGAAATTCATGAAATAGTAATATAACATCAAGGAGAAATAAAATATGAAGAACAATGGAATATTTTTAGAGCTGAATAAATATAGATAGTCTTTTGCACCAACGAAATCATTTAAGTAAAATTGATTCTCAAAAAAAAAAACCGATCTTTTTTTAATGTATGGTTGGAAACTACTGTCTTAATCTCAATTAAAGAAAATAAATTGAAAAATGATATTGATACGGGAAAATATCATAAGTTATTAATTATTTTTCAAATGAATGATGGAACAATTTTAAAAATAAAGTTTTACCTATTCCCTTTTGATTGTTTTAACATAAAATAATTTTAATCAAGTTTATTCAAGGTTCTAATTTTTATAGAGACACACAGAAATAAATGATAGGATTTTAATAAAATACGAATAAATTTAAAACAAGATATCAATCATTGGCATGGCCAAGTAATTTTAGCGCGTTTTTCACATGTTGTATTTTACAATAATGCAACTAATAAACTTTTTACTTACAGAAAATAGTACTATACTAAATTAAATTTTTTTAAAAAAAAACACTTAAAAATTATTAAATTTAAATATGATTCGGCTCATCTAGAACACACATGCGACCAAATGCTGAAAACCCGAGGTCAATCGGTTAATTATTGGCTGAGAAAAAGGTACGATAAAATATGGAACGAAGACGAAATTTGCGTCCTAATAGCGCTTTTTTTACACTACGTGAAAAACGCGCTAAAAAGTATTTAAAAAAATTCTTTTTTTCTATTAAATTTCAGTTTAGAGAAGAAAAAAAAATAATTGATAAAAAATCCAAAAACTTTTAAAACATTTTTAAACTCAAATTAAATTAATTATAATTATAGTTTTTTGAAATATATTTGCGAAAATATTCAGAACAGAAGCTGCATAAGCATTATCGACAAATTTAAATCGAATGTTTAACTAAAGCTTTTCTTTTAGTCTAAGTTATAAACATATTTACAGATGAAGGAAAATAATTATTGTTGCAAATAAATGTACGTAAATATTTAAAACAAAACCACAGATGTCAAGTCACATTGATTAAGTTAACTTCATAATGAATTAATATATATAATGACAATTTCTCAAGTTAACAAAGTAACTTAAATAAGTATGCTACCTCATATGAAGCAAATTTAATACATAATAATAGTCATAAAAAATAAAAATAACTACTGATTAAATATTAATGATGTTGAGTGATTAATCGAGTCATGAGGATAGTGTTAAATTATCCCATGGAACTGCGAGATGAGTAAACGATATTCTTTCCAAAAACTACATTATAAACATTAGTGCATTTAGATAAATTTTAAGAGATATATTTACACTTTTTACTTATTAAATAAAAATTCAAAATTTCAAGAAACAAATTCGGAACATACAGTTAATGAGTCAATATGACACAAATATCCATTCGCTATTCAATTCCTACTATTTAGTTCACCCTCTCACTATATAAATTTATTTTTTTCTTATATATCTTGTTCAAATTTTCAAGAGTTTATAAAATACTTTCTATTCATCCCCTTTCAAGTTCAAATATATATATTTTTAAGCTTGTAGTGGATACTTGACGTTAATACAGTTTTTTTTTTCAAATTTTTAACCATTAATTAAATTAAAAAATGAATAAATAGTAACAATCAAAATTAATAGTGAAAACAGCATATGTAGAAAGGGAAAATGTTCGTCGTGTCCCTGTAGCGCAATGGACTTCTAATCCAAAAGTCGTGGATACGAATCCTACCTGGGATGGCCTAATTTCTGAGAACGTGATTTCTTTTTTACTAATCTATTTTATAGGAGTAATTCAATTTAATGAATGAATAAATAGCAACAAATAAAAAAAAATAGTCTAACACCATATAAAAAAGGAGAATAGAAAATTGCAAGAAAAATCGCTTTCTATTTTATGAATATTGTGATTCAGTCATATGTATATACATATTTATATTGATTGTAGCTATTTAATAAAAAGTAACTAAAATAAAATGTTTCTTTGTTGACCTAAGTAGGAATTGACTTAAATTTTTTTTTATATTACTTGTTTAATTTCTTTTGAAAGCTTTCTATTTAAAGCATTGTACTCTTTTCGTTCAGTTAACAGCATAAGAGACAAAGTTACAGGATAATTAAATATATGAATAAGGAAAATGTATGACAATGATGACAGCGCAGGCGACAAAAATACGAAATATAATTTTAAGCAAGAGAAATAGACCAAAAAATGGTATTAGAACTGGGTATTTATTTATTTTTTTGTATCCATGCTTGATATTTATACAAAGACATATCTCCAGATGAAAAAAAAAAATGTTCAGAATTTCAATCCTATTTTTGATTTCTATCCTATCCTAATCCTATTTTTAGAAGTAAACAAACTTTAGAATTGGAGTCTTGGATATGAACTACGGCTCGGGAAATTGTAAATGGGTTGCTCGTCCGCCAAGTGTCCATGATTTGCGTCAAGACCATGCGCTAGGCAATCGAATACGAGCCTTCCCATTTTAGAAAAGCCGATGGTGTGCGCGTGAGGGCTAATTAATTGCCTTCGGCTAATGATGCTCGTCTAATGACCTCCTGGAAGAGCTGTCAAGAAGCCCAATGACGGATCACGGCTAGAAGAAAGAGAGATCGGCCTTTTTTTTCTTTTTCTCTCTCTCTCTTTAATCTAGTGATACGGATGAGGGACCGTATAAGAGATGATGTTGCAAAATGTGCATGATTTCATGGATTAGGTAATAAAATTTATAGTTAAGTGCGTTAGTAAGTTATCAATAATGTGTAAACAAAGGAACGCAATAAAATTTATGATTTAATGCAATAGCAAAGTTAAAGAAAGATATTTTAATTCTGGGAACTTAATATCAAAAGAGAAGCAATTGGAATTATTGTAGCGTAATAAAAATGATATCTGAAAGCAACAAAAATGAAAATAATGTAAAATTTTAATGTATTGCAGCCAATAAAATACCCTATTTATTATTTATGTTATATGAATTATTTTAATATCAAAAGAGAAGCAACTGGAATTATTGTAAAATAATACAATGATATCTGAAAGCAACTAAAATATATATATATATAGTTTCACTGTATTTGCAGCCAATAAAATATCCTATTTTTTATTATATGAATTTTATTTTAAATTCTATTGCCACAAGATTTCAGTTCATTTAGGCTACAAAGACATAATAAAAATATATATTAATTAACCATATCAAAGAAAATAAGAGTAAAAAAAATTTATTGGTAAGAAAAAATCTAAAAAATAAAAATAAATTAAGGCAATCCTATTTCTAACGTCAGAATATGTGATTTTTGTTACTTAATTCTAAATGAAACATGAAATTGTAAAATAATGTTTAAAGTTTAGAAATTTCCATTTGAAACGGAAAAGGCGAGTTTATAGTCAAAAAGAACAAATCTTAAAATCATTCGTACTAATTTTCCTTACATTTTATAGATTTATACTAAGAAAAATAAGAATCTTATTTTATAAACAAATGTATAAAGACAATACTTTCATTTATCCATTCTTTTTGAGAAATTAAACATTTACTAAAATTTTTCATAAAATGAAGATTAAAAAAATGCCATTGTTGAATGATTTGAAATACTGTAAAAATGGCAAACACATAAAATATTGATTTTATAAGATATAACGAAGAAGAGCAAAAGTTAAAGAATTTAATGCTTTGCAAATGTTAGCGTTTTTTTCTTTCAAACTAATATTTGCACTACTTTACTGCAACTGTGTTCGAGATAATTTCAATAAATAAAAGACGTATATGAAACAATTCTCTCTTATAATTTAGAACAAAATTTTAGGATATATAAAATAATTTATTAGTTTAAAACTTATTTAACTAAGATACTGGACATTTTCCTAAAAATTTGCTAAGAAACTAAACTTTAAATATTTAATTAATAGATAAACCGTTCTGTAATTAGTAATCATCAAGTAGTTCCTTTTTACAAAAAAAAATTATATGTAACCTTCGTTTGTACTTCAGTGTCATTGCAGATTTCCAAAAACAGAAAATCAGTTTAATTAAAGTATACCTGAAGTTTTTTTCCAGTTGAATTAATATATCATATATACATATTGATATGTTCTTACATCAACCTTTAAAGTAATTGATAATTAAATACAGCATAAAATAGAATAATTGATTTTAATTAATAATTTACACAACACTCATCAAAATGCCTTTACCAAAGTTTTTATTCTCTCTCTCTCACACACATACACAATTCGTCATACTTGATAAAAAAATCTTGTGATAATTACATTTTCTATTACAGCATTAAAAATACTTTAGAATTCATTACCCTTTACGTTTTTAATTTACGCTATTCAAAACGCGTCACCACGGACATTTTATTAACCCTCTCATTGGCGAGAAATATAATTTTAATTTTGTTTTTCCTTTCCACAAATAAACGTTCTTTGAGCTTTAAATAACTCCATATTTCATAAAAATCATCACCTTCTGCTTAATGAATACATAAATTAAGCGGTGAAATGAAACAGCGAATTTCAATTTATTTTCTTGCTCGGCTTAAGAGAAATCCCACTATTGAATTTGAAGATTAAACTGTCTTTTCTCAAAAATTTAAATGATTTATGGAACCAATTCTTTCCCGCGGTAAAGCGCCTTGACACTTCTGTGATCGATGCGCCATATCGAAATTCAATATATGCTTGCGTAACTGGAAGCCTGTTAATAAAAACAGTCCACTAATTAGTATATCTTTAAATATCCTCATCCAAAGACAAATATGGCGCCGTTAGAGTGATGCTTTTTTCTTTTAAGTTTATTTTAAGCGAAAAAATGGAATTTATTTTGGATACGTAATAGGCGAAATATGTCACAAATAGTTTAAAAACGGTTTTTATTTTTAATAAGTATGAGTGTGTGATATATAAAAGCAAAAGTTTATTTTAATATTACAAGTTTCTGATGATATTTCTGAAAAAATATATATTTCATGTTTTTTAAGGATAATTCAAATACTAATTAATGTTAAAGAAATAGCGAGGTATTTTTGCAAACACATTCAAGAGAAAATTTGAAACATATCAGCCCAAAATACTGATTGATTTCGATTGATCAAAAAATGTAAGTTGATGTTACTGTTTGTGTGATCAGGAAAACAAATTAATATTTTTAAAAAAGTCACACAATAAACTTCGTAATTCACGCATGTTGTATTCCGTTTCTGAAGTGATAAAAATCACGAAAAGAATTTTACTATTAAAATAATAATTATTATTTTAATCTAAATTTTTCTTCACTAGAATGAAATTATTTGCAAATTACAGAAAATACGTTTACAAATGTTTAAACACACTATATAGTTGCACATATTTAAAGTTAAGACAATTAATTCTTCATAAATAAAACAAACATTTTCAGAGAGAATAATAATAATAATCCAAAACTATTACTAATGTGAAAAAAATTAATAATTAAATTAAATTTTTGAAAGTTACATTTAAAAAATTAAAAATCACATAATTTTTTTAAAAAAATACAGTTATAACAAAAATACCTTTTATAAAAGTCGAAGTATTTTAGCAATAAATAAAAACATCTTTAATAGATTACATACTGGTCTTTATTACATAATTGTTCGAATTAGAAAACTAGAATAAGATTCTATTTAAGTTCAAAGCAATGTAAACATATCTCTAGTTACGTAAGTAATCTAAGTTGATTAAAAGAATTTCTCCAACAAAAGAAAGCCTTTTTTTTCGTTAAGCATAGACAAAGCAACATAGATACCAGATACAGAACATTAAAAGAGGAAATTCATACAAACGCACAACAGTTATTTGTTTATACAACAAAAGAAGTAAAAGACATTTTGAGACGGAATGAAATAAGAGAATGGGTGAAAGCTACAGTTTACATCTATTCTATTGAACAAAACGGTTCTGAATTGCTCGCCAACAAAAGAAGGCTAAAGCTGACAAACAAATATATTTTTGCTAGGCAGATAAAACATGGCACAAAATTTCGTCATCTGGAGCCAAGTGTTTGATATTTTGGCGAGCATCCCTCTTTTCTCTCTTTCAACGTTGGTGGTCTATTTCAGAGCCCATCAAAAAAAGTCCCGAGTGACCGCCTTATTCAATAGGAAGTGAAAGTGACGATCCCCGTGTCACCCCTGGAGTGTTTTGTTCTGCTCAGGTGAACATAATTTTGAAGGTAGACATCGCAAGATGGAGTATAAATAGTGTATACAATACCTGGAACAACTTACTAGGGCGACGGAATACATACTTTAAGTTTTGTCTAGCATCTTATTTTGTTTCTTAATACTCTGTGCTGGTTCTTCATTTTTGGTTTTCGCTGACGCCCTATCTTTTTAATAATAATGTTTAGTAAGATATTAGAACATATACTAAGATATGTCCTTGAAAAAGTAAAATTTATATTTGAAAAAAACTCTCAGGAGAGAATTCTCTGTTGCGTTGATTTATTTTTAAAAATTTTGAAATATTTAATGTACCGTAAAATCCGGCGTATAACGCGCATCGAAACTTTCAAGTTAACTTTTTTTATTTTTAAGAACATTCGTCATATAACGCCCCCCCCCCTCCCCTTTACGAAGAAATCTGAAATGTACGGTGCAATTCTCTTACTTTTTGAAGTCATTTATTAAGAAAAAAGGAATCACCCAAGTTTTTTTTTAAAAAAAATAGTATACTTCTAGAAATATAACCAGTAAGTTATAATAAGGAATGTAATTTATTTTTAACAAACAGTATTTCGATCTATGTAGATGTCCAATTTTTTTATGCTCATCTCTTTTTTTTATATTTAAAGCTATTATTTTTATACCCGGCATAATATGAGCACCCGTAAATTTCGATCTTATTTTTTATGTCAAAAGTGCGCGTTATACGCCGGATTTTACGGTGCTTTAAAATATACATATTCAGAAGAAAAGAAGTACAAGTGGGACTGTTAATTTCTGTTCATAGTCTACAATTACAGATTAAAATATAGAAGAGCAGCTATAACAAACATTTTTACGCCACCATTCAAACCACAGAGAGATAAATGTCATTTACCAAATTTTCCTTAACATTGATGTATATAATGTTTGCGTTAGCTTTTGCATTAATATGATTTTATTTATTATAATTCTTTAAAGCAGAATTATTTTAAAAAATTCCGAAAGAACTTAAAATTTTTTTTAGAAAAGTCTGCTTTTCCCCTCAATAGTTTTAAAAATAAGATTTCAAAATGTAATATAATTTTTGTTTGATGTAGCATATGAATAGTTTTAAGATATGGTTAAACAAAAATCGAAAACTTGGCATACGAGTCCCATTAAATATACTATGTAATTATAATTAAAGTTCCCCCTTTAAAATGTTATTAAAAAAGAACCATTGATCAGAATGACTGCATATCCTTGAAGGGGTAGAGGCATTTTTCTTTGGCATAAGAAAAAAGTTCCAAAGTGTAACAGAAGATAAAGCTGCAAGCAGCATAACAAAAGTGAATTCAGCTACAAGCGACATTTTGAATCGAATTAAGACGGCTTTGGCATGCATTGCACATTAAACCAACTATATTCAATGTACATGATTGTTTCAATTTTTTGACGAAAAAATGACTTTCAAGTCATTCAACAGTCGTAACACTACTAGTGCAAAACACATTCACAACGGCAAGATCGTACCTCTTTGAGCAGAAAAATCGGTTTTTTTATATATATAATTGTCTTTGAACAAAAAAAAAAAAAAAAAAAAAAAAAAAATCGCATAAACTGCAACAATGAAATAGCCAATGAATTTTTTTTCTTATGCTATACTGTTTCCCCCTTCTTCAAGTATATTCAGTTCAAATTTGAATTCATTCGGATCAGCTATTTTATTTTTACAGCATTTTGAAAATGGAATCTTAATTACAATCGCCCTGTATATAAAAATTTTTTTTTTTAAGGATAAATTTTTTAAACAAATGTTTATTGTTGTGTTTCCAAGTCAAGTAATCAACAGCTGCTTGCTTAAAAAATGGTTTTCTTCAATACCCTCATCAGCTTTTCTAGTTTTATTAAAATTCTCGTTTAATAGTAAAATGTCTCAGAATAAAATATTTCTGCACAAAAAGTATCAAACAGAGTTCTCAGACTAAGATATGGCATTTATATTTTGACTCCATGAACCGTTAAAATAATCACAAATTCTGTTCAAAAATAATTTATTTTGCTTACTTTCTAACGAGTTCTTATCTATTTACGGAGTTTCTATTTTAAATGACGAATTCTTCAGTTAAAAACAAGCTTCCTATTTAATATTGCTACAGTTTCAGAGTTAAGCAAAAACAGAAAAAAAACGGCAATAAATATTAAAGTTCGTTTAGTACACAAAGCACATTTCGAGGGATTTGATGCATTTAAAATAAGCAAAACAGGGACAGAATCTATTCCATTGCAGTCAGCAAATAACGTCTTCAAAATACGAAAAAGAATTGACTTAAAAAAAAACTATACAAAAAAATGAGACTTCGTTTAATTTTTGACAAGGAACGGAAATTGTACTTCGAATCGTAATTCCGATTCGACTTCGCTTAGAATTTGTCTCGAGCCACAAAAAGAAATGATTCATTAGTCGACATGCTGACAAGTTAGTGCGCGATTATGTTGTTTCAGAGGACGAGAAAAAAGCAAAGATCAGGACTAAATAGCAATATGAAAAACAGTTTTACATCACAAGCGTAAATTACTTGTAAGTAATAAATACTGTTTCTTTAAAGGACCAACAAACGTCGTCGTTTTCTAAAAACCATTTCGTGTAACATTCGCAAAAATAAAAATGAAAGAACGATCTCCTTTTCACTCCAAAATCAACGAACCGGACACGAGTTGAAAAATAAAAGGGTGAAAGGAGTAAATTTAATTTACGCATGCTCTTTAAAAAAAGATAAGAAAAAAAAGTAAGCTCCGATGAGCACAAAACAAACGAGACATGAAAGAAATGGCGACGTTAATCTTCGAATAGTTTCGCTCTTTTTACGTCGATACTATGGATTTCTTTTCCAAACAAGGGAGAGGAAAAGCTTTATCCGATATCGGCTCGACCTCCTGCCAATAATCCACACTTTTCCACCTATTTTATCGGTCGAACCCTACAAAAGAATCGGACGTGAAACCTTTTAAAAAAATCCTAAAATAAAAAAAAGGACGGAAAATACTCTTTTTGTGCCGAATCATTTCGGGAGAGATTTTTTTTGTGATGTTTGTTATTATTTCGTTCTATTCCCTCTCTTTTTTTTTGTCCTATGTCCATTTCGTTTTAAAAAGGTTCGGTGGGGAGGGGGCTACTGAGATTGTGAAGGCGTTCCGCCAATAGTTTCCAGCTTTTACCAAGAGAAATGAGATTTTCAAGCGGTTTGGAAGCGAAATAAAAACACAAGCGAGAGGAGAAAAAAATAAGAGGAAAAAGATAGGATTTTGTCGCCGAAATCTTTCCCGTATAGTGCGAAGTGAAACTGGAATTCAGTTGTGTTTTAAGGCGAAAACTTTTGGGGTATCACCTTAAATGAAACTCGGGGAAAATAGAACGAATAGCTGTTAAAATAGCCCATTTAAAATGATTTTGACTGGAGCAGTTAGAACAAAACAACAATTTTAAAAAGTGCAATTCAGATATTTTAAATACTAAAAGAAATTCATAATAATGCTGCAAAATATACAATTTATTCTTCATCTTAATCATATAAATTCAGAATCGATTATGTAGTCGTCGAGAGGCCATGGTTGCAAACTCATGGCCGACGTTATTGAGCCGTGAGTTCAAGTCCTAGTGCTATTGGCAACCTGCTGAATATAGGGACTGTGGTGCCGTGATCCCTTTAAATAACTTCACAACATGGTAGCATGAGGGATCACACAGCAATTTGCCAAAAAGACATTTTATTCAAGATTAAATAAAACAAAACCGTAGATTCATTAGTAAATTGTAACTTTCGCAGCATTTCGCAATAGAAAAGTTCTTAGTTAATTGCAGCCGTTGTTCTGCCGACTCCGGCACTCAAAAGTCTGCTATGTTCATCTCTTTTGGTCTTTGAGGTGCGGCAGCCCCCTAAAATTCTCGAAGTCATTCCGTAAATAGAAGGAGATCGAGAGCCTCTCGTCAACTTCCGAGCCGACCCTTTGAACTCCCTGGGCGGGTAACTTCCCCATCCCCAATTATCTCTGATTAGCGAGCGTAAAAGATCTGCACACGGCTCTCCTCACTTTAATCCAACTTCATTGGTGCTTGGAAACAATAGGTCAGCGCGTTTGATCCCAACTCTGGCACTGTATATTGTTCACCATCTGGAGGGCTCGCCTTGTCCCCTTGACACTGAGGGTGTGTCTTTGTCACGACGGGTCGACATTCCTCTTCATTAAAGTCGTATTCGGTCCACATGTGTGAGGGGAACCCAACACAACGGATGCTGTACACCGGAGCTTCCTTTCTTTGGAAAGTTGAGACTAAAGATCATCTGGATGCCAGGGAAAGAAAAAGCGTCTGAATCTTCTCACATGTGTTATGCCCTAGACACGAGGAAAAAAATAGCCGGTCTTTTTTTGGGAAATACAATATCCCATCTGGACAACTTGGTCACCTCGTACATCAATCTTGACAAGTATTGTTGGGGAGAGTTCTACTAATGAGCACATGTTACAGGGCTAATGCATGTTAAATCTGTCCGAAATCAGTCCTAACGTTAGCGTGATGTGGAAGTTTGGAAAGTGAATTGCTACTTAAGACTACTAGTCCTTTCAGAAATACGAAGTTCATCTCCAAAATAGCTCTCTTGCAACTTTAAAGAGTGACGATGATAAAAACCAAATCAGAAACGATTACTTTTCTCATGTACTTACATAATCCCTAAGTTCTTGAGAAGCTCAAATCACACAAAACGAAATTAGAACTAAAATAATTATTTTATTTATAATCAAATGATTTCTCAGGAGCTCATAACTGTAGTAAAACAAAAAGCAAGCAACAGCTTAAAACAGAAGTATCAGAAGAATATTGCGCATGTTTCAACGAAATAATTCATGACGTTGGAACTTATCGTAAGTTCATCCAACAATTAAACCGCCTAAGTTACAATGGTGACCGGTGATTTATAAAGGGTACTGCAATTCAAAAAAACAACATTTCCTTTCGATTGAGTTTAAGAAAGTAAGAAAGTTGTCTTGTTCTTAATCAACTTCAACAAATGAACATTTGGACTTCCAGTGGAGAATTCAAATCTATAATGTATAATAAAATTTTACTTATAAAATGAAATACCTGAAGATAAGAGTGCCTAATTATTGAAACATTACAAGACAAGACAACAAATACTCAATATATTCCTTTTTTCCAAGATTAATATTAGAAACAAAACTATACATAAGCATATTTCTTCTTATTTATTACGTTACTGTGCTGAATTATTCAAGACAAATTATAAATATGGGCAAAATAAATAAAATTACATTTTTTCTTTCAAAGTATTGTATTAATATTGTTATACATTAATACAGTGATTATTGTCACACTGTCATTTCACATAAATTATTTTTAAAAAAATTGTATTTTCAAGAAACACTTTCAAAAAATTGCTTGATAGTATTTTTTCCCCTTGATGCTTAAAATTTCATCATAAAAATAAACAAAGCCAAATTTTCTTAAATGTTCACTATCTTAAAACTTTAGGTCAACCAAAAAAATAATAATAATAACCTATTTGTATGATAAAGCATAATACATACCACGGTAAGGTATAACGAGAAAAGTTTACTTCAGTTTCAAAACATAAAACAATTTTCTTTTTTGTGTATTCAGGATCTTTGTTCTACGATAGAACATACTGCATACCACGAAAGATGTAATGAGAAAAGTTATCATATACTTAAGCTTTAAAAAATAAAATAATCTTTTTTTGTATCCACAGTGTCGGTGTTCTATATTCTTAACACGACATTTCATTGCATTTTTTTTCTTTCACCACGCATGTCATTTAATAACGAAGTATTTTAATCACTAAACCATTTCCCCCATTTTAATTGCTTAAATATTATTCACGTAGTTTGCAGAATTCTATTTATCCTAGCAAAAATCGAAATTGGAGGTGTTTTTTTAACGAGAATTCAAAGCAAACCGACAGTATAATATGTAACAAGCTGGCAAGTAAAATTTAAAATTCCACGTTAGCACTTACTTTACATTCAAGAAATGATATTATGCAGCGATTAAATATTCATATTGTTTTATGCTTCGCATGCAACTTATGCCTTTTCCATCACGTTACTTGTAAAAATACATTATTCTGGAAGTCTAAAAAATTTTTCGAGAAACTCAGAAAATTTACTGCCCGAAAAACATTATTGATTTTGTTTTTGACAAATCCACTTTTTACTTCGATACACAATATGAAAATATTAAAACATTCTTCAAAGATTTTATTAAATTTTTATCTGGGTCATTTATATGCACAAAGCCATGACATTCTAAATGCTTTTTACACACATATGAAACAAATCGCTATGATTAACTTTTTTATTTTAAGCTAAGAATTGTAATATTTTCAATCTTTTTTTTTTTCTTAAAGAAAAAGTCCGTAGAGTTTTCAAACAATTCTGAATAAATTTATTACATTTTGTCTTCGTATGCTTCCAACTAGTCAGCAATAACGAATGCTAATTTTAACTGTATCTAAAAAAGACTTACTTTCACTACTTAAAAAGGAAAAATTGAAATAAAAATTAATCTGCAAACAAACCATGCAAAGAATAAATTTTTTTCTTTAATTTACTTATTTTTCTTTTTAATTGAAAAAAAAATTTGTTCGAAATTAATATTTAATTTAAGAAGATATTTTGAATTTACTTCTTCAAAGAAAGAGAAAAAAAACATATATGTATTTTTTAAAAACTTACCAATTCTATTCAACTCCTTTTCTTCTGTTATAATTCGATACCTAAAATAAAAATTTCCAATTTTAATTATTGATGTAAGCATTTTTACACATTAAAAATACATTTTATAAAGCACATTTCCAATAAGTGATATTTGATTATGGTATTCATACATTATTTATAGTTTCAAAAGGCAAAACAGTTTCAAATAACATGGATCAACTATTACAAAATTTTTTTAATGCGTTTTATTTGTGACTCATTGAGCTGCTATTTGTTTTAAAATTCGTTGAGAAAGGAAAAAGAAATAAAAAAAGACAGAGAGAGAGAAAATGGAAACCGTATGTGAACAACAACTGAATCATGAATTGACCGCAAATCTTGTGACCAATGCAGCGATAAATCATTATAAAAATAAACTAAACGCATTTAGCATCGAAAGTGAAAGTAAATGTGCCGTATTTCCTTTAAACTTTCTCAGCGTTCAAATTTTCTTTGTTTTGAATGAATGGGAACTTTGAAAAGTTAACTTAATGATCTTACATATCAAATGCAAAACCAAAAATTCAAAACAAATAAAATTAAAAATATTTACATATGGTATTCAAAGCAATGAAATTTTTTTTATGGAAGACCAGTCCATAGAGTACATTATCAATAAATATATCGACACAATAAACTAAGAATAAAGTAAAAATGATTTAAAAATAATTTTCAGGTGATCTTTTAAAAATGCTTTTTTTTCTAAAATTTTGTTAACAAAAAAGAAGTCTTTTTTTTATATCTTTCTTCTGATATACTTTTTTAGTCAGAAAAATGTGAAATTGTCTGCATCTTAATATAACCTTTAAATCTAAAATTTCGCAGCATATTCCCATAAACAATTAAGGTCTGAAAATTGTTCTAAAAATTACTAAAAATAACTTACACAGTGCATTAAATTTAAAAAAATTTAAAATGTCTTAAATGACCCAAAATTAATATATGTAAGAAACAATAATAACTCCATGTTGAAATCACTGATTATCTTTAATATGTCAATTAATAAAAGCATTCTTATGAAAATTTTTTAAAAAAGAAGCCAAATGAAAAGTAAACTTAACATCTTTGAATATTTATAATACTGAATTTTTAAAAATTATAAATTAATGTCTAGATTTTTTTCAAAAAAAAAAAAAAAAAATCAAATGCAACTATATAACGAAAGAAATTTATTACTGATTTTAGGGCAATGAGAAGTTGTATAGGAACTAATTATTACATCTCCGATGCATTATTTTTTTTTTAACTTTAGTTCTGCTGATTAACATGAGAGTCAACATCCGATTGGTTTTCGCTATGCCGCTAAACAATACCAATAATACTTCACACAATTATGATTCTTATTCTCACTTTCATTGAAAACAGTTCCAATAAGAAATGCAAAGGTGGTACTTAACAGTATTTTGAAACTTTGAGGAGTGCAGAAGGAAATCTTTCTAAAGAGAATGAATGGTAAAGATGAGTAACACGTGCTCACAAAATCCGGGCTTCATCGTGTCATATTACTCGAGTGTTCTTTAAGGAAAATTTCTGGTTGAATCTGCAACTCTCTCACGAGCCCGGAACGATTTTACACGAGTAAAGCCGGAAACGTGCGAATTCGCATCTGCGGAGAGTCATTAACCCGAATATAGATTCCAAAGGCAGGAACAACGGAAAATTGCAAAACTCCACTTCGGTGTAAAATGGAAAAGTTGCTGGCGCGTATTCTAAGCCCAAACTAAGTAAATGCGAGACAAACTGAAGCAAGCATTTCAGATCTTGTGACGGGTAAGTGAAAATGTATAGGAGAAAGTTCGACCGGATAAATTTTAGATTTAAGCGTAAAACATAAACACGAAGTCAAGAATTTTCAATGGTGTAAAATATCAGCATATTAATTCTTTTATTAAATTCTTACCTATAAAATTCAAAGTGTTCTATCTGTGCATTTTATAACTCCACTGTATTTTAATACATTGCAAAATAACACTAATTTTTTAAATATAAATGGTATACGAAAAAAAAAAATTAAGTTCTATTTTTTATATTTAAATTTTATGCTAATGCTAAGTCATTTACAACAGTTTTTTTTCGCATTTTTAAGACAATTCAATAAATCTTGGAATTGTTTTGTAATTCAAATGCCCAATAATTTCAATGTTTTAACTGAACAAGGTTTTTTTTTACATCAACATCGAACTTCACTGCTTCTTAATTTCATACTTACTGAAAAGGGTGAATGTGTCCGTAAGACATGTAAAACAAAACATCTTTTTTTAAATATATCTTCTTGAAAAAACTTCCGTTTGACGGACCAAACTCTTTGAAATAATTTTTAAGTAGGACAAGACGAAAATAAATAAGTTTTATAAGCTAATAAGAAGTTTCTTTAAAAATAATAAAATGTCCTAAATGAAGTCATTCTGGCTTATTGCCATCAATGCAAGCATGCTTCTTAATCCTTCAATTCGTTTCTACTTTGAATATGTGTTTGTTAATAGTTAGGCATATATATATATATAGTAACATAAAATGAAAGAAATACATGGCATAATAAAATTGATAATACAAAATAATATCACTAACAAAGCCAGAAGATTCAAACCAGATTTAAAGAAACACACTTTAAAAATAATGGAAGAGTCTATTATAGAAGAATTAACAAAGCGTATGTATAACATGGAACAGAATTAGAACTTTAAAATGTAAGAAGCCAAAAGAGTCAATAGACTAAAATGAAGACCTGTTATGATTTCTAGAGCTGTTGCTGAATTAGGACCAGCAAAATTAGGGTTAAATATATTTTATGGATCCTACCTTCCCCCGTTCAGCAGAAAATTTATACATAACAGAAAAACATACCAATATTGAAAAGTTAGGCCTAAAACCAACCACGTGTAATTTGCAACCAAAAGAAAAATAAAATAAAAATAATAGAAAATAATATATATATATATATATATATACACACACACACAAACACAAATCTTATTCAATCCAAAAAACATCTGCCTTTAACAATTGATCAATAATTACATTCGAAATTGGATTAAAAAATATGATGCATTAATTACGCTCTCAGAAAAAAAATTAAGTATGCAAAAGTAATGCGATTTTTTTAAAGCGCAAAATGTTGGCATGCGTACGTAAAATGCAATGTTTCCACTATTGCTAAGTAATGAATAGATTATGCTGCCAAGCATTTTCGCGGCATCGTAAAATATCATCCGATGAAGAATCATACATCATTATTTAGGCTCAGTGCCAACCTTACATTTGAGTTTATTCTAATGCCATACAGGGCACATTATTCGCTCTGGCATGTTTCATTCTAGAAATGAAAATTGAAATAATCACTCATTTTCGCCGAAACAAGACTGACTCTTTACACATTGTTATTCCGAACCTTATTTGAATAACATTATGGCTAATACACTAGGAAAAAAAATAATTCGAAATTAAACAGTTCATAAAGTCTATTCGACACATAAAAAATGAAATCTTTCAACGCAACACATATAAACTATTAAAAAGTTGTAAATACAGTTGAATATATTGATAATGCATTGAATTTTAGTTTTGGTAGGATAACTTCCCAGTAAGAAATGATTGTAAAAATACTTATTATACTGAAAAATATTGTAAGTGCGATGCCCAACAATTTCATAGATGTATCAACTGACTGGTAGCTAAATATAACTTTAATTCATCCACTCATAAACATGTAGTCTGTTTTATGTACGAGAGCGTAAACTTGACGCGGAACACATTTTCAAACAGAAAAATGTGCCTTAATTTTTATAAAAATTTGTGACATTGTAACTCATGCATTTGCTTACAATATACAGTGTTTTTAAAATTTAAAAATATTTCATAAATAATTAGTTTTTTCTTTTAACATGTAAAAGGATAGCTCATTAAGCATTACGGTATAGGAAACAAAATGCGAAACACATTTTATAAAAGAAAAAAAATGGGTCAACTCGGATAAAAATGAGTAGTTTAATAAAATAAGTGATTTTGTACAGGATTTTGAAGCCAGAATATAATATTTATGTTGGAGTACTTTTATATCAGAAAAAATATATTTCGAATTTCGTCCCTATTCTTTAACATTAGCTGAAGATAGCCTTTTATAAAGACTCAAAGCCAAATATTTTGAAGATTTTTCAGGTGATTTTTTTTTTGATGTTTAAGACATAAATTTACATATAGAATTTTAATTCCAATAAAAACTAATAATTCAAATCATGAATCTCATATTATTAAAAACAGGCCCCCCAATGGAAAACTTCGATTTCTAACTAACTGTGACAAATAAAAGTAATAAATAAACAAATAAAAAGAAATTAAATGTGATAAAGAGAAATAAAAAAAAATTAAAATAAAAACTTTAACAAACAATACTTAGTTTAGTTTTCCCCCAAAAGAATTCTCTCATTAACATTATTTCATTAAACCAAATAAAAAATATTTCGAAATGCAATTGATGTATGGGGAAAAAAACTAAGAATTTTATTATAAATTATCCAGCAATTGAAAACTTTTATATATTAATATATTAAATCAGAATGAAAAGATCGATATACAGCGACCACATCACCATTATCGAAATATTTTCTTAGTAACAAAGCGGATTTCCACAGAAATATTCACACATAAAACCAGCTCCTAATTCACATAAAACTATCTCACGCGCTCAGTTACAATAACCGTACAATCACTCGATTTAAAACATGGCCAGACACAATCCCTTAATTAGAAATTCTATGGACTGTAATGACTGCCTCACGTTAAATCTACACTTAATACGATTTGTTTCAGAACAAATAGAATGTTATACAAATTGCATCGGATTTCGATAAGTACCATGGATGGTATTAATCACTAACTGCGGTTTATGTAACACAATTTGATCAAGAGGAAGGTATTTTGCGTTTGGGGGTAACGATAATTTCAAGAGCTTGACAAAAAATGACAGTAAATAATTGAAAAGGAGGAAGATGAAGGGGAAAAAAAGGAAACAACAAAAACACTAACTTCAACCAACGACCCTTTAATGAGAGTTTCATGATAATGGAAAAGGATGTCCAATACAGAGATTGAAGATTTTTTCCCCCTTTTTAATTACTAAGCAAATGTTTGATTAACGTCCTTTGATTTGATTACAGGATAAAATCGCAAATTAAAAAAGATTAAAAATGGCAGGAACTTATTACATTTTTTTTCCTATTAAAACCGATTTAAAGACTAATTCCTACAATTTTAAGTAACAAAAATGTAACTTTTTAAAAGGAAAATTTTTACATTTAGTACGAATGAAATTTTTAACGAAAATTAAATTTAGAAATTGTATTTTAATTAAATAAAATGAATTAGAAGGTACTGTTAGCTTTCAATACATGCTCATTAACACCCTTTTATAAGCTTCACTTGCATGTAGTTTTCAGAATCTTTGAACTCAATTTTTACCCACTTTAAAAGGTCAGATTCGTTTTCATTTACGTCGCAGGGATATGGATCTGAATAGATCCTCCATCCCCTATCTGAAGTTTTAGTGACCTGAGATGTGGTTTGGCCTGCATGGAAGATGGAAAGTCATTTTTGATGAAAGGCTGAATCCTGATTGGTCGGCGGGACTAGGCAGAGGGACGGTGACAGCAGACGCACTCCTGAGGTTTCGGCGGGAAAAAGAAGTAACTTTTGTGCTGAGAGAAATGCAGTTGCATAGAAAGCTAGTTGATTGGATGTGACATGGGGTGAGATACCTCTCTGATTGGCTGCCCTGAGAGTTAAGTTAAAGAAGTTAAAGAAATGGGGGGCTTGCCTGGTGGGTGCAGCAAAAATTTAGAAAAAATAGTGAACAAGCTAATAAAATTAAGAGGAGAATAAAAAATGGAAAAACAAAAATTTATAAGAGATTTGAGTTAACATTCACCACCGGTGAATGTTAAGTAAGTTACGTTAAGGAGGGTTATATGAATCCAGGAGGATTCTCCTAGGTCTTTTAATGTTTTCAGTAAGATGATAATTTTGAATATTAAGTAGGTTACTATTATTAATGGCAGAAAGATCAATGAAAAAAATTTTAGCGAGGTTTTGAATAAATTTTTTAAATGGCGGGAGCTCTAAGCAATCATAGATATGGGAGTTTTTAGTATATCTGCCAGTTTTACAAATATTTCTGATGATAGAATTTTGAGCTACTTCAAGAATTTTAATGTTACTATTTGCTGCATAACCCCAAACAGGGCAGGTATAACTGAGGATGGGACGCAAAACAGCAGTGTAGAGAAGTACCTTATTATCTCTAGTCATTTCAGAATTCCGGCAAATTAAGGGATAAATTAACCTGAGCACGATCCGGAATTTATTTCTTGCGTGTAAGATATGTTGTTTCCAAGTGAGCTTTTTATCTAAAATAACTCCTAAGTATTTAGTGGACTGAGACCATTGGAGTGGTGTGGAATATAGTGTTGGAGGTGTGCATGGTTTAGTTCTCCTGGTAAAGAGCACCGCAATAGTTTTTTCATCATTAATTTTAATTTTCCACTTATCGAAGAATTTTCCCAGGAGAGCTAAGTGCTTGTTTAGTGCTCGTGTGATTGTGTCATGATTCTTGTATGTGGCCATAATAACTGTGTCATCCGCGTAAAGGTTAATCATTGTTTGTGGGTGTGTTGGCATGTCATTGATGTAAAGATTAAATAAGATTGGTCCCAACAGGGAACCCTGAGGGCAGCCAATATTGATGTAGTGTTTATCAGATAGCGTGTGGTTGACTCTGACTTGATAGTATCTATTAACAAGGTAAGAATTTACGATATGAATAAGAGATGGAGGGAAGTTATAATTAATTAGTTTATAAATGAGGCCACTAATCCAGACACGATCAAAAGCCTTCTGAAGGTCAGATTCATTCGATTTTTTGAACATTTGTCTAGGACGAAGACAATACAATAATTTAATAATTTTGTTCCATTGCGCTGATCAGGATCATCAGGATTAACGATTTCCATTTTCAGATCCTATCCCGCATGTGGCGACTAGTTTCAGATCCCATTTTCAAATTTGGTGACTAATTCCAGATTTGGTGACAAAAAGGTTAAGTTACAACTTGTTCGATCAACTATAAAAGGGAATTTTTTTAGTTTTTTTAAAATATAATTTATTTTTAAAATATTTGCATTAAAAATTATGTTAATTTCCACACACCAATTGTGCAGTTGAAATAAGTTCATGTGAAACAAGATCCAATAATTTATTTTAGTATCAATAATATTTTTTCAAAAACAAAAACTCAAAATTAATAAAAAAAAATAAAAAATTAATTTTTAAAAATTATACTTTTAAAAATAATTTGTTTTGTTAGCCCTTCGAGAAATTTTAGTTGTAACTGAATTTATATCATTTTCAACAGTGCTTTCATGTATTATGCATTATGAAAAAAAAAATATCTAAATATTCTCAAAAATCGGATCACAATCAAAATTCTTTTTAGCAGATCAAGTTGTAGCGGGTTCTCACTCTTTAACTACCCTCTGGAGCTTACTACGATGTTTTATGAGAACATCGCCTTATGAAGGAACTGTGATGAATACAATTTAAATAGAAGTGTACTGAATGAAAGAGAAAAGCAGAAGAAAGTCAGGATAAAGGATAGACAAGAAATAGAAGACTAAGGTGTAACTGAAGTTATATAAGACCAATCTCATCAGAAGATATTCAGAAAGCATGAATCTTAATTCCGTTATTAGAAGTCAGCTGTTTAAAGATCGAACATAAATAAACTTACAACAATCCTTAGTTAGTACAGTCGGATTGACAATCTGGCCCTGCTCAACATATTTAATTTGTTTTTATCAAATTAAATTAAAGATTGAATAAACTAATTAAAAACAAACCTGAGACGTGTCATACTAAAAACGTAGCAGTCCCATCCCAAAGTTTGGGAGAATTATTTTAAAAAAAAAGATGCTAAAATCAAATATTTAATCATAAACCGTTTTCGATTTTGAGTTCTATTTTCTCTTAATTTTTTCCAAAAAATGTCATGAGTTCAGCCAGTGGCGCACACAAGAAGGGTGTCCTAGGGGTCCGGATCCCCCTCCCAAAGCCTTTGATTTTTTTTCGATTGATGATAATCCTATATATATATATAACGTAAAATTTTATTAAGTACTTCTAATTAAGAATTTATTTTATTAATTAATGCTAATTATTAATTCAATAATTCATTTTCTACTGTTTTTGTCAACAAAATCAGAAGAATCAATTGGTGTTGTCTTGAGGTATGATACGAATTGGGGGACTTTCGACCATGGACCCCCTTGAAAAATTTTTGTGTGCGCTACCGAGTTCACCAATTTTTATTATCTTACGTAGAAAAACATTATAAAAAACATTCATTGATTCATTTATAGGTGGAATGATCTTTTAAGAAGTCTTTTAATATGATAAAGTTAATTTAAAATCGTCAAACTATAAAACAGTACTAATGCGCTCAAATCAGTAAATCCAAATTACCATCATTATGAATATCTGTATAAGAGATTTTTTCCCCCAACTCTTAAATAATTCAACTACTACAAAAAAAAACTTGATTGTCGTAAAACTATACTTATCATTGCTAACCTTGAATATACAAATGTATCTATTCTATGAGATAATTACGGTGAACTAGACACGAATAGACCAGTTTGGCATGCAATTATAGATGCGTGTGAAACGACCATTTTATCAGATATTTTTAGAGCGAGCGTTTACATTCTCGATCATTTATTTGATTCGTTCCTATTCTTAACCTTCCGACATTACGGATAATGAAATTACTAGGTAGTGAGAATCGCTGTGTATAAAATCACCAAAGAACACGGTATCTCACACATCTCAGTGAAATAAATGTGTGAAACTTGACTTTGAAGTAAGAAGAATAATCAAATAATATTGGTTCATTAAAAGAGATAAGGGTACAATGCATCTTCAGCATGAAATGAAATAAAGTTTTACGACTCATAAAAGTGCGTTAAAATGAATTTTTAAAGCGGTGTAGAAAGTATTAGCATTTAACTTTTCAATTAAAGGAAAAGAAACTTGCATTGGAAGGAGCTTCAAACTCAGTCGTTTGTATGTAAATTGGAAGTAAATCCAAAAACATTATTAGTTTATAGCAAATTTTTAACACATACTTTATGACTTTTTTCTTTGTTTTCAAAAAATTCAATTAGCATTTGTATAAACCGTGAAATAGTCATTTTTTAAAAACTTTTATACTTGCAGAGATTTTACAAGTGTTATCATAGAAGTCAAAAAGATAGAAGCTTATCGAAGAAATTTGTTATATTTATATGTAAAACGTCAAATGATCCGAAATAATTAATGAGAAAATAGAAAAATATTCGTACAACCAGAGAAAAGATTTAAGAATTTAAAAGTAAAACAAACAAATGTTCCCAGCTGATACAAAAAACGATTAATAAAGAATAACACAATTCGTAGCTTCAAAAATCAATCAGTTGTATAACAAGCAAAGGTTAAATTCTTAATCGAATCTTCTCCTCTAATTATATTCTTCTTTTTATCAATATATAAGCAATTGCACAACATTTTGTAAATAGCTGTTAATGCGAGTACTTATTAACGTCACATTGTGAAGCAATATACGAGAGCTAATGGCAATGGACCCCTCAGAATTTTGAATCATAATCAAGCGATAAGGGCGATACCTAAGCTGGAAGCCCTACTACGAACTTCCTCGTTAACGGAAGGATTTTAAGACTCGATAGGTTCAAGCCCCCTCTACACGGCGGGTCTTCAGAGGCACTAGAGCTCGAACTCATGACACGTTGACCACGAGACTGTGGTCATGATCACTAGGTTACACCGGCCACGTAAATATTAATAGTTAAAAATCTTCCCTATTAATAAGTCGAGCAATACATTTAAAAAATCTAATGTGTCATACTTTAATAGTCTAATATCATATTTATATAATCCAATACTACTGAACTTCAATTGTGTTATATTTAATATTAAATTATAATATAATTTTTATTTTTAATGTATAAGTACAGTATAAAAAGCAGAAATTAATTTTAGAATGTTGTAACATATTGCATTTTAATAGTATAATACTGTCAAGCTATTTTAACACACAGAAAACTGTTTGTAGAGGAAATCAAACAACAGCTTTCCGTCAAAGGAAAAAGAACAATAACATTAGGCTTACATTATTTCTAAAATTTTGAATTTTCTCTATCATTTAAACGTTTAAGGTACTAAATTCATAAATAACCACCAATGCCAGAACAAAGACGCTTTCTGGCAAAGAAAATATTTGTCACGAAAATTATTATTTATTGCAGACAGATTGAGGAGAGAGTTGTCGTGTGCTGGGAGAAAAATGAAATTAGAAATCTACTAATATATTTCTCTGCACCGAACAGTGAAGGAAACGAAAACTGTGTGATGTATATTCATTCGTTTAAGACTAAATGACAACTGACAAGGGCTTTGATTTAAATATCCGTGAGGATTTCGGCAGTTATCGAATTGACTTCAAAATGAACTAAACTAATTTGATAACAGAATTACAAATATATTTATTCCCATTGAAGTGAGCTCTGAATAGAGTAATTTGATTTTATAATTATCAAGTAACCCGAATCTAATGTTACTAACTATCGAAGTCCTCACGAATATTTGTTTATTTACCAAGCCTAGGGCTTTGAAACTAATAAATAATAAATTATTCATGAAGTGATCTCATTATTAAAGTCCCAGCGGTTATTGCCTCACATAGGAGTTTCACTGTATATTTTACAAACAAGAGTGAATGCTATAAACATATGTGTATATCCTCTGGAGTGAAATTTGAAGCCTTAACGTCTGAAAATGCCGTTATCTGATTAAACGGGAAGCAAAAGATCAACACTTTGAATTTCTTATGATAAGAGGACTGCGAAAGAGATACATAATGTTTCAAGCACTTCTGAATATACTCATAATAAAGATAAGAACAAAAAAATCAAACATAAGCAAATAATGAACTGTATGTATTAAAATAGCAACAAAAGTTCAGAATACTTAATTGTCATATTTGATTTATATATTAATTACTATAATTTCATTAATTACAAAGCATTTTAATATATGTATGTACGTATATTAAATACTAATATATTTCAATAATTACTGTTTATTAAAGATAGTAAGGTCAAACATGACGATCCTTAATTAAACTATTCCCAAAATTATACAAAAATATGTTGAATAAATTATTTTCGTACATTTGTACATTATTTTTTCAAATGTAATGAGTCGTTTTCAAGCTTTGGATGTGCGAAGCTCTGCCATGATATTAAGGAAAAATATACAGTTCTGACGAATACACCGGGTGTCAAAAAAGTATGGCTACACACTGTGGCGCACACAAGGGGGGTGTCCTAGGGGTCCGGACCCCCCCCCCCAAAGCCATTGAGTTTTTTTGATTGATGATAATCCTATATGTATATAACGTAAAATTTAATATAGTATTTGTAATTAACAATTTATTGTATTAATTAATTCTAATTAATAATTCAAAAATTTATTTTTTTTATTTTTTTGTTAATAAAACGGATAAAATCAGAAGAATCGATTGGTGATGTCTTGAGGTATAATACGAGTTGGGGGACTTTCAACATGGACCCCCCCCCCCCCGAAAAATTTCTGTGTGCACTACTGACTACACATTCAATTATAAATAAACAAAGATATTCTCTTAAGGTTTATGTTTCATAAAGAAAATACCGAAGTTTTTTTACAATGTTTTATTGAACGCTTTCAATGTACATACCATAAGTCACGCACAACACATCGAATCTATACGAGATTTCTAGCCACTTTATGTGAAGAATTGCAAGGTCCACCAGGGGTGTCTTAAAGCATGGGCCAACTAGGCCTCAATGGGGGCCTCGTCTCGTTCTCGACCTAGCCTTAATAAGATCATAATTCGAATAACTTCAACGGTCAAATGTTATTTCTGGTAGTATTCTCCGAAAACCTGGAAATTTTGGACGATACATCACAACTGGCTTACATGTGATGACCGTCGTCCTTGTACAAGTCTAGGACTACCTCCATACACCATCATTACTCATCAAGACAAAAGGCGGCAGTCGGTAGAGCCGGTTTGTAAGATTTAAGTCAAGCACATTTATTTGTTTCGAGTTATTGTTTGCACGAGTGTTTGACAACGTATGCTGTATACTGTCTACTTTTAAAGGTCATAGGTAGGGCCTACATTTGTGTAGGGCATAGGTCCTATTTTTGCGTGGTGGCCCATGACCTCAAGAAGTCTGGGACCTCAGAAAACGCTCCTGGGATCAACACTTTGAATGGCCGCCGTAATTCGATTTTCAGTTCATCAGTGTCATGAATTGGAGACTGGTAAACAAAGTTTTGCATATTTATCCATAAGAAGTTGAAAGGCGCTATGTCTGGAGATCTAGGTGGCCATAAATCATTCATGCCATTTATAAATTGTGGATTTTGCTTAAGGTAGTCCAAAATTTTCGCTGTATATGTGTTGCAGAATAAAATTCGATAAACATGCTGCAACTTGCGCTGTTATTGAGATGAACCCATTTTGAAACGAGAATGTTGCAAAAGGTGGACGTTGCGCATTCTAGTTTGCATTTCATTGAGCGAAAACTTCAATCTTTGTTTATTCTTAATTCATTTTGAAACTGTAGTCATACTTTTCAGACACTTTATATCACCTTACTGCCACAATGTATGCTCAGTTATTCAAGTTTTTTATATAAACGCTTTTTTCACAAGAAAAAAAATACTCTACAAGGACAGATAGAATGTTTTAAGCATTCCATTGTGAATTGAATCATTAATTATACTACAACTAGTTAAGAGTTTATCTATATGTTACTTAGCTCATGCACCATTATATAAAAACCCACAATACACTTACTCACTCACTAGTTATTTCTCAATATTTAAACAATTTTACACTTGCTTTTCCCCACTTTTAACAGTAAAAAAGAAATTTGAATATAAAAATTTTATACTTTTCGTCATTAAATATATTTAAATACATTTTCATACAGTGAGTTAGTTCGATGGCAAAAAAGTAAAACATTGCACACAAAACAAGCTTAAGAGCATTCGGTCTTGTTTGAAGTCAAGTGTTTGAACTTAATGAAGGAACACATAAAAATGCCGAATTAATTTCATCTCCTTTCAACCACGACGAGTTCGAAGCTTAAAAAGCATAATTGTATGTGCTTTATCTGGATTAACAAAAGTGCAGTACACCGAAATGCGGCGTGATCCAGGATTCGTATGCGTGAAAAACACGCTTCCACCCACCCTTATACTTTCTTTTGTTTCAGAGCATAAAAGCAAAAAGTTCGGCGGCTTCAGTTCCGCGAATAAAACCTTCTTGAATGGAGCCCTCATTATGGGTAACGGCCTCAAGAAAAAAATATCCCGCTTCTTCAGTGTTTTAAGTGGATAACGACCAAAAAACATGAAGTTGAAAGAAGATTCATATAATAATGGCTACCAACTCTCAAAGAAACTCTCTACGGTGCAAGAGATGAGGTTCTTCCGTATTGCCTCAGGTATTACCATTTTTTTCGCTATTTTTAATTCCTCACGTAAGTAGTGGGAGAAAAAAAAGAGAACATTTTAATAATCTGTTCCCTTATTGTACATGCAGCCACAAAACAATAATCTCAAGGACTTCGTTTTCAGGTGGTATTAAGTGGATGAATAGAGTAATTAGCAAATATTGAAGCCACTCTCGCAGCGAGTTAAACAATACCTTCATCTGAATGGAAAATATGGTAATATCAGCGGCTACAGACAATAGGCAAAAGAAAGAGCAAATGAGTAAAGAATCAAACTGCAAATTTCACTATTCGCAAATAAAAGAATTTTTTGCTTAAAAAATGGATAAAAAAAAAAAGTTACTTCAAATACTTTAAACAGAGAATGTTTTGTGATATATATATAATAGTTCAGTAATTCATATTTCTTTTAAGTTAGTGAAAGTAAAATAAAAATACTAAATTACTCTTTTATAATGAACTTAAGAATAAATTAATTCAAATAAATAAGAATGAGATAGTAGTACTATGGCATTTTTTCCAAAAAAAATATTTTGTCTAAAGAAACACACACACACAAAAAAAAAAAAACCCCTCTGCTTAAAATTAAAACTAACTTTTATAAAACAATAAAAAAAAAAAACGCACTATAAACTTTTTAGTATACTTTATACCTTTTTTTTCCGGATATTATTACGAAATGTTAGATAAGGTACTTTAGTAAATGGAATTATTAAATCTCCAATAAAATCTTCAAAAAAGTAATCAGATAAATTTGCTTAAAACAAACTAAAGATGTGTATTTTATTCCCAAATTATATATAATACCAAAACAAACTTTCAAAACTTTATGCATTCAGGGAAACAAGCCCAAATACCTAATATTTTCAGATTTAAACGTAGTTTAAAAGGTGGCAATCTATTGAAAAAATAGCATATTTCCACTTTTTATTCATTTAATCGCTTTTCTGACTTGAATCCTATAACAAATGTATTCTTCAGCAAAAATTAAAATATAGAGCACAACATAAATTTTCATTTCTAAATATCGTTGACATCGAATCCGATTCTAAATCCATAAATATTATATTTGAGATTCCACATTACCATAATTTAAATATAAATTCAAATAGATTCCACTTCAAGAATCAGAACAATTCCCCCCCCCCCCTATCAGTTGAGTAATAAAATGGCGATTCACACACAAAGGATTACCACAGGTTCCCAAGTACACGTGTATTTCCGATTACCGCTTCGTAGCACTGTTAAATGATACACTACAGATTCTCCTCTTTCGGCTTTGATCGATAATTTGCTTTGGCATCCCACCCATTGGGCAAATACCCTTTATCCTCCACAGATGTTATGAAATAAAATTATTGCTCACAGCTTCTTAATCCCGGCGGCATGGGAAGATGCAACGAGCCCAGTGGTGCCTAGCACCTGACTGCGAGCCTTCCGAACATTTTTCTTAATGCCTTATTCCGATTCCAATCTTCTTTTAGTTCCAAGAAGAGGCTAAGAGGAGATTTTTTAAGTTCCCAGGCGAATCGACGTGGGGTGGTTGGGAAATCTGTTTGGGGTTTTCTGGAAGCATCGATCCGAAAGCACAATGTAATTTTTTTGTGTTTTATTTTCATTTTTTCCTCTTTTTTCTCCCCCCCCCCACTTTTTTCATTCTAGAAACAAACCAATAAAACTACCATTTTGGAACACAAATTCGATATGCTACCCGACTTCATGTGATTCATGTTTAATGTGGAAGATCAACAAGGAAAGTATTCTCACACGTTTGTTGATTTGTAATATTGTAAATATTGTGCGTAGATTTCAGTTTATGATTCATTGTTAATGCCGTCATGACTTTAGTTGTCGATTTAAAACCAAAAGTGTACAAAAAAAGAGGATAGATTAAAAAAGATATTATTTATATAAATTGTACATAGAATTAATTATTCAACATGAAAGATATTCACCTTAAGTCAAGGGTGGGTATATAGCGGCTAGCAAAGAGTTTGTTTTTGTTTTTTGCGGCTTGTTAAGAGTCAGAAAACCAAATAGACAGTAAATGTTCTCTCTATTTAGGTCAGCATATATTTGTGAGAAAAGTTTTTCTTGCATGAAGATTAACAAGAGTAAATGCAGATGCAAGTTAGCTGACATAACTTGCAGTCTGTGATAAGAATTTGAACAAGCCATCTCACTTCTGATGTCAAAATAAAAAAAAATGTAGAAAAGAGTGCTAGGGTACATTTGTCTCACTAAACCAGGGGTGGTGACCGACTGGTGGACCGCTGAGACATTTTGGGGTGACCACCTTTACTAATACCTAAGATGGGCATACTAAAAAAAAGTATTTGTGGAACACCGATGCCAACCAATCTAGAGGCTGGGTAGACCGCAACACCTTGAGAAAGTTAGAAGTAGCCGTACCCAGGAAAATTCTGCCCACCCCAGCACTAAACTGATTCTAAAATAAAATGTGCTCGCAGTTATATATATGAAACCATAACAGTAAATAAGTTAAATTAAACCCTGTCACATTTTATTTAACTTATATTGACTGATTTTTGTGGCACAGTTTATACCTTTTCCGAGATGCACACACACACACACACACACACACACACACACACACACACACACACAGCACACACACACACCACACACACACACACACACAAAGTTAACTAACGAATACAATTATTTCAAAAAGGTACAGCCTTCCTGTCCACAATGTACCCTCGAGCCAAATTAAAACAACAAATCTAATGCCATAATAGTTTTAAACAAACAACTACCCAGAAAACAAAATCTTTATACCATTGCATCAGATTCTTGAAATAATCCAAACAAAATCGAGAAAACAGAAATATTTCACCCGTGGTACGAAATGGCGTCGTAGAGTATTAGAGGTAGGCTTATTGAATTCCTGTGAGATGATAGTAACGCGGAGATTGAGTCGTCTTGTTACCAAGACATCCTTACGATAGGGGATGTCTAGTTCCTAGAAGACCAAAAAGTAACAACAAAGTCCCACGAGTACGGATGGCTCTCTTTAGTGAAAATTGGACTTGTTAGTGAACACAACGGAATCTGTTAGCATGTTTCCAATTTTAGCTAAGCTTAGTTAAAGATGTAGTATCGAATTTTCTGCCATGTGCTTAAAGGAAATGATTAATTTTTTTTGAAAGAATAAATGAGGATTTAATTTTTGGGATGAAGTTGTAATCGGCTTAATTTAAAAACAAGGATATTTTAATAAATGATTCAAAAAAGGTACGATAAAATTTATCATTTAACACAAACATCCCAAGAGACTTAAAAATAATTATGCTTATTGACTATGTTTTTCAACATACAATTTTAGCCATAATTTAAAAAAAAATTTTTTTTTCAATTTGAAAGCCCTTATATTGGTTCGATGGTTTATACATTCTGGTATTTATGACTATCGGAATATAATTTGCCAAATTCACGATATATCTTTGTGTTGATATATTCAAGTAAAACAATATTTTAACTATGAAGAATTTATTAAAATAGATTATAATAAATTAGAGTACATTTAAAAAAATACTAACGTAACATGAATAACTTTTAACTTTCAAAATAATAGAGCTTCTTAGATTAATTTCACTGTGATAAAGAGAGAGAACAAATGAAAAATCAAAGAAGCAGAATACCATAAATAGAAAACAAGATCAGAAAAATATACATCATTTTTTCTAGTTGCAAACAATACCTGGATTGAAATTATAGAACGAAAGTGATAACTAAGTGAAATGTTTTGAAACTTTTTTCAATTTATATTCTTTTTCGAAAAATAACGTCTCCTATATATTTTCTTGTGATTTTTGTTACTTTTTACAAGCTCAAAAAATGATAGATATGTAGTCATTTGTAGTATATATATATACATGTCTTTATTCAGTCTCATACCCATCGTAGATGCAGATACATAGTTTTTTTTGTTGTTATTTCTAACATTCTTCTTCGTTTTCAATCAAGAGAGAGAGATTTCATCTTTGCTATTTACATATATGATTTCAGCGATTCGAGTCCAAGAATATTTTTTTGGAATCGATTTTATTCGACCGGCAGATTTCGAAAATACAGTGTAAATGAAAAAACACTAGAATGTTACGAAAGAGAACAAACAAACAAAATAAGTTTAGGTTCCAGTTCCTATAAACATTCATGCAATTTAGAAATGTTTGGATTTTAAAAGCCAGTAATAGCTTAGCTTTTGTTTGAGAATCTTTTGGACAAAATAATAATTTCGGAAAAAGAGTAATTATATCATTTTATATAGAAGGGGCAACAAGATGGTGTCTTCATATTCAAAAGGTATGCACATACCTTCAATGAATAAAGTATTTATTTAGAGAAATAATTTAATATAAACGATGGAACTTTATAAAAAGAAGGGAGGGGGGAAGAAAGCTAGGCAAAAAAGAGAATTTTATCCGTTCATTGTAAAAACGGTACGCTAAATGGCTAGGCCTTTCAGAACATGAGAACAAGCCTGGATTCCCTAAAGAAGATTCTAAAAACCTGTTCCGAAATTTTTCGAATTTCAAAATTTAATAAATGAAAACAAAAAGAGTAAAAAAATAATGTTTAAAAGAAACAGGCTCTAAGCCGAAAAAATTGGAATGAAGTATGTTATAAATAATATATGAGATAGTGAGAGTTCTGCACCTACGATGGATATGAGACTGAATAAAGATATTTTTAAACATTAACAATCATTATCGTGATAAAGATGATTACATATCAATAATTTTTCGTGTTTCTAAAAATAAAAAGGATCACAAAAGTTTTTGTTAACCAGTCAGGCATGTTTTTTACTATTATTATGTATTCTTGAATCAAATGCATTTGTTCGCAGTTTCTCAAACAAAAACATTTCGATACTTATATTTTTAAAAATCACTTTTGCTTATTAAATATACAATAACCAATCTTTAAAATGAAAACAATAATAATTGCTTGCTTTCGCTGTTAAATTATTCTGATTTGTTCATTTGAACTTTGAAGTTAAGTAGAAAAAAATGAAGTCTTAGAAACAATACACAAACATATAGTTTTTCAAGTGGTTAGCTGAATATAATTTAAATTGAAAAGCTGAATCTTTTTTAAATTGATCAAATACATCAAACAAAAATTCTACGAAAACTTACAGGTGTAATTGGCTTTTATCTTAACAATTTATTCAATAACTTATTTGTTCTTTTTGTATTGTTTTGCTTAGTAAAACAAAATAAAGGCACAATCTATTTGCTTCTTAAAATTTTATTTTTATCTTTTTGTCGGCTAATTCTACATATGCTAGTACCACAGGCGTAGCTAGTTCTGAGTGAGCCCTGAATCATAAAGTTTCTTTGGAGCCCTTTTTTAGGTATGAGAACTCTGTTGTTAGGGCTGTAGTTTTACAATTTGGAGTTCCAGTAGCTCGGGGGGGGGGGCATATCATTGATACGGTGATATTTACGCCTCCGGCTATACTACGTTTCTTACTTACGGACAGTTGAAACGCAGACTATTTTTTTTTCGTAACAGTTTAAGTGATTTTTTCCCCAATTATTCATTTCTACATTGTTTAAATATTAGATCTTAGAACACTTTATAATAAGTTATATAATATAATATTTCGATTTTGCCACTGGCGTAGCTGGTCCTAAGTGGGTCCTGTATCAAAATTCTTTGGGCACCTTCTCTAGGTCACCTTAACATTTTACGATTTTATGCATTTGCGGGCCCTGAAGCGTGGGGCCCCGTATCATTGATACGGTGGTAGCTAAGCCCCTGGATTTTGCATAACTACGTAGCAAAATCTGTACATATACCAAAGCAATAAAAAAAAACTGAACTATTTTTAAACAGAACCCATTGGGTGCCATTCACAGCGAACTCACAACAAAGATGTAAAAAAAAAAAAAAAAAAGAAGCAAAGGCATTTTTTTTAAAGATGTGTTTTGAGTTTCAAAGATAACTGTGTAACTGATCGTTGATAACAACCTAAAAACAAAGAGGAGTGTCATCTTCTTTCGCTAAATGAAGAAGTGTCGGGTAAGTTCCTCTTCATTGACTTCCTTTCAAGAGATATTCCGGGTGTTTTAGAAATAGAAAATGGGGCGAGGATTGGCAGAGGCGCGTTTAGTCTTCCTCACCTATTTCTCCCCCCTTTGTTCTTTCGAAAAACGTGCACGTTCTTGCAGCTTACCAAATGTCTCTCACAACTGTCTACAGTTTTCGATGTGGAGTGTCGGTATAGATTTCTGAAACCTAATTCTTTACTTAAGAGATTAGAATATTGAATATCTAAAAACGAAAATACTAATGTTTTTTTTTAAAGATTTTCATACATATATAGAAATTAATTTAAATATTCTACGCAGAATTGTAAATATTGTCAAAACGTTTCAAATGATAGAAAGCAGGAAATAAACTGGAAACGTCAAAGATTGAAAAGTGCTTCAGATTAACATATCATATTCTGACATACCGTAAAATCCGGCGTATAACGCACACCCACACTTTCAAGCAGCATTTTTTAATTTTTAGGTATATTCGCCATACAACGAGCACCCCCTTTTTACGAAGAAATCTGAAATGTACGTGCATAATGCTCTTATGTTTTTAAGCCATTTATTTGAGGTGTTATTTTAAGTTTTAGAAAAAAAAATAGTATACTCTTCTAGAACTATATAACCCTTTAAATTCATAAGAAATGTGATTGCTTTTAAATAAACAATATTTAAATATATGTAGTAGTCTAATTTTTTTTTCGATCCTCATCTAATCTTTTATTTTTAAAGCTCTTATTTTTATACCCGGCGTAAATCGCGCACCTGTAAATTTTGATCTTATTTTTTGTGTGTGTTAAAAGTGCGCGTAATACGCCGGATTTTACAGCAATTAAAATTTGAGTATGTATTTCTTATTCTACTTTTCCTTCATATAAACACGAGTTTGCTATATTTCAAAACTCTATGACAACACCATAAAAATTTTTATTACTATTCTGGTATTTTTCTTTGAAAATTTGGTTTCGGTTTAGAGCTACATTCTTCAAATTTAATTACTATTATTAAAAATGGCCTTAAATCTAGTTATTAAATAATAATAAAAATTGTAATGCATAAGATGTAGCAATACTCTCCACGAGTCCACAAAGGGTAGGAGAAGTAGAAATTATATTTATCCTTTTTATTGAATTTGTATTTATATGATTGTAAGAATTCAGTAACAAAAACTATGTAGCATATTTCTTTAAAATAAATAGCAAGAAATAATAATTTATATATTTTAAGTTTTCTACAAAAATCAAATAAATTTCTCTTTGTTATTTTCATTCAAAACAAGCGTATTTTATTCCTTTAATCCTTTTTTTTTATTTATTAAAAAACTGTGGCATAAAATTAGTGAATATTTAAAATAAGACTTCATTATACGAATATTTCTGAAAATTTCAATCACCAAGAATTTTAATTATTAGTTTTGTTTTATGATTTAATAGAAATGAATTAAAAGGTCGATTGAAGCTTATTTATTTAGTTCTCTTCTAAAAAAGATTTGATGAAAATTTTATTAAAGAAACGACAAAATACTTTTATTTGTGTTCTAAGATTATTGTGCCATCGATGTCTTGAAATATAAACTTTTTAAGGTGAGATGTGTATTTACACATGTTAGCGAACTCGGTTAAATTAGTAGTGAATATAATAACGAATTTGCCCGTGAGCGAATCGCAATATTTTCAAATGAATCTAGTAGATGGCGCTGTGCGTTTTCAAGACACTTGTTGGGAAATTTAAAATCATGGTAATGCCGAAAATGTCATTTTTGGAAGAGAAGAGACAAAAATAAAAAGTAATATCACAATATTACAGTATTTTTAACCAGTGTTCTCAACCCATTTAACTTTGAAGACCAATTAACTATTTTAGCGTTTAAAACGGTCGCCGGTAAGGTTATTTGGACTAGTGGCATAATCTTTGCAAAAAAAACAAAATTGTGGAACTCAATTAATTTTTGATCAACTTATTTCTTATCATTTTCATACTTTTACGATGAAAGACAAACTTAAAACTCCCAAAGAAGACTCGGTTTGAAAGACTGGCAAATAATATTTGCAGCCAAGCCCTGGTCCGCGGACCGGCGGTTGAGAAACACCGATTTAAGCCATTGCTACATTTTGGATATTTATGAGTGAAAAGTCATTGAAAAATATCACCAGCGTTTCTAGGCCTGAAACTATGTTATATCCGGGGTGACATATTTTATTTTCAAACATTAAAATGATACATGTGTGTGTTTTGGTTAAAATAACATTTCCTATCAACAACGAAGTTCCAAAATTTCAAAGTTAATTAACTTGTCTTTTACGATAATTTTTAATACGTTTATCGCACAGATACGCCGTTTTTATAAGTCTGAGTTCAAATGAAATTTTCACTAATTTGTTTCTTATTTAAAAGAAAATTAGTTCCTGAATGTTTAACCCATTTTGAAAGCAAAATTTCATACTCTGACTAGACTTGCATTTGCCCTTAAAAAGCTACAAACAAATGAAAGGTTAAAATATTTTTTTTTCACTTTTCTGATATAATTTCCCAAAATAAATTGAGACCATTTGTATCTTTAAAAAATATCTACACGAGTCCACGTTGTTTCTTGATCTGAAAGGTAAACAAAATTCAAACAAAAATTAGATTCCTGCAAAGGTTCTAAATCTTCACCAAAACGTCATTTCTTAGTTAACTATGTTTGAATATAGTTAGAAATATTGAAACAAAGAATATTTGAGTTTACTCATTTAACTTACCTAAGAATACAACGAATCTAATTTGAAAAAGAAAAAACTGATTTCAGTTGTTTTAATTATTTCATGATTTTGCCAGGAATATCTATTTAAATAATAATGATTAACAGTAACCTAAGCCATTTGAACTGTTTGAGGTAGGAGAAATATAAATATGGAGTGCAGTTAATTTATGTATGTGTGGTTAAACTTAATCCTTTTCCAACTAAATACACACATATAGCTGTAAATTATAGCTTCATGAAAGTGACGATAGAGAATGCCATTTAATCTTATCTAATAAAATCTGGTCACGTTCAACATATTCATTTTGACCGAGTAAAATTACCATTAATTAAATTTAAGAATTCGCAGACATCTTTTTTCTTCGTTTACAAGGGATTTAACAATTACCTAGTGAGAATAGTAACGTGACCTCTAAAGAATTTTAAATAAAAAACACATTTTTGTATAGAAAATGACAAAAACAATGAACTGAATTTGAAATGTAGTTTTAAGAAAATAAGCTTGAGTTTTTTATTGGATCAAAACGAATTTTAGAATAGTTTTTTTCTAGTTTTGTGTTTGTTAAAATATGCTGTCCGGGAAAGATATACGACAATGTATTATGCTGTACATACTAAAATGAAATTGGAAGATATTATATTTATTTAAAACTGTGTAGGTTAATTTTTGTTAAATATTTTTTCTGCTTTCTCATACAAATACACAATTTGGTATCATAATTAGTTTATAGTTCTATTTTTCAAAATTAATGTACCAAATCAGTTCTTTTCTAATCGAGAAATACATAAAAATAAATTATCGTTTTTTATAGATCTAAAATATAAATATTTCATAGTTTAATAGGTATTTTCACAAAAATTTATGTTAGTCAAATTTGATAAGAATTTTGTTTAGACAGCGTAATAAAAACACGGATAATTTACACACAGAAAATTTTTAGAAAACAGTGCAGGTTTATCCATTGGGCGCTTGGGGAGGGTGCCTAGGGGCCCGGATAAGCTGGACTTAAACAGATTTTCTGGTTATAAATTTTGATCCGCAAGTGCCAAGGGGAACGCAGATTTTCTGCGCCCAGGACCCAAAATGAGCTTGAACCGGCACTATTAGAAAAAATGTAGGAAAATCTTACAGAAATTATTTCACAAATCATTACATTTCGACACTATGGAAATAAATTCATCCTTAAGTTAAATGTTTGGATAGTAAATTACGTACATTACGGGGCCTTTCAAAGAATTTGAAATACAGCTAAAAATTAATTCTTTATTGCCGCACACACACAGATAAATTTCATCTTAACACTATCAAAAAATATTTCAAATTTCTTAATTAGACCTTACATTAAGCATTAAAACATTTGATAGAAAACTGAATTCCTCAGAAAAACGCAACAGAAATCGATTTGGATTTTCACATAATAATAACTAAAAACTAGCGATCATATAATCCACAATGCATATATTTCTCATTTCAACACAATAAAAGAATTGAATTAGAATGATGCATCAAAATTGAAAAATAAAAACAACCGATTGTGTATATGAAAATGATACACGCATGAATACATCTAAAGAATCCATTTCTCAGAACCTTAACAGAATTCAACGATGCATATGGAAAAACGGAGAACATTAAAAGAGAAAAAGCACGATTTCATAAAATAATTCATATATCCATGTAACTTTAACGCCGCTTTCTACTTCGAATCACAGATATTAAAATGCTTGTAAAAACCGCATGAATCTGTTTTCGGGGGGAAAACACTGAGAATGGGTATTGGAACATTGATTAAGCTGCCTTTTTACGTGTGATATAAAGAAAGCAGACATATTTGAGTAGAAAAGAGATTTCTATGCATGAACGTTAGCGTGAAAGGATACGGAACATCGATCGCGCAACGACAGCTGTGGCCGATGTCTTCCTTATTCGTAGAGTCCTCTGGAAATTCTGGCCAATCGATTCACAGTGGAACCTTGTTATTCCGGAATCGGACACTTTTTACTATTTTTTTAACCGTTAAACAATTTTTTACGTTGTAAAAATAGCAAGACCTACAATAGTAATGCTGAACAGTTAAAATGTATTTCCGTACTGTAATCGTGACTTTATATTTCTGCTTTCAATCAATCTCTGAAGTAACATGGTACAAATTGATGTAAGTATTGAATTAATTTTTGAAATAAAAAGCGTGAAAGGACAGAAAGAATAATGATCCCTTAAATTATTAATAAGATTTATTTTTTTAAAAAAGCACATCCGTCAGTTTTTTATGTTTAGAATAACATTTAAATTCTTCTTGTACTTTATTTTAGCGATTATCTTTTTTTAATAAGGAAGCATACTTTTAAGTTAACCTATGATATATTTGATTTCCTTTTCTCGTAATTTTGAACCATAGTCAAGTGATGAGGATGACACCGAACTGAGATTCCCCTCTCCAAACATTCATACCACACCAACGGGAGGACTTTGAGCCTCGACAGATCAATGTGCATCTACACAGTGGATCTTCAGCGGTACCAGGTTTTGAACTCGTAACTCGACAACGCTATACAATGACCACTCGACTATGCGGCCACATGAAGCAACTAACTACACAATGATATACTCTATTTCAGAAATTAAAGAAGAAGGGAGAGAAGAAATAAATAATAATATGATTATTCTTATATATATAAATGATTTGTTAAGGAAGAAGGTATTAAGTACACAGTATCAATTCTTATTTATTGCATGAGTCCCAGTAATATTTTAGTAGCTCACATAATGTATTTTTAAGTTATGTCTTTAGTAACATAGAGCTTACCCGTTTCTCTAATTGTTCTATATTACAAATGATTCTGTAATATTTTTCTTCACCTAAGGTCAAAATATCTGTATTATGAAATATGAAAAGTAAATGATAATTTGAAGTGTAAAAGTAATCAATTATTTTTTAGGTTAATTTTACTGTACAGAGAAATTCAAAATAGAAGAAATCAATCGTAAAAACATTAAGTTATGGAATTGTTCGTCACACACATATAAAGTAGAAATTCTTCATATTTTCTTTGATTTTAATCGTATTCTGCATGGAATTTTTAGAAATAAAAGTTATCTCACATTCAGGTACTTTTTAGAACATTCTCTCTTTTGCATTTTTACGTACATTATTTCATCCGATTACAGAACTTATTTTGTGAGTTCCATTTTTAAAAAAATAGGAGAGAGAGTTTAATCTTTTCTTAAAAACTTTTTTATCAGCTCAAAATATTCAAATATCAAATGATCCTTTCTCACATAAAAATGAGAAATAAAATTGAAAACTAATTCTTTTATTGACAGATTGCAGTTATAAAACTCAACTTGGAAAACTATTATAAAAAAAATTATTGTATTTATAATCGCTTTTAAAGTGGAAAAAATGATTTAAATTGGCGTACTGTCTTTTTAAAGTTTAGCTTATGAATAGAAAAAATGCCATTTTTCAAAATATATAAATTAGTTAGATACGTTTTATAAAGTGCTCTAAACCTGTGATGAATGTAGAATTTGGATCGTACAAAGGAAAATTGAGACTTAAATGCCTCAAGTTCGCTACTGATCCCGATGAAACCAAATTCGATAACACTTAAATGATTTATCTTTCAATCGAAGTTGATCATAAAAACATTATTTACATCATCGATAACTGCTTAGAAGTTACCGATGAAACGGAGCACTGAACTCCTTATCGTCTCAATATCCTAATATTTATAACATTAACCAAAATGGCGCAATAACCGAAGTATTCCAAAGTTGTCAAGGTTCGAAAATTTACAGTCTATCTAGACGTGATCCAGTTATGTTTACCATTATCTTTCTCATTGGCAATATATCATACTTAATTAAAAAGACCATCCATTATATGCAAGATGCTTCATTTATTTAAATTTGATCTTGGCCATAAAAAAGAGACTTCAACCTATCTTGTGATGATAAGCGTGGCATACAATCGACGCCAAAAACGACATTCGGCCATTTGCGTAGAGATAGATAGGGTCAACAGTCCATAGCAATGGTCCGAAATGGTTTTGAAAAATCTACAATTTACGTTCTTCTTCATTGAGACATAACCGTATTTCTTTCCCGTGTTTCAAAATGATAATGCTTCGTCTTTTTTATGGCTTTTTGCCAGGTTCGGAAAATCTTTGACGGGAAAATATTCGACGCTTCCGATGGAAATAAAAATAAGGAAGATGACCAAATAAAATGAGATTTGAAAGGTTTGTGATTGTCATGAATGTGTTGGAAGGCAATAAGTTACTTCCACACGAAAATTAGCTAAAAAAAACAAAACCAAAGGAAACAAGTAACCGTTTGGGTGTTCATACATTTTAAGCAATTGATGCGACTATTTGTTGATAAAAAAAACAATTGTTTCAATATACATTTTCTTAACTAAGCAGATTCAATAAAAATTTCCAAGTTGAATCTTATTAGAAAACTTTTATAGTGTAATTTATGATATAAACGCATTAAGAGAAAAAAAATTCATGTTCTATAATGAATTGGAATAATATTTTTTAAAAAAAATTAAAATTACTGATTACTTTCGAAACTATAATTCTGAAAAAGCGTCTGAATGAATAATTTTTTGATATTTCATGTCAACTGAATTAGAATATACATAAAAATTGATTTAAGAATATTATTACAAGAAAAAATTATTTAAATAAAGTTTTTTGATAAAAAAGAAATGAACAAAGAATGACATATTTTCAAAACATTCTCCTTTCATGAAAAATGTTTCTGAAATAACAATATTTTGTCTATACATAGAACAGACTTCTATACCGGGGTTGAACTAAAGTTTTGAAAATTTCATTTTACTTTCAAAGTAATGATTAATTGAAATAATAATGGGTGTTTTTTGTTAAAATTTCTCAGCACTCTGATACAAAAAAAATATATGAAAAATGGAAAAAATCCACTTCTAAATTATATATTTTAAAATTTTAGTTCAGCCCCGGTACAGAAGTTCTAGCTACATATAGGAAAAATATTATTATTATAAAAGCATTTTTCGTTGAAAAAAATATTTTAAATATATATATATATATATATAATCCTGTTTCACTGTCCTAAACCAGTGACAGCTCGAGAAATCATAATAGTTTTCCCCTCTAGCTACATTTCTCTTTTTTGGTTTGTCATGGTTCCATGTTCTTGGTTCTTCGGGTCTGATCTTAGGATTCTTGGGATTTATTAGTCTTCTTTTGAATTATTTACTGCTATATATATATATACATATATATATATATATATATATACCAAAAAATTACATTTAAATAATATATTCTTGTAATAATATTCTTAAAACAATTTTGCATGTACATTCTGATTCAAATGACAGGAAATATCAAAAAATTGTTCCATTAAACTCTTTATCAAAATCAACGGTTCCGAACGTAGGCAGTCACTTTAATCAATTGATACGGATATTTTTTGAAAAAATCAATTTTTTTCAGTTAATATATTTGATTAATTAAACACATTTTTATAGTTTTCAAGCTGCATCTTATTTAAAAGCTTTTAAAATGTGTACAATTTGAATTTTTTATTATAAACGCATTTAATAAAAATTTTGGTTCCATAATGAAATGGAGTAATATTCCATTTAATGAATTTTTCAAATGATATTTAACAAAAAAAACACGCCATTGCCTTTTTTTATGACAAGAAACATTTTTATGCCGTCTTTTAAAACAACTATAACACTCTCCGCATCAGAGAAAAAACTTCACAAGCAGATCAAAACAGAACCAACAAACAATTGTGCGAAATCTACATTTCAGAAAGAAATTAAAACTCAAAAAGCAATTTCCTTCTATCGCGATAGCAATCTTTTCAGTTAATTTTATCCGGAGTCCACGCTCTTTTCTCATTTCAGCGCAATAAAAGTTATATACGTTTAAAATGTGATGTCATTAGAAATTCTATATGTAAGCGTTTATCAGTGAGGCAGTACCGCGAAATGCATGAATTACGATGCAGTAGAAGTGTAATTAAACTTACCCGGTGAACTAAAAGAATCGAGAGAGAAATTACCATCAAGACTTTAATTGAAGGTAAATTGATCTTCACATCAATTTTCTGAATCTTAACATCAGTCTAAAAATAGCGCCGTTGTATGCTAATTGTAGAATCGATTTTCTCCTAAGTGTTTCCTTTACTAGTGCCTTTTCAAAAAGAATGCTGTCGATATTTTATCTAAATTTCATGAAAAATTAATGGTTTACAAGTTTTTTTCCGCTTTTATAATTTTCTTTCCTACTTCACATGAGTTTAAACCATTAGGGATTTTTTTTTCTTTTAAAAATACATTGAACTAAGTATTTTAAATCTTTATTTCTTTTTAATGATGGAAAAAGTTGCTGAATTAATTGAAAAAAAAAAGCGGAGTTTTGTATTGATTATCCGTAATCAAAATGTGCTTGTTTTTTTCCTACTACGACGAAAAGGTCAAAATTATTCGTTTTTAATAATTAATGACTCGGAAAATATGAAATATTCACAGTAATTATTAGGATGTTCGGTTTGTTTTTAAAGGAATATTTTTGTGATATAAATATAAGAATAATTATTTTTGAATTCATTAAGCGACGAGACTTACAGAAGTTTTTATATTTAACAAAACATATTTCGTTATTTTCATCAAATAAAATGGTTTATTGTATGATCCCGCATTAACGTCTTTCAAAAACAACTCAAAAGCTGTTGACAGCGAGCCTTATAATCCTGAACTATGATCGAAGTGACTACCATAGATAAAATATCGATGCTTTTATTGTCAAATCGAATAATGCAACAGCAAACTAGATCTGCAATGCCCTTTCAACAAATGAAATTTGACACCTTGCTTTCAAAGAGGTTTAAAGTAATATTAAAAAATATTAAGCATACAGAAAAATTCAAAGAATATTATGTATATCATATACAGAGAAACATATAAAAAATGCATTAAAATATGCACGCAAAATTTTTTTGAAATAAACCAGCAATCAATTTGGAACAATTAGGTTAAGTATGCACGCATTCAATATTCTAAACTGAAATAAATGTTGGTACTTTACATAAAATAAAAAGTTAATCGTAATTATGAAAAGAAAATGCGTCATTGTTTCAAGAGCGTGAACAAGAGATCTTAAAGATGGTATTGACAAAACTAATCATCTCCTTAAGAAAAAGAAAGAAGCTTCGTTATATAAACAATCAATTTCTTTCAAATAGAGATGGTAAAACTTTCAAGCACTTCTTTTGCCCATAACATCGTTATCGTTTTCATATTCTTTCGCTGTTATGCAAAAAAGCATAAAATTGAAAGAATTTTAAAAAACGTTTCTTATTGTAATCATTTTGATACAAAAATATTATCTTCAGGCACTGAGGGAGCTAGTTCAGAGTGGGCTCTGAATCAAAATTCATCGGGGCCCATTTCAGAATATTAGAACTTGTTTGAAAAAGTAAAAATTTTACAATTGGGGCCCGTGTAGATGTGGGGCCCCCTATCATTGATACGGCGGTAGCTACGCCCCAGTCTTCAGGTTTGAAAACATAAGTAGAAGAAAATGACATGTAAGAACTAATTTGAAAGAACACCGTAAAATATTTATTTAAAAAGAATCACTTAGGAAAATTTTAAAAAACAAAAATACTGAAGATTCAGATGTACCACAAATGCAGAAAGAAAATATTCTGCTTTAGGATCAGTGGAATGCAGTTAGGATAAGCAGAGAAGAAAGTTAAAACAAGTTTATTGCAGTTAGGATCAGCAAAAAATAAAGATAGAATAATTTCATTCCGTTCAAATGATTACTAACATTCAATCAAGATTAGGCAAATTAATTCCAGTAAGAATTTATTTAAAATCAAAGTGATATACAAATAACATACCACTTCCAACCTATCTACACGCCATTTCTTTTCACAATGTAACATTTTTTTTAACAGAACTCTTCTGATGAAGGCGAAAATAAAGAGTGAAACTTTTCCAAAACATCAGCGAAACAATCAGACAACTATTTTCTTCTAATAATTTGATAACTGATAACTCATCTCCTCCAGTGACAAATGCATTGTTTTCGCTCTCACATAACAAAGAACGAAAAAACAAACATCGAAAAGAAAAGAGCGAAACATGCAATAAAAACGAGAGTGGAGTAGAACAAGACAACCGAAAACATTCCTGCAGGGATTGGGAGGCGGTACCATCGCCAAAAGAAAGGAACGAGCTTCATTAACGAGTGTGACGGAAAGACCCTGAGAAGACAGACGGCCCCATCTCGTTCTCCTGACCGCTTTCGACCCCCTTCGATCCCGGCAAGACGAACGATAGATATTAATAAAGGATTCGGAGAGGGATCGATGGGTCGGAGACAAACAGTTTGAAAGTTTGCGTCGTGAAAGTTTGATACCCCCACGGCTCGTTTCGCTCACTCTTTCTCGATGTTCGTGCTTCCAGACACAGATAGATTCGACCCTGAAGATATAAATAATGGAAGTTACCAAAGGCTGCTTGTGTGCTGGGGAAAAAAACTAAGAGCAAACGAGAGATATTTCTTTTCAGTGTTGCTTGTCATTTATTTAGGTGGAAATGACCGAGGGAGAGGCTTTTTGGTGGTGGTAGTGGTAAATGAGATTTCTGTCGCGAAGTAAATACGATGCTGTGGTTTTGTGTGGTAAAAACAAATTTTTTTTTCTTTTTGCTTTATTATTATTTTTTTATCGGATGAGGTTGATAGAAAAAGATAAATTAAAATGATTGCAAGAAGTGTGGGCTTTTTCTTTAGGAGTGCTTTGTTATTTCTTGAGGAGAAACTAGTCAAAAGAATGTTAGAGAAATTGATATTTTCTTTTCATTCTTGATCACATTTAGTAGATTTTATCATAGGAATAATTAAAAATGACTGAAAAGTTTGTGCTACATGAAATAGTAAATAAACAAAATTCTTAAAAATAAACGAAATGAGAAATTTTAGGAAAATTGAAACACATTTTCTCACGTATAGATGAAACTGCACATTGAGATGTTATTTTTTAGCATAGAAAAGTATATGTATTATGAACAGATAAGTAACGTTACGAGGAATACAAATACATAAGCGATACTTGTAGAACGTACAAAAATTAATAGTTATAACACACATATTTATCAATCAATTTTCTAAAAAATATATTACGAAGAAATCGTATAAAAATTACTCACAATGTATACGATAAAGACACAATTATAATACATAAATAATGAATCCCATTATATAAAAACGCAAAACAACGGTGTTTATTATTATTCTCTCAAAATTTCAATTGTTTTACGTAAAAAAATGACCGTTTCAACAAATATAAATGTAATCTATTATAATTTCTATAAGAAAATACAAAACAAAAGGAACTTTAAAAAATTAATTCCCCTTTTCATTATATTTAAATGTTTTCTAAGAAAGTTTCAACTTCATTGAACCAAGAATTCGGTTTTTGAAAATTAAATTGTATTTTTAAACACATTTTAAATTATGATTTTTGTATCATGTAGTTATAAAAATTTGTATTGATATTGCTTTTCAAGTTTCATTACGCTCGTTAACAACAAGAAGTTTTCAAGAACCATTAGATGTATAAATTTTATAAAAATTCGCATTGTTATAATACAAAGAATTATTTATACTACAGACTATTATTCTCTCGTCAAAGCTTAAGTTCTATTGCATTATAGTTTTATAACTATTTTAATTTAACGCAAAACTGCGTTATTTCCATATTTTCTAAGGAAAGAATCCGAATGTCTCTAATTAACTTTTGAAAAATTTGATTATATGAAACCAACCAATATTACATGTTTACATAATATATTTCTAATCCAATTATTACAAGAATTAAACGAAGACAATCTTGATCCAAGAAAAGTATCCCTCATACAAAAATTACAGGTAACATAAAGATAATATTATATCGAAAAATACATCATCAAATTGAGTAATTTTCTTCTACATTAAAAGAAGAATCAACACAATGGGCTTTGGATCGGAATTCGTAGCAAATTGAAAAATAAGCAAAGATAGTATCTCATTCCACTGGATTAAACATGCGGCAGCATTTCGGAAACAAAAGGTTGGCAGATAAACTCCCAAAGCCAGTAACCTCCAAATAGAAGAACAATGCAAGACGCATCTGATCCAGACATGAATGGCTACTAGACATGTTCCGAAAACAAACAATCAAAAACAAATAATCGTGAGAATTGCATTCTTTCAACACTTAATCCCTTTGTATTGCAGTTCGTGCAGAAAGAAAGCTCAAAATGAGAGAGAGAAAGATTTTATTCGAGAGCAAAACTTAGTTACTCGACATAAGAGTTGTCGGGATGTTTACTGTGCAAAAATGCAAATCTTTCTCTAACAAAGATTATTTTTTCCAACTAAAATGTCCAATGCATGACTACTCTGGTCGGAACACAGGAAGTAGTAGGATGGTTTCCGAATCAAATGCGATGTTTCTCACATGTTTCCTTAAACAAAATTCACTGGAAGTGAAGAAAAAAGAAAAGGAGGAGGCGTAGTAAAGCCATCAACAGCACCCAACAGCGAATTTATGCCAGTTTTTATGAAGCAGGCGCTCGTCTGTAGATGACGTTTAGTTCATCCGAGGGCAGATTAAATAGCGAAGCTGCATCATGAACTTCACATAAAACGGACAAATCACGTATCCCATTTCCAAGTAATGTCCGAATAGCCCAACGTAAATACGTAATGGCGCGTGGAACGAAAATAGTCGTTTTTAAAAAAGAACGGAAAAGTCTTCATTGAAGACAGAAACCAATACCAAAAAGAGTCTGCCCAGAACAAAAATGTGCCAGGTTAAATTCGGTAAATTCAATTACAGGATTTTCATATTTTGGCGATGACAGTGTGGCACTTTTTGGCGACTCTGATTTTTGTAAATGGTATTATCCGATTAAGCTATTTATTTTACGTTTATTTTTCTATTACCTTTTTAATGAAAAATAGTCTAAGTACATTTATTTATTTATAGATACAATGTTTTAACAACTATTAGTTGCGACTTCTAGATTTTGAATTTAATTTATCTTTCAAGCTATCACAATTTTTAAAAAATATTCTTAGTGTATTAGTATTTCCCATGAATACAAAGATGGATATGTCAATAAATGTATCTATGAATACCCGATATGCGACAAAGAAATACGTAGAAGCTTTAAGGAAACTATTAAATTGACTTAAATGGAAGGTACAATTATTTGTGATTTTAGAAGAGTTCATTTTCCCGCTAAGACAATAGTGACGCATAGGATTTAGAACTGTTATCCATCATGATTAAACCTTCGAAATTTCTTTAGTTTGGAAGAAATAAAGATTTCAAACAATTTTAATTTCTTTTCTGATAATGAAACAACATTAAAGTATGACCTACGTTATCTAAATCATGGATGATTATTTAAAAAATATTGATGAACTGTTAACGTAAAACTCGTTGAAGAACTGTTAACAAAAACAGAAGTAGCGAGTATTATCTTAAAACAGCATCAATATTATATAGAAAAAGATAAACGGATGCAAAATCAGTTACTTAAAATAACTGATATAATCTCATGCACTGTTGAAATTTTGAGAAATTGTATACATTGCATACAAAATTTATGATAACTTTTCAGATCAGTAAAGAGGACAGTTGTCCCTGAACAATCTTACTGAATCTGATTTTAGTAAAACATGTAGAGTACGATTACATGTTTCATAGATTGTGATGAACTTTCTTTTGTCAAATGCGTAATTTTCCTCACAAAAAAGTTCGTTGTACTAAGTTACAATGAAGTGTAAATGGAAAAGAATATTTCACTATTCAATGATTCCATTCAATTACAATACAATGAATTTTTATTGGATTAGAAAAGTCATCTTTTGATGAAAGATGTAAATAACTTTACTTACGTGATAATTCGATTAACATGAAATATAAGTTTCAGTGTTTCTGAAACCAAGCATGGGAGAGAAAATATTATGCAATGGAATTCCAACGTTTTAACAAAATATATAAGTAAAAATTATTTAAAAAAAACTATTATATATCACCGTATTGGTGCTTATAAATGAACTGCATTCAAAATGCATGCAATGAAAATAACAAATACGATCTTCCATTTCAAGGTCTTAAAATTTAATTATATCAAAACCGCAATGATTTTTACGGGACATTTATATTTCAATAAGAGTTAAGGAAACCTTTTCCAAGATGTTAGCGAGGAGAATGTTTTTGCGTTTTTACAGTTTAACAGTATATATTCCTATCCTATATTTCCAGCATTTCAATTTGAAATCCAAATACGCTAAACCACGATGATATCAATTTGCATCGTTATTTTTCCAAATCATATGATGAAACGTAAAGAAGTATATTTTTGGAAAGCACGAAATATTCGTAAAAATTTTTAATGTCCAATTTCAACAAAAAACGAACAAAGACATTTTAAAAGCACAATTTTATTTTCTCATTAAAAATATAATAAAATTTAATCAAGGAATTCGAAAAAATTAACTTTAGCGTCTTCGCGGAACTTCCGAAAGCTTCAAAAAATTTAGTTGACAGAATTTCGGATACTATAAAACATTTATGGATTATTTTGTTCCCTCCCCTTAAAAGCAATGTTTTATGAATTACAAAAATGAACATACAAAATATACCAGAAAATAAAACAATCCGCATAAAAATACAACAGCGAATTTTTGTTTCTTACTCCCGAAGTTGAGCGAACAACGCGCAACGAAAAGTTCCAAAAACTTAAGTTCAGATGAAAAGATCCAAACTTTCTAAAGAGTAAACACAACAACAACGGCGTGTTAAATCTTCCCTAAAAACCATCCCTCCCCAAAAACGAAAGCACAAAACTCACCGAAGATGATGTAGGAACTGGTAATCCGTGAAGAGTCGGTCTTGGGTGTTGTGCTAAGTACCGGCGAGAGATATATCGCATAATCCACAAACCTAAGAGCCAACTCGCTACAACTCCACCTACATCGAGCTTCACAGGCAAACTGATGATGCTCTTCAACACAAACTGGATTTTCTGGCGTCCTCAGTTGCTTACTCTGAAGATGGCGCATGCGCAGATGTAGTGGATCGGTCCACTGAGTCGGGTAGGGAGTTTCTGGTTTTGTTTTGGAGAAAAGAAAACGTTTGTTTTGGTCATCCGCCCGATTCTTTTCTACATTATCAAATGAGGCTTGTTTGGGGAATGAAACGCGAGTCTGGAGATAATGATATCAATTGGCAAGGCGGCGTTTTTTAGTAGAGGAAAGCGTGGAAACATGAGAGAGATTTTATTTTTCTATTTTCTGGATATGATTATATATAGAAATAAAAAAAAGGAGATCATTATACTATTGTTTTTCGAAACTGCATTATTTTTCATTTGAGCGTTGCGAAGTTCACGTAAAATTACGTTTTCGACAGGCTGTTAGCACTTGAGTACGTAAACAAGAATGAAAAATACGGGATAAAATTATATGCATTTGGTGATCAGAAAAATATATATTTCGCATTTTTTTTTTTAAAAAAAGTCACTTCGACGGAATTGTTTGTGTGCATAAAAAAATTAATTTTGAAGATACGCCTACTTAATGAGTATATTTGAGCGGTGTTGTGAAATATTCTGAACTAAAATAAATTTTGAAAGAAAAAAAAGAAAAAGAAAAATTCTTAGTGAGGATAAATTTGCTCTGGAAAAAAAACACATCTCTGTGTTCTGCGCAGAAGTAAATTTTTTATTTTATTAAATACACGCATACAAGTTTGCTCTGTACGAAATCATGAAAGTTATTTCTAGTCTTGATCATTAATTGCATATACATAAAACAATGTAGAAAAGTTAATGCCTGTGTTTTAAGCGTTATCAGTGATAAACAGAAAGTGTTATCAATGATTAAAATAAACATTCCTTTTTATTAAAAAAATTACTTTATTTGCGTGTCCACATCAAAGCAAGATGTATGTAGAACCCTTATGAACATAAAAACAAGAAACACTTGCATAATTCTTTAACTCAGTTAACTTTAAAAAACGTTTTTCACATTGGAAAATAAAAAGTTTATCCAGTTAACTCTCTGGAGTTGTCATTTACTGATAGCAAATGCACTATTCAATATTTTAATAAATATAATTTAGTACGTAAGAAAATGACATCCGGAGAAATGCCTATTAGATTCCATAAAATACTCTTATCAAAAAATATCTCTCTCTCGGAAGTTGGAATTCGGAAAAAAGTCCTAAATATTCGTGTATCAGTTTCCCACAGTGAAGTGAGTTATGCTGTTCTCAATGTAAGATAGAAACCTGACGCGTCTCTTTTCTCCCAATGGATCACGCAGGATGACAAAGAAATTACTACACAGTCCGTTCGTGTCAGACAAGCCAATTGCTAGAGTATGCGAGCCGCCATATTTGTCCACAGAACTTGGGAAGATCGGGATAGTTCAGCTAAAAGCAGTTTAATTTAGTGGTGCACACAAGAAGGAAGAGGAAGGGTTCTTGAATCCGGACCCCCACCCCCAAAGCCCTTGATTTTTTTCGATTGATTATAATCCTATGTATAGAGCACGCAAAATTTAATTATTTGTTATTAATAATTAATTTTATTAATTAATGCTAATTATTCATTCAATAATTAATTTTTTACTGTTTTTTGTTGCCGAAATTCGACAAAATCAAAAGAATATGTTGTGCAGCATATTGGAGCATGATACGAGAATAGTGGACTTTCGACCCTGTACCCTCTCCTCTTGAAAAATTCTTGCGTGTGCTACTGGTTTAATTTAATGTATTAAATTAAAGCTTAATGACTCAGTCAGTTAAATTAATTGATTACTTTGATATTTAATTAATCGTAACATTTGTATTGATAAAAGTATTAAATTTATCTGAAAGGGAATCTATAAATATTTTTTACGTAGATCTGAAGTTTGAAAGAAGCCTTATAAAATTGGGCTTTTATTTTTCATTTCTTTTCTTTTTCCTTGTAATTATGAAATCAGAATAAAGTTATAAGAAAAAAAATTGCGTTTAAAGTATGCTTGCGTGTAAATTGAGATATTATATTTGTTATTTAAAAGAAAATTACTTTTGTAAAATTAAATTTAAAACCAACTTGTAAAAAATATTAGTTGAAAAATAGCAGTTTGTAAAAAATAATCACTTAACATCTTTTATTATTAACGTCTTTGAACAACAAATACAAACATTAACTTTAAAATTTGATTGACAAAGCTACATTCATATTAACTATTTTACGATAAGCAACACTTAACAAGAAAATAGCAACAAAAAGTATTTATTTACTTATATCTTCAAACAAAAAAAAATATCAATGTGCTTTCAACTTTTTTTTTTTTTTTTTTTTGTAAATAATATGATGATGAGCTATTTAGTTCAATGATTTGTTCAATTAATAAACATTAAACATATATTTAAATTTAAACATTACTTTTTCTTATTAGCTAAAAGTAATTGATTGTTTTGAAATGCTTATTAAATAGATGAAAGAACAATAGCTTCATTTTGTCCAGTAAGATACACACAGCAAATTCTTTCCTGATTACAGACTTCTTTCTTCTATACTTTTTAATGAAATTTAAATAATCCCCCTCCTTTTAAGAAATTTAACTTTTCCATGATAATAAAATACAGTGAGTAAAATAAAAGATATTGATTGTAAAATTTTATTTAAAATTGCTTTTTGAATTTTAAATTCTATAATTAGGTATTTAAAATGAAGTATAAATAAGGTTGCTTTAATATTGGAGTTTTTTTGAATTTTTAATGCAAAGAGGAAAGTATAAACGAGCGCCCAAAACTTGTTTCACATATTTGTAAGCGCATTAAAAATTATAAAATTATTACTTAGATTTAACACTTAACTGATAACAACATTTTCTTTAAAGCAGACATTCTTAAAGGGTATAATCATGTAGATTGCAGATAGAAGTCATACGCTGTTTTTCCATTTTTCAATTCTTTACATTTACGAGTGCAAAGCTAAAATCTATAATCAGCATTTAAATAAATGGTGAATTGAGATAGCGAAATGTTATAATAATAAATTCTAATTGAAAATTTTATGGGTAAAAAAATTTATTTTACTATATTTATTGTTTTTAGTACTGATAACCTTTGTTGTATGAATTAACTGCAACTTACTTTTCTATGTTATGAAAGATAAAACGTGCCCCAAGTTCAAAAGATTGTGAAGATTTAGCTATTTCTATATGAATTACGGGAGAGAGTTATCCGCTCATACTTAAACAACATTGAAATAGAAAGACGAGAAGATAGGACACCACAACGAATTAATCATCAGACCACTAAAACAAAAACTTTTTCTTATAAAATATTTAAAACTGTTGGATCCTCATAAATTAGGTTTGGGTTCTACCAATAAATCTGTAGTAAATTTTTTTACTCTTAACCCGCGATTGCTCGCACTCACTCTAACACCCCGGCTATAATATAAAGTTAATGTATTTTAAAATGAAAATTTTGTAGGTTAGTTTAAATTAATGTTAGTCTCATTTTTATGCAATAAATTTAATAATTTTATTTGTATAATACAATAAACACAACTTGTACTTTATAAAAAAGTATCATAATTGACTAAAATTTTTTTTTCATATTTAAATACACGTGTTAAAAGTTTGGGGTGTTCTCTACACCCCGCGAGTAACGACGGTAGTAAAAACAGGCGCGAGTGACCGCGGGTTAGGATTTCTACTTTTTAAAAAATGCACTAGTAAAGTAATAACCACTTTTTAAGCTTTTCTGCAAAAGACAGATAATTTCACGGATTTGGGCCCTATCTCTATGCCTAACATCTGAATGAAGAAACCAATATTATTTTATCAGTTGGCCTAATTCAATGTAAAAAAATGAATCCATTTTAGTTGTTGCTGGGCTACAATTGAAACTGAATTGAATTGAATTTGGTTTTCAAAAGTTAAGATACAACATGTTTTTCGAAGCTGCCCATTTAAAAAATTAATAGTAAAACTAAAATTCGTAATCTATATGAATGATAGTGACAAACCTTAAGAAAACTTTTGCAAAAAACAATAGTCACCACTATTAACTCAAAAAGAAATTGACACTTATACTCGTATAGGAATCGGAGAAATAGTGCAAAAATCAAACTTTCGCAACTTCGTGTGTACATGTTTTGTATAGGATCGCTGATCTTCAATAATTGTAGAAAATTTCATTGACAATATGCAAGGAAGTCTAACATTGTCTAGGAGAAGTCGTTTACCCGTTTCCCTAAGGTGGTGGTCGGTCGGATGCATGAAAATGAGGTTGTAACAAGATAATACTGCCCGACGTCTCAATGTGTGTGGATCGCAGTGTGATCCAGTGGATGTAAGATCAGTTTAAATCTGAAGATTCTGTGTTTAAAAGATATGTTTCTGGTCAATCGCCAATTACAACACCTCAAAGAGACCGTTTTCTGATTTTTCGGTCCTAAGGAGTAGAAGCGCTACTCTGCCTCACCTAATTTCATATTATTTAGTCGTATCAGGGACAAGAATCTCCACAACTATGGTGCAAAGGTGTTTTCACAATGTAGGTAGGTCTCTTTGCTAGGCGACTTGTTGCGCGTGTCTACCTGAATCTACGACACAGATGTGCCTGTTTATGGTGGACAAGAAAACACGCTTCCTGCACCACAGACTGCAATGGATTTCTAAACTCTTCGCAGATGAGTCCAGGTTCACACGAGATGGTGGAATCATTGTTTGGGCAGGGATCACTCTCGGTGGTCATAATGACCTGCACGTGTTCCATAGAAGAACTCGAATTGGTGCGAGATATTCGAACGAGGTCCTTTACAGATATGTTCACCCATATATCGTTGCTGTTGGTATTGAATTCCTTCTGATATATTATAATTCGCAATCTCATCAAACTGTGTCGGTTGAGGATATCTTGAAGATCACAGTTTGGAGCAAATAGATTGGACAGCTCTATCTCCAGACTTGAATCCGATAGACCCTGTCTTAGACTATCTTGATTCACATTTTATTGTTTTAAGTCCCCTTCCAGGAATTTTACGTGAACTGGAACAAGAGTTACTCCGTGTCTGGTTTCCGCTCCCCATTTCAGTGTTCGCCAATTTTATAGGCAGCATGGAAAGTCGAGCTGCCAAAGCATTGCGGTTAGAACTGGACACATACATTCCTTATTATAACCCATTTTTGCAACGCTTCCTTAGCATTTTTTCTACATAAAATTGTGATGTACTGGCTTTTTCAAAAAAGAACTTTTCAACCAACAGTATTTTTTTCCCCTGTAAACAATGTTTCCATTAAACTCAAGCACATTTCTTCGCCATATTCAATAAAAAAAAATTACATAATGCACATTTTCTCCAAATTTCTAGATCCTATGCGTATTTATTTATACATGCAACACAAAAAACAAGTTAAATCCTTAATTTGGCCAGTGTAAATACCTATTTATTAAAGGCGAACACTTCAGACAAAACTTCAATCAAAGAAATGCTTAGCACTCAGCTTGAGTTAAAATTATTTGATCATATCTTTTATTGCCTTTTATTTATACTTAATGTATTATTACTTTCCGAATTGAAAATATCGCGTGAGCGCAAAGATTTCAATGTATGCCAAATCTATGTGTGTGTTGGGACTTAAAATTTTCAGATGACATAATGTGAAAGTAGAATGATATGCCAGCAGAAATGTCAAACTCATATATTCTGTGAAAGGCAGATCTTTCTATCAAGCAGAATTATACAGAAGAAGCGTTTTCTATAACGGCGACAATAAGAACAAATACTTTCTTAAAATTATTCACTAAAATTATCACAAAAGGGTTTAAATTTCAAACGGATCAGAAGTTGTTTATTATCCGAGTCTCATCTTCTGGAAACGAAGTCATAAACTAAAGGATCATAGGCATCAAATACCGCCAAGGCATGTGGCCATGGTCTCTTAGTAATCATGGTCACGGACTTGTGATCGGCGTGCCATGCGTTCGAGCCTAGTACTATTGAAGACACGCCGTGTAAAGGAGCTGCGAAATCAGTCGAGACTCAGTCCTCCCGTTGGTGAGATGTCGAAATTTAGAGTGGAGGTGCCAGCTGTTGTGTCGTTCTCGTCGCTTGACCATGATTCAAAATTACGGAGATAGTCGTCAAAAGCTCCCGTGTTGCTTTACAGTGCGACGTTAATGAACACTCACTTCCCATGGGGGAGTAATTGGCGAGCTACCACATGTTAAATATATCTATATTTGAAAATACTAGCACTTCGTGACATGAAGAGAGATGACTAACTTTTAAGTGTCATTTTCTTATTTACTCTTTTCAAAATTTAAAATGCCCTTTAAGTGGATAATATAATTGCATAAAAGAAAATTCTCGAATTATATTTCCCATCATGTTAATTGATTTAGGAATTAAAATAGAGAAGAAATCTTGTACTTTACGTAACAGTATTAACTACTATTCAAACTAATTTTCGTATTTACAATAATTTATTATTCATTATTATTAATTTCATTTAACACCTATGCGAATATGCATTAAAGACAGTACTTTAAATTAAACCCTAAAAACGAACAAAATTAATTATGTACTTCACGGAAAAACCTAAAGGATGTGTGCACTGTGAAGTGTTTATAAACATCAATATTGTGTCTAAGATGGCTCAGAAGTCCAGCCTGGCCTTCTAGAATCCCGAATCTCCCCTTACTAGACCATCAATCTGGAGAGCCGCCTCCAATTCCGATCCGGAGATCTCCATCTCCCCCTCCCTTCGGTCCCGGAGAAGAAGTGGAAATCATAACCTCCCCAAGGGGGCTCGCATCCCTCCTTCTTTGCCAAAAAGGGGGTCGAGAGGCAAATTAATCGCCTCGTCTGGCCTGTCCCTTTGTTCGTGATCCGGAGTTCGTGACTTACAAAAGAAGTCGGCTCGCGAAAGTCACCAGTCGATTCCGCTGTAAAATCTATTTTTCAGTCTCGTTTATTGCCATTAGTTATTGGAGTCAGTGACGTAAGTAATAATTGGGGCAGGTGAGACATACGGTGGGGGTCAGGGGTCGAGATGGAACTCATTGAGCGAATTACCTGTGGGTCAGGCGTTCCGGATTTCTCATAGTGTCTATCCGCAGATGTCTTGCCAGTTAGTTATTTTAATGGAAAAGGAAGTCGAGATAAAAAATATCAGATTTGATGGACTGTTGAATTGCTTGGAGAAGAGAGTTCTTGCATGGCAGGTTGAAATGATTAATATAGGTAGTTTGTCTCACATCTCGTGATGAGAGGATGCTTTTAGTTTCATTAAGTGTAAGGCAAGTAAAAAATAATGATTGATAAAAAGGGGAAAAAACAGATTAGTTTCTTAACGAAATGAAGCGATCTTTACCATTTAAACAGCGATAAGGGAACAAATTATGTATATCCCAAATAAAAATACAAAAACACATTGAGAAAAGTACTCAGTTAATCATCGTGACTTTTTAAAAACTTTAGAATTTTTACATATTGTAAATGAATAAACTTTGACTAAGGGATAATTGATTTCCTTTGCGTGTAACATCTTTTATTATAAATAATAATTTGTTCTTTAATAAGTTGCATTACATCTACGTACACATTAGGGGGGGATCGAAATTTTTTTTCAACATTTCTAAACCTACCTATGCGGAAAAGATGTTCTCTGATATGTAGATGAAGGAAAAAATAAAATTCAAAAAAATCATTTTTATGTTAAGTACTGCCATAAGAGAAATGAAGTTTAGGTATTTGAGATTTTTTTTTTATGGTACATAGCCAAAGTAATTTTTTAAAAAGAAAAACATGTATTTTAATACTTTTTAACATGTATACCAATAAGATGGCACCTACTAAATATGTACAAGAAAAAAAAAACATCAAGTACATTTAAAAGTTTCTTTTATGTTAAATTTTTAAAAATTTATCTGCAGTGCAACACACACTATAAAGCAATAGAAGGAAAAACAGCTTGAATCGGACTGATTTGATGGTGCGAGAAGACAGAGCTGGGTTAATGAAATTTTGTTATGTACTACTACTAACTACTCAGTACTTATTTATCAATAATTATTGTTTTGGTTATTTATATCGAGTCTAAAATTATCTAACCAAAATTAAATCTTTCTATTTTTTCGAAAATTCTAAACCTTGGCAATATTAAATTTTTAAATTAATTTTGAAATTATTTTTATCTTTATCTCCATATCATAGAAACATTTTTTTCCGCATAGGTAGGTTTCGATAAATAATAATTTTTCCCCTCTATATCCAATCCACCTTAGTGCACATGTTAATAAACACATATTTTTCTGTTCTAATTTTTTTCACCACATGTTTTTTATTAAATTAAGCAATATAGTTTACGTAAACATCAAAAAACAGTAAATTATGTTTTTATAAATAATTTTTATGACTTTAAATTTCAAACTGTAGGTTTTTACATTTCCAAGTTAGCAAAATTTATTATTAAAATCATTCTTTGAAATTGAAAGGTTTTTAAAAAGTTTTTTAGTTTATGCACGGCAAATAAAAATATATACATTAAAAGCATTGATTTAATTTCATTCAGCAGAGAATTGCCAAATCACCATCACTGTAATGAAATATATGCTTTTAGGTAATTGGAAAAATGTCAAACGTTTATTGCGTTAAGTGAGAATTCAATATCATTGATAACTTCTCTCTGACTTTTTTAAAAAGAATATTTCTAGGAGAATTATATTCAATTTGAGAATAATATTTGGTATTAAGAAAACATAAGCAATGATTCAATACTTAAAAATTTGGATGTTAAGAGCTAGGGAAAGGGGGAAGAGGAATCCTTTCCAAAAACAAATCTCATTCAAAATTTGTTGTAGAAGTCAGACGCTTATTTCTAAAAATTGCAAATTATTTTGAAACTTTCGATAGTAAAAGTGAATATTACTTGAGAAATACTTGCTTCATTGTACACAAAGAAAACTTTTAATTATATTAAGTATTTTCAATCGATATAAATAATGATATACGCATTCTCTACACATTCTTCACTTGCACAAATTAAATTTGCAATAGATTTAATGGATAATTTTTTTATTCTATCTTGCTTAGTAATGTATAAGCCCAAATAAAAATGCTAGAGAAAAATATTAGCTACTACTAGAGGAATATCAACTACCCTTTCAAAAGAATATTGTGCACCCTATCTTCCATTGAGAGAGAGAGAGCTACGCTAAATAGAATTTAGACAATTAGAAACTTATCAAAATTTCCACATAGGACAATGTCATTTGAACAGAATTACATAACAACACAAAAATCGCAATAACAAGCACGTGATTGACCAATATATCTACGAAGTTATTCCTTTGAAACTAACTTGAACATTTACAAATTATCTACGAAAAACTATCCAAAACGCGCGAGCGTACGTAGATTAAATATTTTGAGTCGTTATTTTTTTTCAGTCAATCTATAATTGCCCTCAGAGAGATATATTATGGTATGACGAACCATATGGTGACACGAAAATTAATGTACGGTTGTAAGAAGATCAGAACTGCAGATCAGAACTTGGCTTAGAAGAGGAAGAAATGAAAAAAAAAATTTTCTTCATATTTTCATAAACGTTACCATTTGCATATTCGACAGGAAATCTCACTATATTGAGCACATTTAAGAACGGCCGCTGTAAGATACTGAATCAAACAATAATACAATGTAGATTAAACGATTCAAAATAAAAGTAAATCAGAATAAGAATGATTGTTGCTACAGTCTCACTAAAATATTTATCACTTTGTTTTTAACTGTTTAACTAAAAAGTTTTTAAAACCTTTTGTTGACCTTCACCAATAACAATGAATGTGTCAGAGCTCTTTTGGAGCAATAACGTCCTCTGTCCAATTAAATTATAAATCGCAACTATGTGCATTTCCTCCCAAAAAGAATCGCCATAAATTCTGTAAATTATATCTTCCTTTTGCAGAGACACTATAAAAGAAATATTTATATTTGATATAGGATGACGCCAAGACTTACACTTCTTTGATTGAGCCACCCGATGAAGCTTGCCATTTAAATTAACTTTTAAGCTTAAATTTTAGTGAACTGTTCTTTCATAAAGTTAATTCATAAATTTATTTCATAAATTAATTCTTCAGTTTTAATGAAAGTATTGACATTTTGTAATAAATAAATATTAAGGGGTAAATCGCAGTTAAAAGAAGCAATATATATATATATGCCACAGAACATGTTCAACCCCACTTTTATATCAATTATTTTATATTTAAGCTGTCCTAAGACAGCAATGTTTATAATACTGTAGCATCCTGTTTGTATATTTTTTATATTTAACTCTATTATTTTAATGTTTCTTATTTCCATTTAAAGTCTATTGTCTGGTTATGTTACAATTTCAATTCTTTTCAGTTTGATCATGTTTATTCATCTCTCTCTTGTAGAGAAACTTTGATTATATATATGTATATATATTAATAATTGGAATTTACCTATGCGGAAAAGATGTTCTGTGGTATAAAAATCAGGAGGAAAAAACAATTAAAAATAATTTAAAAATTTAACATTGCCATAAAGAGTTTGAGTTTTCGAAAAAAATGGAAAAGGATTTAATTTTGATTAGATGACTTTTAAATCAAAATAAAATTATTTTTTTTCACAATATAAATAGTCAATAGCGATGGTGATTGATAAGTGAGTGCTGAGTAATGCATAGTAAGCTCTCCCCCGCACCGTAATAATCCCAGCTTTCTCCCCGCTCCGTCGAATTAGATACGACTAAACAAGCTGGCATATGTATCTGTTGTTCTTTTCTTGTAACTATATAGTAGGTATCCTCTGAACGTAATGAATATTAAAAAATACTGAAACACTTAATTTCTTTAATAAAAACCACTTTACCATATCATAAAAAAGCTCAGATACCTAAATTTCAATCCAATTGTGGCAGTACTTAACACAAAAATGAATTTTTATTTTATATTGTTCCCTTTATCTATTTTCCACAGAACATCCTTTCCTCATATGTAGATTTTGAAGTTCTGGGGAAAAAATTCTAAATAATAAGGCTTAACAACCATCTTTCGCCCCTTCCCCCCTAAAAAAACCAATCCTTCAAAAACAATTTCAGTTCAAACAGACATTTCCAAAACAAGGCTTTCCTTTTAAAATTCACATATATTTTTATAACTTGTGTTCTAAAGCCACCTAAGAGCTCCGAGCAATTTTCCCGATTAATTTTTAAAATCCCTGTTTGAATTCCAATAAGACAATTTTCTGTTTTGATAAATGCTATCCACTGCCTTCGTTGAACACGTCTAAAAGATCCTTCATACGTTTCTCTTTTCTAAAGGAAAAAAGGCTTTTCCCTAGAGAATGTATTTTGTGTGTTAGAGCGAATCTCTTGTTCCATTGGGAAGAGAGTAATATGTTTTACAGACAGAGGGGGAAAAAAGCACAAGCCTAGTTGAATGCATTTTTTACAAACAAAAGGAATGAAAGAAAAAAAAAACCATATCATTGCGCTTTTTTTTCTCCTATTGCTTTGTACCTACGCTTTAATAGTTAACGAAAAAAGAATATATCAAGATAAAAATAACAGTTGCATTACGTTAAGATGAATTTTCGTGTTAATATAAAAAAGTTTTTTTTTTTGCTTTGTGATATTTAAGTTCTTTAACTGCAATCTATTTGACTTTTCCTTTACTATTAGAAGTTATTTTCTCTTTCAAACTTTTATGTGAGGTCTGTGCAGTTTTTAATAACTACCCATTTTATTTATATTTCCTTGGTGAAGTAAAAATAAAGTTTCACAATATTGAAAAGAATAAATAACGAATTCTAGCATTTTTTTTTAATAAAGAAAAGATTTATTGTTTATAATGCGTATTTCATTTAAGAATTTTTTTTTATTTACTTAAAAATTTATTTCGTAATGGGGTAATGGAAAAATGGAAGTAGGTAATATAACAATTTTACACATAAAAAAAATATCATGCAACGATTTTAAAAAAAATCGAGAGAGAATAACTTTCCTCTCCCCCTTACAAAAATAAATGCATAGATTTACAAACATGCATTATGCATACATCTTATTAAATTGGATACTATAATGTATTCCAGAATTCTACATACATCATACATTTTTTCTCAAGATTAAAAAAAATTATTATTTAGTATAAATATTGTAATTTAAATATATATGAAAAATTTCTTTGCAACACACACCCTAAGCACGTCAAATTGGTCAACAAAATTTTTAATTTAAAATCACGAAATTCAAAAGTAGAGTTTAAGAGCCTCGAATGAAATGGAATATTCATTATTTTATTGAAAAAGTATCACAGCCCTACAAAAATAAAAAAATAAGAAGTACAAATAAACTTTTCTACCTAAAAAATTAAATCGGTACAATGCTGGATATATAGTATATATACGAGTATACAATTAATTATTCTCTACTTTAGAGACAGAAATTATTAGAACACTAAAGATAAATTATAAAATTCAAAAAATTGGAATTTAAAACAGATATTAAAATTAAAATAAATATGGATGCTGCAATATTATAAACATTGCTGACTCTCTTTGAACTACTTTTATATATGCAATAACATATGTATGTAAGGTCCGGTGCCCGAGTGGTAGCGTATCGCGCTTCTACACCACGGGTCAGGGGTTTTATCCTCGGGCTGGGCAAGGTCGACTCAGACTTTCATCCTTTGAGTGGGTCGATAAATGAGCACCAAATTTGCTTGGGAACTAAACACTTGGGGTTTCACTTCAGACTGACCACTTGATTGGGACATCTGCTCATGCACCTCAGCGCCCAATAGTCACGTATATACTGAGATGGGCGCAGTAGGCCTTGACCCTCATAGGCTGTTGCACCACTGAGTGTTTAGTTTAGTGTATATATATGTGTGTGTGTGTGCGTGTAACCTGGCATACAGAGTACATATTATTTATTTTTCCATAACGTACAAAAATTATAATTACAAAGATGGATTATTTATGTGTTTTTGCGTAAAATTTTTCTAACCCATTAGAATGAAAAACATAAAACTGACGTATGACGAAAGTTGACTTACAGTCTGTTCGTTAGATCGGAGATTTGTGTAAGTCAAGATCTGCAATCGCTTAGTTAAATAAATAAATTTAAAAAAAAGAAAAGAAAGTTCATTACATGCTACTGGTGAGTGTGTGAGAGATTATTAACACCGCTTTATAAACTATTGGCGACGGACCTCATAGCTTTGAACCTCGGTCAATTTACGAGGAAAGCACCTGAGTGGTACCCCTCTCCTAAACCATACCACGCCTACAAGAGGACGTTGAACCTCGACAGCTTTAACGTGCATCAACCTCTCTACACGATTCGTCTTCAGTGGCATCAGGACTTGAACCCGTGACACGCCGACCACGAGTCCGTAACCAGTTGGCTATTACGGCTCTTAGGTAACTGGTAAATTGCTATTGCATTATAAATCATGAGTAGAAGAAAGTGTTATGATATTTTAGCTTATTCCTTATTGCTCCTTCGTGAGAATTTTGAGGAACAATTATAAATTTAAGCGAAAAGCAAGTGAATTTACTTAATGTAAGGGTATTTTATAGAATCACAAGACTTCAAAATTTTGAATCTCTAGTTATAAAACTATTTCATTACGATGTTATTAGAATATCTTAACTTCTAACAGCAAAAAAAAAAACAAAAAAAAAAGAATTCAAATTAAAAGAAAATTAGTTTTCATTCATGTCGGAAATTTTCTATTAAATCACACAAAAGTCTTTGAAAACAAAAGCAAATGATGTAAAAACAGTAAAAACATCACATTTTTACAGCAGCATCAGAGTGGTAAACTTACAAATCACATTTAATAATTCCTTTCATATAAACTAGATTACTTGGCCTATTCTTATTCAACTTAAGCAAATACAAAAACCGTACGGTTAGTTTCAAATAAATAAAGTGGACGGTTTTTAATTTTCATATATTTAAGTATTGAATAATTTTGAATATTTTAACTGACAATTATGAAATAATCGATAAGAACGCTACATGAAATCTACGAATTACCTTTTTTCGTTTATAGCTGTTTTTTATATATGTTATATGCTTTATTCATTTTCATTATGTTAATGAAAAATATGAAATTCCGCAAAAAGATTAAGATTACTTGAAACGCCATTAGTTTTCTTACTATCCCATACGTACAAAAAGGAAAAAGTAGAAGATAAATTATTTGATTTTGTTAATTTTTTTTCAAAAATATTTATTTTAGTTTCTGTCTATATATTTCGTGCTTTCTCATTTCTTTTTAAACTTGACAATACATTTTTATTTATTCATATCTTGAAAGCGATGCATTCAATAAAATTAATGAGTTAAAGGATCTTTTAAAATCTATCTTCTTTCAATGGTCTTTTAAAATGCATATATAGTTAGTTTAACCCCTTAACTGGTTTGCCCGTACGATGTACGGGAAAACTAGTTAAAGGGTTATAACCGGCTACACAACAAGCTGTTCACAACCGGTTTGCCCGTACGCTATACAGACACTCTGATATTTTCTTCTTTCTACCTTAGATTTGCATATATTTTTAATTCTTATAGTGAGATTATTAGTGCTAGTGTGTGTGTTTTTAAGCGATGCAGTTTGTCCTTGATACTGAAATACTTCTCATCCGGGATTTTCTTTGTGAGAAAGGCGGGAATTTTTCATTGAAAGCAGAAATTTAGACTCTTGAAAATATTCCATAAAGAACAGGAATTGGCAAGGCAATGAGCAATTTGTTGCTTGAGAAGAAATGAAAAGGGAAAGATAATAAAAACAAAAATTATCTCTGCCCCCATTGGTATGTAAAGTTCAGTATTACATTATGCTTCAAATCGTGCGTGCATACATATATGCATACACTCCAAATTCTCAAGCGTTTGAAAAAGTGTTACGAACATGAATTTTTTTTGTAAGTATGAGAAATTTTTTTTGAGATATATGAAACACTTTCTTCACATAGGATGCACAGTGTACTTATAAAAAGCAAACATTAAGGGATTTTTTTTTGTTCCACAATTATAAAATAAAAATTAGTGTAAAAACTTTAAAACATAGCAAATTAAAATAAAATTTTTCTATTTTCGCATTCTGTTAAATATTATGCTTAGCTACATGGAATAAGGAAATGTGCCTTTTTTGGGAACATTTTGGGCAAAAATTGACCGCTTAAGGGGTTAAGTAATGATTTCTTTCTCTTATTTAATGTATCACACAGAGAAAGAAAACACTCAGAAGAAAATCTCTATTGAAAAATCTATTGTATTTCATTGATTTACACGAAAGTTGTCATACGTCAATATACGAATAATGAGGATTTCTAAATCTAATAAATACATTAATGAATTATGTATAAAGATGGCATAACAATAAGAAATTTCTTAGTTTTATACAGCCAAAAATAAAAATTATAAATCATGATAAATTTTAAACAATCTTCTGTTTATAAAGTGACAATACTATAATTCGTAATACTGTAATACTACATTTCTCGTAGATTTTCCTGAAACTTACAAATACTTGAGTATATCTAAATTTTTGTAATAAATCTTTGAAATTACTATAAATATTTTTGTTCTTTTTTCAATACTCAATTTTTATTTCAAAGAATGAACTTTGTGTGCTACTCAGTATGACTAAGGCTTTAAATTTCTAAAATACGCACTTTGTTCACATTTACATACATTTTTAAAATATTCGAGAAGAATTTATTACAAATATAATTAGATTTTTTTTAAATTTAAAGGCGTCTTATTGGAGATTTTTTATTTGGTGAGAGTATAATATACTTGAAAATTTATTAGTAATTTAGATGTAATGTGTTTATGCTTTTTTGAAATCTTGAGTGGTATTGACCCCATAAAAAGGTAACTCTAAACTAATTAATAAATAGAACTTTCATTTTGATAAAATGTAACTCAAAATTCATTTTAAGTAAATTTTATTTTCTTGAACGCAATTACTTGTGCGAAACTTCTTGTTATTTTTAAGTTCCTAGTCATTTTTGGCTATTACAAAACTTACAATGTTGGTATAGGTTTGCCTAGAAGATTAATTAACGGAATTAAAATTGTTTCCGAACTTCTCAACCTTTTCATAATACATTTAGAAAGCAATGAAAAAAAAATTAAATGCACCTGATCAGATATTGTACGGAATCAATTTTAAAAAAGTTTCAAAATCTTTATAATTTTTAAGCAAAAGTTTAGTAATCTTAGTCTTCCGTCAGAAAATGAATATTAGTTCATTTGATTAATTTCAGCGTAATTAATACTTTAATAAAGATGTATCCAAAACAAGGCTCATGTTACCCACATACTGATCTGTATTTCACGAAAGTATGATACAGGGAAAAAAGGATTTTTAAAAGCGTAGCAAAGATAAATTTTGTTATTATTTAATAGCAAATTCCAAATTAATTTTCTTGTGCGAGTAGAAGCTATTATTTTCCACCAAAAATAATTAACCAAACAAACTTTTCCTCTCGAAGATCTTCTCTATGATAAACGGTACTCCAATTAAAGTAGCTCGCACCCCCCCCCTCCCCCATTGCCTAAGTTTTAAACGTGGTAACAAAACATCTCCCTCCCCATTTCTTCGTCCGTTTTTCCACCAATCAGCAAAAGGGACCCATTAATGGTCTCGTGGAAACCATTTTTCTGGAAAACCAACAAAAACAGTTCACTTCGCCTTGATGTCAAGAGAACGGGGGAAACTAACTGGATCATTCCGGAAAGAACGTATTATTTTACCTCTCCCTGCCGTTAATTGGCAGGGAGACTTCGGATATGGGAAGCAAGATAAAAAAATATTAGGGAAAACGGCTGAGACGTTAGGAGACAAGACAAACGAAATGTTTACGTTGGGACATCGTTCTCTAACGCATTTGGGAGTGACGTAATATAGGGGTGGGGAAGGAATAAACTATCGATATTCTGTCCACCCATGTCTCGGTCGTCTATCTTGAAGCAGAAGGTAATCTTACCTACCTCAACTGGTGTACGCATTATTTGAATGGATTTATGTAAGGATGGCTTTCCCTTAGAGACTACAAGCGTAGTGAAAAGGTTAATTATAAGGGGCTCTATTATCGCAATTAATTGGGTGTGGAGGAAATTGAGAAAATTTTTTGCATTTATTTCGGTTTTCTACTAGGCTTTATTTATTACACACATACTCATCAAAAACTAATGGACTGAGATTAGTATAGAGTAATTAGTTGTATTTCTTAATCTTTAATATATATGTATTTTTTAAAGTTTTAGATGTTATTTATTATATGAATGACACATTCATTGAAAAATTCGAAATATATATATAAATTAAGGTATCCGACTACCCTAAAATTGTGAATTTTGCCAAAAATTGACAATTTTTTTTTATGATTTATTTTTAGGTTATCTTATTAGCTTTCTAAAAATACCAAGTTTATTATTTTCCGTTCATTAGAACAAAAATTATAAGTGTTTTTAGTAGAGGCAGATGCTATTACTTTAAGCAAAATGCCATACTTCAAAACGTATTTTACTCGAAATGTGTGTTTTTTTTAATGTTCAAACGGGGACAGCGATTGCTCAAAAAGTTTTGAAAATAATAAACTGAAATTTTTTGCGTATATTTTGTATAATAGTAGAAATGTTTTAACCTTCAAATTTATCAATCACTGTTTTATTACAAAATTTACAGTCCCTTATGTTAATATAATCACTGTTTTTTTTAAGCAATTTCATCTAATAACTAAGATAAAGTGTTCAAGTTTTTGTAAAGATTAAAATATATCTTATCCCGAAGGTCATTTCAAAAATGAATAACATAGCAACACATCACAGAATTGTAAATTTGTTCATAAACTTTTGATACAGAACGGGCCTCGTTTATGTTATTTTTTTGTATATTTTTACCAATTTTTTCCCATTTTAGTAATAATAATTTCTTTTCCTCTTCTTAATTTCAGAATATTTTTCTTGAAACGTACTAAACAAATCTAAAAACCACAAAAATATCCCCTTATATTCATTTTCTTAAAAAAAAAGTTGTCGCAAGTAGTCGGATACCTTCAGAAGGGGAAATAGTATTTTCTTTTTGTATTTAGATAGTTTTCGAATCTATAAGGTACTTTCTATAAGCATGCCAAACAATTATACTGCCTATTTCTCTCTAAGACTGGTGTTTGTTTTAAGAAAAGAATAAAGTACTCAGAAAATTATTTTCTATCTTTTTTATTGATATATTGCAATGATATTGACTCACAATTTGTTACATTTTTACTAGTAATCCAGTAGCTAAAAAGTATTTACTAAAAGACCAGTTACTAGAACTCATAAAAATTAATTCTGCAAAAATTATTTTCATTCGGATTTTCAAAAATTAATTTCAGGTTTAATCCTTTCAGAAAAACGTATTTATTTAGTTATAAAAGTAGTTATAAAAATGACACTATAACATGAGTATACAAAACACTAACTAAAGTAGTAAAAAAAACACAACTATACACATTTGCTTAACGTTTTCTTGTTTAGGTGTGAAATTGTGTTCAAGTTTTTCACTTGTTTAACCTTTATGTAAATAACTATTATTTCTCTTTTAAGAAAAAAATCACAAACGTTTAATTTTTTATACATATATTTAGATTAAACACAAAAGATATGCAGAATATGGATGTCCATTATTTTTTTTTTCGATTTTTAAAATAGCAAGACAGTAATAAATTTTAAGTTTAAAAAAAAACCAAACCTTTACTTGGATAGCTATTAATTTATTCTTTGTGAAAATATTGAGAAAATGTTACTCGAATAACTCTTTATCGTTTAAATTTTTACAATAAATTTAGTAGAAAATTAAAATCTCAAGAAATAAATATTCTAATATCCTCATTCAAAATAAAAGGTGATATTTAAACACTTTCATATTAAAAACTCATATTTTTATTATTTAAACTCATATTTTCCTGATAATTTATAAAGAATGAACTAAAATTTTATATCTACATCACAATTTTAAAATTTTATCATACTTTATGAGCCATCATGCTAATAACGTTTACAAAATTTTATTCCATAAAAAAGCGAGTAAGTTTACATAATGGAATAATAAAATTATTTCTTTTTATAAAAAAAATAGCACGTAGAAAATGGTTGAAATTCCTTTTTGTAAATTTCTTCAAAACCTATATCGTCCTTTGAAAAATGTTTGCCCTAAGTTAATTGCTTCTGAAATTTTCGAAAACACTGGAGATTTAAGCTGCTTTTCTTAAATGTGAAAACCAAGACAAGAGGGGGAAATGTTACATGGGATTTACGAAAGAAGCTCTCTGCGCAAACTTTATTGATAAGCTAAAAAAAGAATGTTTTCATTTCGGATAACGTATAAAAACAAAAGCGCAGCTGGTCTGTAAATATGTCGCAGAACCATTGCAATGGCTGCCATTTCAACTTAAAACGAGATTGAGTTTTGCACAGAATCAAAATACCAAACAATAAAAATACATACACCTCACACAGGCCTATATTGTTCACAGAGAACGAAAGCACCTGCTACATAAACTGAAGAAATCTCATGAGGGGAAACAAATGGGGGAGAGTTGAAGGGGTCAAATTGGGGGGAAAAGATGAAAACAAAAACTTTTCCCACGTCATATTCCCAGAAGAGAACGTAGTGTTTCTGTTTTTTAGGTGATATTGTGGGTATCACATTCGGCGTTGGAATTCTCAGAATTTCCGCTAAGTTGCTAGAGCATAGATGGAGCTTGAATCCTGGGTATATGTTCCATTTTCATGTTTACAATTTAAAGTTTACAGAAAAAAAGAAAAAGTTGCTCAAATATTCTGCGTATTTGTGCTTAACAAATGAACCATGAACGTGCGAGGAACAATTGATCTTGTGCGCTGCTAAATTGTTTAAGCGGGTATTCATTGAAGTATGGAAAGAAAGGATATGCATTATATGAAAATAAATTTGAAATAGCATACTTTTAACAAAATAACCAACAAGCATAGTACTATTACCTTAGGATGGAACATTTTAACATGTGATGTTCTAAATCAGGCATCGACAACCCATGGCATGCCAGGTTTGGCACTTGGTACAATTCTCAGTGGTACACTCTACACCATCCTACAAATGTTTAAATTTTTGAGTGGATGGGAGTTGATAATTTTTGAAACGGGACTTATTAAATAAATATCTTAAGAATTGTGAAAAGTAAACTGTACAGAATTACGAAAAAATCCGGAAGACATTTATTTTAAATTGTTGGATGTCATTGCTGAAGAGATTTAAGTTTTCGAAGAAAATTGCAAGTACCACTTTTGGTTCTACGTATCTCTGTGCACAAAACTTTTTCCTCATGTGAAAAATATTTTGAGTTCACAGAGTTTAACAACTGAACATTAATTTGCGTGTGTGACTCACCATTGTGTCAAATGGAAAGTCACAAATTATACCTCTGATATTGCGATATGAAGCAGAGCGGTGTAGGGCAAGTTTCGCATTAAAATATTTATTTTTTTATTTATATTAAAGGCATTGTTATGTTTTATGTTTATATTTATGTTAAAAACATCTTTAATTGATACATAATTAGTATATAATAAAATTTTTTCTTGATCTACTCTCCCTAGTTCAGGATGCATTACCGCGTGAATCAAATTGTTTCAAATATTTCTTACTGTGAGGGCACCCTGAATCGCATTGGTAGATTGGTTTGACACACCACAACTACAAGGATGCCGATCCCTGCTCTAAATTGACGTGTAATGTTTTATTTAAAAATCTTTAATATGCAGAGTAAAATTGTTTTGTCCTTATGTAAAACCGTATTTATGTATTTCATAATTTGTTTTAAGATTATAGGGAAATTTATAAGAATGCATTTTAAGCAAGTATTTTTTGTTGAGTGAAAAATAAATAAATTATTTTTTTTTTACTTATTGAATAACACTGGCAATTCACATACTCAATTCAATTCTTTTATGGTAACTATAGCGCATTAAATCACTTAGTATTCATCTTCTTTGCATATACTACTTAAAAGCAAGCAGTTAGATTTAAACCTCATCGTTTGAGGTATTGTATGTCATTTATTTCGTAATACAGAATATGTCCTCAATTATATTAAATACGAACTTGTGAATGTCATCTCGATGCTTCTTTAGAACAATAACGGATTTCCCGTGACTTAGTGTATTGTTTTATCAAGGTATAATGTGTTTTTCACTTTTAATGCTCCTTATAAATAGAATCATACATATTTAATCTTCCTGTTAAAACCTTTACTCAGAAAATTTCTGCTTGTACAAACCGTTATATGATACCATCGGTCATGACTCGTTTGGCACACTTTACAACGAGTTTCATCGCCACTTGGCTGTTCCAAGGCACGAAAGCATATTTCGAAATGAGAAAATCACCTCAGATTAAGTTAAAATCTTAGGTTATCTCGTTGAAGTAAGCACGAATGCGTGAAATATGCACTTGCTTAAAAGTAGAACGATGTAGACAAAGTATATTTAAACACCATTCTGTAATATTGCCCCACCCTATTTGGATGTGAGAAAGTAATAATTAATTCAATTACTTTTAAAGAAAACATGAATGTTATTTACAAGAGTCATGAATACGCGTTTTTGTTACTTAAAAAAATTACATATAAGCTGTACGCAACTAGCCAGCCAGCAGATAAAAAAATAAGTTCTTCGTTTTTAATATTTAGAATAATTTAGTTTCAGAATTATAATATATTTAACAGTAATATAGTAGTATTAGTAATCATAGTAAATTCATGCATCATGAAGTAATATCAATATGTTTCAAGAGGATGAAGTAATCATAAAGTATGCATCATGAAGTAATATCATTAAACATTCGTATTCTACGACAATCTAAATATTTGTTAGAATTTCGAAGCAAATTTTTCCAACAAAATTATTTTAGCTGTATCTTAATTTTTTTTTTAATGTTTCTCCCGAAGTAAATAAAATTAAAAGATTGAGATTTATTATTAACAATGCTTAATTCTTCAGGATTAATAATCTTTTGAAATCAATGATAATTGTTAAGTAAAACTCTTTTTATTAAACAGGAAAATAATTAAAACTTTTTTGACTATAATTACTCTTCGTAGTCATGCTTTTTTATCGAATCAAGTTTTTTTGTGTTACCACTATTTTACTACATTGTATAACTTGAAAATAACCATAATGAGAAAAAACAAGTAACATAAATTTTTTTAAAGTAATATCCTACTTAAATCAACAAAAAAAATTATATTTTAGTTACTTCTTATTAAATAATTACAATTAATATAAATATGTATATACATATGACAGAATCTCAATATTAAGTGGCAAAACACCTTTTAATTAACATTAAAAGCTTTTTAATCACATTAAATTTTGCAATTTTTAATAAAAGTTGAATGTGTAATAGGTAAGAGTTTTTAAAACCAATGTAAAAAAGAATGCTGACGTCTAACTAGCATATGATTATTCAGGTTAAGTTAAATCTTCATCACAAATTTAACAAAAGCTGTTTTATCCAATGGTGCTGCCCTCTAAAGGAATAATATCGACTGAAATTTTTCTCTGAAAGTATAATGAATTAATTAAATTTAATTAATTAGAGAATTAGTATTTGAAAAAACTGTATTAACATCAAGAGTCATCCGCTACAAGTTTAAAAAACATGTTTTAACTTGAATGGGTGAAAAAAAGGTATTTTATTAACAATTGAAAATTTGAACATATAATTATATATATATATATATATATATATATATATATATATATATATATAGGGAGAGTGTCAACTATAATAGAGTAGGAACTGAACTGAATTTTCTATGGCGGCACACATTTTGTCACGTTATAACTAGCAAACTCTTGGCCCAACGACACTCTCATTTGCCGACTGGAAGCCTACTGAGATTGCTCGTGCATTCGATTGAGGGCACTTCGAACCGTACTTCCAGCGCCACGCCCAAACGGCGGTTAGTCTCCGAATTGCCCTCGTATATAAAGAAAATTTAATTAAAACAAATGTAAAAAAATCAGCAGAATAAATTAATGTGAAAATAGAACGATATCTTATTGAAAAAAAAAAGCTTCCTAATGAGGATTGAATGATCAAAAGATATCACTCTCTCAACTTTAGACATTTCACCGTCATTTGTGAAATACAAATTATTTTAAACAAACAATAATTAATAATACTCAGCTTTATATCATCTAATGTGTCACCAATTGATTATTATATTACTTAAACTGATGTTTACACTTCCCCTTTGATCTTTCAGTGGAAACATCTCACTTAAAAATAAGCTAGCAAATCACAGAATTAAACGATAACTTTTATACTCTTTATTTTTGTAGGATATATTTACTACCAAACCATCATTTCTTTGATTTGCGATGATTTCAAAAATAAAGATAATAATAGAAGTAAAGCCCTCTTAAATAACAAAGAAAATCTATTACTTAAAATAAAGAAATAGGCACTATCTGAATGAGTATATTCTAACATCAACTTCAAAAAAATAGATTACCCGTACAATAATCTAAAATAGAGAGTCTAAAAAAAGGATTTTATCAAAATCTTTCAATCATAGAAAAAATATATCGAAAGGTTTGAAAGAAAATTTAAAAATATTTTTATAAAAAAAAGACTACACCAATATATTTTTATTTTGTAAATATTATTTTCTACTACAAAATATTTTTCTTTTAAGAATTTAATTTTGCTTTCGATTAATTCATTTCACGTAATTATTGAATTGAGTATAGATGTATCCCACATTGTCAAAATCTAATTGCCAGTCGCTGAAGAGAAAATACGTTAGGAAGGCATTCCGATCACGCAATTTCTACCAGAATTTTAGGGGTAATTCCTTTAAGAATTTTCAGGGGAGTTTTACTTTGCATTTATATTCTACTCATGCTTCTTTATTTTTAATCTTTCTACGTATTTTGAAAATATATAGTTGAGTCTCTCTCTCTCTCTTCTTTACATTCAATATTTCTAAAACAGTATTACTACTTTCACTAGCATTTACTAATCCATTAGATGAAAGAAAATAAATTATATTGCCTAATATTTCATTTTGGGAAATAAGTTAAAAATTAACTTATCAAAACAACTTATTTAGATTATACACTGTGCTGACCCTGTAACACCATGAAGTAGGGATGATATAAACGTCAAATTCGCCCGAAAAGAAGAATACTGGAATATGCAAATAATTAGTATATAAAGCTTATTCGAACGACATAGGTGGGATAAAAGGCATCTCAAACACTGTATTAAAATTACGAAGGTGGTCTCTCATACGGAAGTTGCGTTTGAATGTTGGTTCTTTGTGAGGACATCGTGTTATACATCGTATAAGAAGAAAAAACAGCTAAAAGAGCAAGTATCGTAATTCAATAATGGCAGGATTGTGGGCTAAGGAGAGTGCGGTTTATTGTTCCACTATATTGCTACATGCATTGGTCACAGAGTTCAACGACTATCATGCGAATATGGAATCGAGGGATTCAGGAGAGTTATACTGAACGCCTTGCTGGATCTCAATGGCTTCCTACAATAAACGCCCGAGAGTATGGATATGCTGTCAGGTCGGCCTTATGGGATCACCAGCAACATTATGGAACTTGAGTTAGAAATTGGGCTTATATGCAGCTCAACAACTATGACCGCATTGACAGTGCGAAGAAGTCTGAAGGAACACGAACTGTCATCATGGCGAGTATTATTGCGACTTCACATTTATCATTGAAGTTTAGAGACGAGCGTCAGCAGTGGTGCACCCAGTGACAAAACTGTATTCAGAAGTGGCACCACGTTATCTTTTCAGGCGAGTCTTGGTTTTGCGTGCATCATAAAAGTAGCTGTAACCAAAGACATCGAGGAGAACGCATTCTTTATCATAATACGGTCCTTACAGCTGGTGTAATGGTACGTGAAGCTATTGGATACAAAATACAACACCTCTTGTTCGTGTCATCAGCAATCTGAACAGTCAACGTTATACTTCTCAAATCTTAAGGCTGGTGCCCTACATTCGACGTCTGGCAGACATCATCTTTCTACCAGATAACGCACAAGAATTCATGCTGCCTGTTATGTCTTGACCTAACTGAAAATAGAGAGTGTTCGACTGTTACCCGGGTCAGCACGTTCTCCAAATCTCTCACCCATTGAAAACATCTGACCATGGGTTGATGAAAGATTATCCACCTCTGTTCTCCAGCCACTACAATTAAGTGTGGCACAGACTTGAAGCAGCATGAAATGACGTGCTCGTATCTGTAATACAAGCTCACATTGATTCGATTTTCTCGACCGTTTTAGCAGTCAGATTCGGTAGCTGTAAATATGCAATAAATAAAGGTTTTGTTATTTGTCTTCTTTCCTAGTGTTGCAATTTTAATGCGGTCAGCGGTGTATTTCATTATAACAATACTAATTAATAGCCGTTAATAATAAAAAAAGTAAATTAGTGTTAAGCAGACGAATAAAAAAATTCCGAGTATCATAACACAATCTTTTTTCTAAAATGTTGCATACCAAGAACAAAGGATTTCAGTGGATATAGGAATATTCCTTCTTCAAGCTTGTCGTCTGCGAATAATAGACAATTTCTTTCTTATGCCAAGTGAGATCACATAATATCACAATGAAAATAAGCGAGTCAGCTTTAAAACTTATCCACACACCCCACACAACTAGCCGGAAAGAGATAACGTCTAGTTTTCTCAGTTTGTCGCGTGGATGTCCAAATAGTGCCTAGCATCAGCAACATTTTCACTACATTTAGTTTTACTTTTGTAGAGGAGCCAAATAAATTATATCCACACACCACTTCTATATCATTAATTAGATGAAAATTTTCATTCTTTGAGAGAGATAAGTGGCAGCAATTATCACAGATTTAATTTTTTTAAAAATAAATTAAGTGTTATTTTATTGATTCTTATATATAAATCTCGATAAAACCTAGTATGAAATATTCTATAAACAGAAGCACACACACACACACACACACACACACACACACACACACACACACACACACACACACACACACACCACACACACACACACACACACCACACCACCACCACACACACACACACCACCACCACACACACACACACACACACACACACAATCTCCATATTCTGAACTATAATACAAAATTATACTTAAACAGTATCTATTTTGAAGTTGCCAATACAAAATATGAATTAAAGTTCAGTGGAAGTAAACTTCGGGTGTGGACGCTATTTGTGTCGACAATGTTTAGTCTGGGCTTGAAGTCTGCTTTCACGAACCTTCTTAACATTCCCCATCAATGCATATGTATTCTTTCTCTCAATCAGCGCTCGATGAAAGACAAAAAAGGGCCACAGCCCTTTCTTTAGAAGAACTCGCCCAAATTGTCGAGAAGTCACCTTCTAACGCCTTTCATTAAAAAGGCGAAGTGGTATGGCTGGCAAGCTACTGATAATGACAACACCCGAAAAAGAACAGCGGTCCTTTTATTCAAACTATACGACAGAGCCCAATGAAACCGCAAGGAGCTGCATCCCGATGCAACTTTTCATCGACACGGAGCGTCTCATTTTCGTGATCATCTTCCATCCAAATTGCGCTGGAAATGTTTCCTTAGGGTGTTGATATTACCCTTCCTTATCTCTAATATAAGATGCACGCGTTTATTAAGCCCGCAGTTCCACCCCTCCCCGCCCATCTTTTCGCGAAGAAGCTTTAATGGACTGTAAGGGGGGGGGGATGACTCAGAATTAAAACTTCTTCTCTCTCATAGTCATAATCATCATCATTTGAAGTAAATGCAATTTTCGATCTGTCTTTAAAATTTCCTTGCTTATTTCCGAAGGCATAATCTGGTTTTTCATTAGTAATAGCAGTTGATAGCTTGTGCAAAGATGAATGTTATCGAAAGTGCGGTGAACCAGGGTTTCCTTTCACAAGATTTTCACTCAATTTTGCGATGCGCTCTGAAAAGATGATGCGATATTTAGATGCCCATTTTTCGCGTTTCGTCTGAATAATGTTTTAAAATATACTTAGGTATTTTAATTATTATTATTTCAAGAATAAATTGTTTCTAACCGAATATTTCAAGAATTCAATAAACATAGATTAGCTAGACTTTCTCCAATCTTATAAGCTATCTAGTTTTATTTACTTGCGATTGTAATAAAAAGGTCCAGTAATTATACGTTTGTATTAATAATTTATGATAATGATTTCACAGTAATTGCTTTATTGTATAATATAGTTGAATTTTATAAAAAATGTGCATAAGACAGCTATTGAATTTTAAAGTTATAAAATAGCAAAGCTGGTTATAAACTGAAATCGAGCTCTCTCTTACGTATCACTTAACGCTTCTTTCAATACTTAAATTCCTCAGTAAATTTTATAATTTTAGTATTCTTAATTGCTAAATATTATTAATTGTTTGCGTTTTTATAGTAATTTACCTTTCGATTCAAATTGTATAATCCCCTTTCATTCTTTATGACTAGCCTTTATTTCGAGCGATGTTTTTCAAACTTAGTATTGAATTCTGACAAAATTTTCAGTGAATCACAGGAAAAGAAAATTACAAGCAAATTTATTGAGACAAAACTCCATCGCATAAACATGACAATTTATCAGAACTTTGGTCGCTCCAAAGTTGAAAATTCCAGTTTAAATTTACATTGAACTATTGCTAAAGTTACCCTTTAACTATTATTAACATCACTATAATTATATTAAAAAAATTGAGATTACTTTTCAAGATTACGAAGAACAATATGCACCCGAAAAAATAATCCAATGTTAATCCAATACATATATGTATGAAAATTTAGAAGCCTATTGACAAAAAATTCAACATAATCAATACACGTTTTATTTGATGGGTAAATACTTCAATTTTGATTCTAATATTTAAATGAGTAATTGTTTTTTTGTATAGTTTTACACACACTCTTTCTCTCTTTTCTTATTTAAAAAATATTTTTTCCCTACCTCAATAAATATTTTAATGTCTAATTTCTTAACAAGTTACTTATTTTTATAGGATAAAGATTGGTTACTATATAAAAAGTGATAGAAGTAGAATAGAAAAATGTATCTTTTTCAGGAATTAAAAACTCTGCTATAAAAAGAAAATAAAAAATACTAATTCTCATCCGCATGAATTTGTAAAAACATTTTGTTACTTAATACGAAATAATCTATATATAATTTAGTTTTTGAAAAAAACTAAAAAAAAAAAAAAAAAAAAAGAGAATTTTTTTTTGTGAGAAAATAAGAAAAATTGGAAATAATATATATATTTAAGGGGCTTCGTTAATTAGATGCTTGGGATTTATTTGATACATTGAACATTTATTTAGAAGAGAATTCATTTATCTATAAAAAGTTGATTTATTGTGAAACTGAAATAAGGAAGATTCCTTACTCCGAATTATCCTGAAAATAACATGATACGAAAAGGAAAACTTTAAAAAAATTCTTAAATATCTTCAGATTTATTAATTAATAAGACTTAGGAAAGAATGTAATTTATACTATACAGAAAGAAAATTTTAATCTATGTGACATACATACCATCTTTTACAATTGCTTCTCAACAAACCTCATAAAACCTCTCATACCTCAATAAACCTCTGACGGGAAGGACGGATAGAATAAAATATGTAATATAATTTTAAAAATGAAATAGTCGCTATGCTATAAATTTCAGATAACAAATACGCAAAATTTTTCCAAAATTGGAATGTTATCATTGTACAGTTATTTAGTTACTAATTTTTATATTCTATTTGTCAACGAACATTTTTCATTGAAAAAGGTGTGACTCCAGCGTTTATTACTGTTTTCTAAAAGATTTATCTTTTAAATTTCATTATGAAAATTCCTTTCAAGGAGTAGCTCTAATGCAATGTCAATTAAACCAGTGAGATTTTTTTAGAAAATTTTTAGCAAAAGAGCCAGATTCAGCTATGTTGCGCAAACGAAGTTCTTATTCTCGTATAAATATTCCACAGATATTATTTAAATGTTGCAAAAGTAAATATATGTATAATACAATCTCCTCTATCAATTTACACTTCCGATGATGTTATAACGCGCTTAAATACAATAACTAGAGCTTAATTTGAAAATACATTTCAATAAAAGAGAGTTCGTATCTCAAGAGAAAATTTTAGGTTGAATATAAAGTTGATAAAATAGTTTTTTTTAAAAATTTCAATCAGTACATTTTTGTTCATTTTCGATAGAACAAAATAATATTTATCACTGAAAATAAATAGCGACTTCATCAGCGAAGACATGCAAAACATACACAGGTAAAAGCTACTTAGCGTAAGTTGTTTCGAATTGTACCGAAATATTTTTGAAAACCGAGAGAAAATTGATACGATATGGTTACATCTCGTCCGTGAGTGGTAGCAACATTTGACAGTTTATCACTCGAGCCTAACTAACAGAACAGTACCCAGACATAATTGGATCCTACTTGGTTGATATTTCAGTTATCAAAAGTTAAGAACTTTAAAACTAGTATAAATAATTCGAAAGCCTGCGAAACTAGTGTGCTTCTGATAAAATCTAGTTAAAAGCTTTTGATTTCGATCTTATTAGACTATGTCTATTTTATGATAAAATGTAACATTTTATGAACTATATAATTCAATGCAAAATTTCAGATTAAAAATATGTAGAGAGCATAATGTAATGAGAACATCTACTAAAAATAGCTTTTCCGTATTTGTCGGACTCTATTCCAGAAATAAAAATATTAATTTCAACTTTCCATGGATCAGACCATAACCAATTCTTTAGCTTCATCGCACCTTCGGTGAAGGGTCTTTCAATCCCATCAGTTATCTAGCAAAACCGTCTTGCAGTTTATTTCGTGAGCTCAATCAATACACTTTTAACTCTTTCGTCGTGTTGAGACTCTCGAAACCGAGCGAGGAGGGGGGGGGGCAGAAAATGAAGAAGAGCTTTCCACTTTTTCTTCTATCAGACAGGAATGCGAAAAGATAAGTTTGCTTATACCCGAGAAGAAGAGCGCCAAAAAGGATAAAGAATCACTGTGGATTCGACCGCGAACGCTTTATTAAACGCGACATTCCTCACATTAAAAGGGAAATGATTCTTTTTTATTATTTTTATTCACCCTTTTTCCCATTTTTCGACTCTAACTTATTCATTTCATTTCGAAAAGAAGAGGGCAGGGGAACAGAATAAGAAGACGAATATGCCTCGTGCCTCGGATCTGAAATCGTCGGATCTAAATCATTCAACGTTCGCAAGTCCCGGCTTCATCTATTTCATCTTTTTTTTCTTCTTTTTCCTTCTTCTTCTTCTTCAGAGTAGATATATGTAACTGTTTTCGTGGCTGAAGGAAGAACTGATGATGAGACACTTATCTACCGCATTTGAAAAGCATTATTGAGTCAAACAACTTAGCAAGGGAAGTCCATCAACAACTCATCTCCATTCACATTTGCCGAGCAGGAAACAATTTTGCTTTTATTTAGTTTTGCTTTTTTTTATTATTACTCTTCCTCTCTCTGCTGCAGGAAGGGGAATGGTACCTATGTGAATGGAATGCAGAAGTTGCAGGCAAGAGAATTGATTTCAATTTGAGAAATAAATTCGACGAATTTGTTGACGAATGCGTTGATTGTTCTGTGAAATTTATTAGACGCAGCGATGCGCTCAAAGTGAAATGAGATTGGTTTTAGCTTTATGGAAAATAAAAGGAAAAAGATGCATACTTATTATGTCGGTAGAAATTAAAAATTGAAAGAAATGAGAATGAATATCTATATATTGTTTACGATTTACTAAAATTAGTTTCTGATTTTAATTGCATCTTTTTATTTAATCATTGATTCGTTTGGGTTAAGATCATTAAAAGAATTTGCCTCAGCAGGCGAATGTGTTTCGATTTACCTTTGAGATTATTTGTTAATCCATGCCATTTCTATAGATTTGCTTGTTTTATTTCGACGAGAGCTAAATTTAGACAGAAAATCTATTTTGTTTCTTAAAATAAACCGAATATCTTTGTGAAATGGAATATGAGCTTATGAATTTAAAACAATAATTGCTTAAACAGGCGGATTCTAGCGCATCAAATATTAATAACATTTCTTCAGTATATATGCTTACTCCTTTTCAAAATGAGCTAAATTTAAATCGAAATATTGTTTTGTAATTTAAAATAAGAAAATCTACTTTTATGTAATGAGTTACGGGTTAATGAATTTTAGAACTCACACGGTAAACAGTTAAACGCTTTGAAGAATTCTAAAATTATTTTTTTTAATGATTGCAGAAAATAGAATTATATATTATTCTATGAGTACGCATTTTGAATTTTTATGTATTTCGTACTCCATTTCGTCCCCATATCTATGTAAATATTTTTTTCGCAAGTCGTATTGAAAATAGTTACATTTAAATGATTGCAACGATTTAATAGATCTTATTTGAATTCTTGTCATTTATTTTTCTCTAATGCTTATTTTACAACAAATCCCCCCCTCCAAATAATAGCAATTAGAACGTTGTGTAACAATTTATTTTGGATACATAGAAATGCAGAATATAACTAATAAATCTTCATATAAAAACAGATAACTTAGCAAATTTCTTTCGAAATATGTTAATAAAAACATTAGACTTAACAAACAAACAAAAGTAATTAATTAATAAAAATAAATTATTTAAAAGGAATTAAAAATAACTTAGCGGTATTCTAACAGTGGAAAAACATATAAAATTATATTGGCAATCTGTCCTGTGATCAATTTTGATCAAAAGGCTTTGTTATATTCAAATTTTTAGTTTTCATTTATAACATTGAACTCCTCAAGACACAATACGAAACTTTTTTTGTAGTTTCGGGAGGAACGGGTACATCCAACTCAGCTACGAAATATTTTGTCCATGGTATAAGTTGAGCTACGATTTCTGGAAAGCTGAATCTCTCACCTCTGTTGATTAAAATTGTTTTATTAACGATTCAAACATTATATACGCTAAAAGACCAACTCAACCGCAACTGCAAAAAACTACATAGAACATAAAAATAAACCAAAATTTTACATCTATCGTATCACCTGTTACTGCCACCATGTCGTTTCTCTTGAAAAAGAAAAAAAAAATTCGCCCTTTAAGAACACCAGAACGCGCGCTTAGGCTTTTAATTTTTTAAAAACAGCCAAAAGGGCTTAAAAAAAGGAAGATAAAAGAAAAAATATTGTTAGATGAAAAAAAGGACAATGCTGACAATTTTTCAGTAATTAATATCCAGAAGAAATTAAAATTAGGAATTCTTTCTCGAAAATCTTACGAATGAAAATGAAATATTTCGAAATTCATTCAAAAGCTTGAAAAAAGAAAAAAAGAAGAAACAAAACCTCTTCAAACCCCATAAGCATTACCTTTTATTACTTTTTATCGAAAACATAATCTCTACTCGAAACGATGGAAATGGATAAATGGGTTAGAAACATGGCAATATTATTTCTCTCAGTCTGTAGAACATCGATTCGTACGAATAGCGTGATTTATTGCTTTTCTTTCCACGAGATCTTTTCTCCCATTTTTTTTTAAAGAACAGATTCGGCAAATGCGAATCTTAATCGATTCGAACAAACATTCAATTTCCCTTTCGTAATGTTTCTGATAATCAGGATGGACATTAAGAACCACTCAGCCCTGAATGTATTTCTTAAGCAGTCGACCGTAACAATTATAAATTCGAATATCAAAGCCAGGGAGCTGGTAATGCTGAATGACTGAAATCGAATGCGAATGGGCGTGAGAAAAACATTTTCGGAAATGAGGGGGAAAAATAGCCTAAAGGGGGGTATGGAAAAAAACTTTCGCCATTTTAGTAGAAACTTCGGGAAATAAGTACAAAAAATCATCAGTAGCTTCATACTGAATTTATTCGGTTTTGTCGACGGCGCCAATTCGGCTAAGTGTTTATTTCGTTCACACGCGCTGGGTGTATTCTGTTTTTTTCCTTCTTTTTTATATCTTTGGTTCCTCTTCTGTTCTCTTTTTCATTTTCTCACTTTTGTTTCAGTTATGGGGACGAAGAAGCCTAAAGTTGGATACTTTCGCTGGCGGCCCATTCTTTTTTACCATCGTAACTCTCGCTACACCCCATTTTTTCCCAACTTTTTTTATTTATTTTTGTTTCAGGTCTAGTCCGGGATTAGGAGTCTTCGGACTCATCGCCATTTTGGAGCACAGCCCTTTCGTCTTGCACGAAAAATTCAAATTTGTGACATGCGCACTTGTTACGCGTCTTATTTTAAATAATATTTTTTCCTGTTGTTTTCATTAAGCATTTTTGGCATATATTTAAATTTTAAAAAAGGAACTTGAATAAAACAATACAAATATTAAAAAAGTAATTAATAATTTAAATTTACATCATGTGAACAAACATGCATGCAAAATAATTTTTAAATTATAATTTTCTGACATTTAAAAAAAAATTTTTTACGAGCAAGTGTATACCCGAAGGGAATGATATTTCATAACTTGGTATATAATAATAATAAAGTGATATAAAAATATAATAAACAAATGAAAAAATATAGCTTTAAATATGGTATAAAAATATAGTTATAGGGTGCAAATTTATTTATATTCTATCAAATAAACGATAAACTTAAATTATGGTTTCAAAATGAAAAACACTTTTCACAAAGTGCATTTTTCATTGACTTAAAGTTCAAATTAAGGCAAATTATTTAAAGAACATTTTTCTTTAATACGGATACTTTTTTTTATTAGAAAAAATTACTTGCAAGGATGTGCAAAATTCCTAGACATTGGGATTTGAGTGAGTGAATATTAACGTCACACTGTTCAGCTACACGAGGGCTTTTAGCGACGGACCTCGTAATTTTGAACCATTGTCAAGTGACGAGGACGACACCAGAGCAGGCACCCCTCTCCTAACTACCACACCACACCAATGGGAGGACGTTTGAGCTCTCGACAGATTTAACGTGCATCGCTCCCCTACACGACGGGTCTTTAGTTAGTGCAGGTTCCGAACTCATGGTACACCAGCCACAATCCGATACCTTGACCACTAGGTTGTCGCGGCCCCCCATTGTGAGTTGAATAATTGATTTTAATTTACGTCGCAATTTAAATCAAAACAAAGGTTATCGGTAAAGGACCTCTTAATTTTAAACCGCGGTCAAGTGACAAAGACGACATCTGAGCAAATAACCCCCTCTCCAAACCTCCACTTTCCGCTAACAGGAGGACTTTGAGCCACAATAGATTTCAGATCAACCTCTCTACTTGGCGTGTCTTATTGGCGTTAGGCTTCGAACCCGCGAGACTTCAATGGCGGTCACAAGTTTCGAGCCCGACCATTTGGCTACCGCGGCCATCATTAGTTAAAGAAATTTAATTTATAGCATTTTATTTTATTTGTTATTGAAAAATAATCGGAATGTTGTTTTAAATAATAACACTTACGATTCTTTTTACAATTACACAGATCACTAAAAATATTTATATGAAGTAGAACTTTAGGAAATCAAATCCAAATTTTTAGAATTAAAAATCTACATTTTGTTCTTTTTAATTTTATACATAACAAATTTTTAAAAAAGTACATCTTTTTTATCATTCTATAATAACACACATAAAATTTAATAATTAATCCTATTTTTTGTTTTGTCTTAAGCGTTTTTAATTTATACTAAAAGATCTAATTATATATTTTTTTAATTTTAGGAACAGAGAACTTAGCAAAATATTACATTTGTGCATTTCACTCAATTGTTTAGTATATTTTCATACTAAATATTAAAAAAAATGGAATCGAATGAAATTACCTTTTAAAACCAATGTTCCCTATAGCTAAAATTAATTATTCTTCTTATAAAACATTATTTAAGTTACTTTTTGAATTAAAATTGGCTTAAGTATTAATAAAAATGCCTGTAGACAACTTTTTTAACAATAATTTTTGAGCAAAATTTTTGAAAAAGAAATTGATAATTTTCAAATTGAGATAATACTTTCATCACCTGATTCAATTTGTATAAATTGAATTTTTTTTCCATTTAGATAGTTGTTTGAATAAAATATTGAAGAGAAATAATTGTTTTTATTTCGTAATATAAAAAAAAAGAAAAATACATAACAAAATTATTGAAAATCTTACTTTATTTATATTAAAGTCATCTGCTTCTAAAAGCTATTAGAACACCATGCAATTCATTTAATAGTTATTTAAAATCACAAAAATATGATGCCTGAATGATTATGAATGCAAAATGTACTTAAATCGAAAAATTGGGGAAATTTTGTTCTTTCAAATGAACAAAAAAGGAAATACATATATATAGAGAGAACAGCATCGAGGTTATTTTGTAGTCTATGCAATATATAACTTATAAACTGTTTAAATGAGAAAGTAAGAAAAGTCAGCAAACTTAATTTTACAAACTCTGCTTGGCATACAAGATAAAAGATTGTAAGAGCGGTTCGAAATATGTTACATTTTGTATTATATAATATCTTTTCAAGTGATATAAATTATGCAATTCAATATACGTCTGGAAATGCTGTTCAAAACACATTTGCGGAGCAATTTTTCAGCTACTGTACATCTTTCCCACATTTTGGTTACGTTGGTGATTGACTTTATGATATATTCATAAAATACAACGTCCTCTTACATTTGGTAAATTTAATATTTAATACATTTTTATAAATCCAATATATTGATAACATAGTATTCATCAAATCTTTACTTTATGTATTGAAATTATTTTAGCTTTACATAACCTATGCATTACGTAAATAAATGTGTAATAAAACTTGTCCTATTGGTAATATAGTCAATTTATATCAGTTGCGTGTGTGTGTGACTGATAATTTGATGGCATGCACCTCAGCATACTGAAATTTTTAAATTTGTATCTGTACTTTGTATAATAATTTATCCTTATGATATATTAATTAGAGTTCTATGTTCTTTTCTAAATTTTAGAGCTCGTAAATATTAAAAAAAATCAACAGCAGTATACTTTCTGAATATAAATATGTTATTAATCAGATAATATATATTCATTTTATAAACATTATAAAACGACAAATGTGATTTTTAAAGGGATACAATTTACACGTCAACACTCTTCGAAGAGTTGTTTGTTACATAATAATTTCAAAAAATAATGCAGACGATAAAATTCATTTTTCATGTATAAACCAAACGTTTAAGAAAGTTTCAATTATACGCATTTTAAAAATGTAAAACTACACGCACGTCTTTATTAAGTGAATTTATTTAAATTCAATTTTATCGTCGTAATATTTTGCTGTAAAGTATTGCAAAACATTACAGATGACGTTCAAGTTAATTTTAAATTGAGTTTAAATAATAAGGGGAATATTTGGAACTGAACACATATAAGTCCACTACATAAATTGTCACGTTCAAACTTTGAAGTCTAAGGAATCTCACTTTAAATCAACAATTTTTGTTAAAATTAATACTGGAACCTCAGTCCCAAAAAAAGAAAAAATTGAAACGTTTTAATAGCTGATGTTTTAAATTTTCTAAGAAAAACTTTTTAGTAAAAAAAAAAAAAATAAATAAAATTATTTGAATTTTTTTTGACGAATAATTTTAAGCAGATTTAAAAAATAAAGTAAACCTTTATAAAAGAGTTAAAACGTAAAGATATGTATCAAAGGAAAATAGTAAGAATTTTGTGTTTATTTAAGTTCGATTTTTGATTTTTTAAAAAAATTCTAATGCGTATTATAATGTTTTTTATTTTCAAAATTCTGTAGTAAATCATAGCTCCAGTTTAAATATCATACAATACTTTCACAATGAAAAAAGAGTATTTTACAATAAATTTCTACAAGCTTTGTCTTTCTTACAAACGAAATTTCGATAATTAAAAAAATTTTTTTAATTCATTAATTTTTATAGTACATATGTAATTTATCTAATGAAAATAATCTCGTTTATAAAAAATGAACGACGATACAAAATTTTCCAGTCAATGGAAAATAATTTTTTTATAAAACTTCAGAGCAAAATGAAATAATGATAATCTGATGAACTTCAAATGTTTTAAAGAAAAGTCCACTAATAAAAATATATATATATCCGACAAAATTTATTAAAACAGTGTGGCAACTTAAATATTATTGGGATTGATTACAAAAACTTTGCAATATGGCAAAGTTGCTATACTTTTCTTTCTAAGGCTTAAAATATTCTGAGTATATTGAGTCAGTCCTAAATCACAGCAATTAGAAGAACAAATTATATTTCTAATAGTAAATCGGAATATTTATACACATAATACTGTACATGCAATTACATATTTATGCAATTACAACTATAGTAGAAAAGGTTAAGAATAAAACTATATAATTCATGGCAATTATTTCATTTCAAATTCGGAACATTTTTTTTTTGTAAAATTCTACTTTAAGCATTGTTCTTGACTAGTAAGGAAATATGTATAAACTAAACACTAGTATAGCTTATTGAATATATTAATAATTAATTCAAAAACCTACTACGTTTTATTTACGATTAATTTAACTTATAATATGTTGAATATGTGTGGAATGATTAAAATAAATACATTAAAAATATGATTTCATTCTTATGATTACTGTTACATATTGAATGCATAGGCTTAATTATATATATAAAATAAATATTTCAATCTTGTTGGACATAAATGGCGGAAACTTTACTTGACCTTATATTCGGAGTATTCTGCTTATTCTTCATATTTCTGATGTCAGTGGAGCAAGAAAAATATGAAAGATCCACTTCCAATCTTTAACTACTTTTGTTGTTCTACTTTTGCACTTTGGTTAAAAGCGCAGATGGCTTCCTTTTGCAAGAGCTATTTTTTTCCCACCTCCTTTTGGAACTCTACGTGCCCGAAATTCCTTCTCCTTTTTGGCGGAAAAGGAGAAAATAGTGATGGTTACAAAAGCGGAAAATACATTGAAAAAATATGATAGAGAATCGTATCCCAGATGCAGGATAACAGCTTTACTATCCATCAAAAAACGATTTTGATTTAGAATACTTATTCGACTTGATTATCTAAAGTCGGGTTGCTACATTCGTAACAAAGAGAAAGAGTAAGACGGATAAAGTGTTTGTCATGGTTTGGAGAGTGCTTTTAGTCGAATAAAAATAGTATATGAAACATTCTTAGAATCTTTTGTTTTTCATTTTACATCGAGACAAAATAGAAGTGGTTTAATGGTAAGAAAATAGGATGTTATAGTTTATTTTATCCTGAATTGTGTTTATTTTGGACTCAGATGTTGTATAAAAGAAATACATTTTGTAATCACTGAATCTACTAAAAAACAGTTTATGTAAAAACTATGAATGCAAAATACTTATAAATATTTGCTATTTTTCAATACATTGTTAAAATTTCAATCTTTACACACGTGAATTCTAAAATATGATACAATATTTATGTACTGCTTCATGTTTCATGAAAATATTTTGCTTTCTTTCGTTGAATAATCTTGCTCTCATCAATTTGTCTTAGATATTTACGAAAGATATGTAAACGTATTGCAATAATAAAAATGAAGAGTTTTGTAATTCCTTTAGTATTGAAAAATTAGTTTTCCCTTAGAGGTAAAAATTTTAACATCAGAATTAAAATTAATTTAAGCTACATTATTTTTAGAAAAATTAATGCGAGTTTGATGGAAAATTATGATATAAACAAACATTTTTGTGTTTAATTCAGTAAGTAAATAATAAAGAAGATATTAAAAATTAATTAAAAATGATATTTAGTTTGTTCTAATGAAGTGTATTTACCAAGAGTAATTGAAATTTGTTGCTTAAATTCTCGAAAAACAAATGAAACGTATATTTTATGAAAATTATTTCATATACCTGTGAAGCTTGTTTAGGAAATTATAAAAAAATATTTATTGATTAAAAAAGAATTCGAAAGGTCTATTATGAGTTTTATTTAAATTCACCAGAAATTTTATAGAAAATTTTATTAAAGGAACAATCATGCCTTTGATCAAGCGTGGTTTCAGGAATGTGTTCCATTTTAAAAATACCTCTTTTTAAAACCTTTTATAAGCTTCACTTGTATGTAACTGAACCTTTGAAATCAATTTTTACCCACTTTATAAAGTCAGTTTAGTTCGAAATTTTGCTCACTTGTACAGGACTGATGACAATACAATAATTGAATTTTGTTTCATTATCCAGATCAGGATCATCAGGATTAACAATTTCCCATTTTCAGACCCCATCCCGCATCTGGAGACTAATTTCAGATTTGGTGACTAAAAGCTTAAGTTACAACTCAATTTGATTAACTATAAAAGGTTTTTTTGTAGTTTTTAAGACTATAATGTAAAACATGTCCCTCACACATACACACAAATACAGAGCATTATTTTTTGACAAAAAAAATCCAGTCATTATAGTCATGAACTCTTGGCTGGCGTGTCAAGAGCCATTAAAGACTCGCTGTGTAGAGAGGATTGATGCACATTGAACCTATCGAGCTCAAAGTCCTCCCGTTGGTATGGTATGGCAGTTTGGAGAGTGAGTGCCAGCAAAAGTGTCGTCCTCCACTTGACCGAGGATCAAAATTACAAGGTCTCTCCCCAATCGCCCTCTTGTTGCTTTATAGTGCGACGTTAATATAACTTTCATTCATTTACTGATACAAAATATTCCTTTTAGTTCATGTAGTTATGAGTGTGTTGCTTAAATTCATTTACTGCACAATGCCTTATAATTAGAAATTTTCAGCAAATATAGAACTTCCATAGTAACAATTTCCATTAAAAATTCATTTAGCATTGCAATATAAAAAATGAAATATTTATTATATTATTTTCAGAAAAATTTTAGCATATGAAGTGCAGAATGTATTTAATGTTTCAATCAATATACAGTCGACTCTCGATAATTCGAAGTTGGTGGGACCATTGATGAACTTTGAATTATCAAGAGGGTAGAAAAAATTTCCCAAAATACTCGAAGAGAAATTTTTTTTTCTAACACATTTAAATTTTAAACTATGTAACAAAGCAACAATTGTACATTTGTATAAAATTATTTTAATGTATTTTTAAAAAGTACATACTATACAGTATAAATATTTTACAGACGTTAAAAGTCATGTATTAAAAGAATACATTCAATACATTCACACACAATCCTACGCGCATCTTTCCTTCACAATAGCGGACCATCCTTTCTGAACACATGTGTAGCAAGGCCACGTTTTAAACGAAAGATGCGGACGGCTGACAGCAGATGCAGTTGGTCTATTGTCCACTTAAAGAAATGAAAACAAAAGAGTTTTTTTCGCCTGAGGAGCCTAAAAACACTAAGAAGGGGTAGCAGACAGATGGTCATCAAAGGTGCAACTTTACAGGGGAGACACGCAGAGACAACACAACGCAAAACTTGTAAGCTCCAACCTGTTTATTGCAGGACAGTATATGATAGTGAGTGTTCGAATTGTCGAGAGTTTTATAAGATAACTTCGAATTATCGCTTGTTGTAGTATGTCCAGTCACAGATTTTACTTCGAAATATTGAGTATTCTATTGAATTTGAATTATCGAGAGTCGACTGTAACAACTTGTGATTTCTTTTATACGAAAATAACAGCAATATTGGAACATTTTCTACCTAACATTTATGCTAAGATTTTATTCTTTTTGCCAAAGACAATCTTGAAAAAAATTTCATTTTAAAAGCCATTTTTTTATAATGAAACATAATGCTTTAGTAAATAATTATACCTGTTACTAAGCTGGATTCTGCAAAAACATGTACTTTGTTAAAAGACAAAGAAAAGCAGACGCTTTTATGTTTCTATTGTTGTGCAAACAAACAAAGCTCTCTCACAAACAAATTAAAAGAACACACGTGTCTCCACCAGAGAACATTCATCTCATCAAAATCACCTCTAAAGATTACTTGGCACATGGACGCCTTACTCACAATGACTTCGATGAAAAATGACCCATCCTTGGTAATAACTGTGTCTCTCCAGCGCGTGGGTTTGTGCCAATTTAAAAGTACTTATGTTTGGATGATTCGTAATATGCATTGTTCTAGCATTTACAAACGCATAACTCAGAATAACCTCTTCTGCAGCATCGTAATATTTTCTAATCGGAACAGATAATCAAGTCAGAGTTGGGCAGAAATATATAGCAAGGAAATGTGACTTAAATTTAAATTACAACGTTCCGGGAATGATAAAATTTACCGTGTTTGAAGAATCGATTAGAATGATTTGCAACGTAGGGAAATTAGCTTTGATTGAAGTGGTACTAAACATTATGGAAGAGAAGATAGATGAAAGTGGTGACAATTTACAAAATACCATTCTACCATTTTCGAGGTATAATGGTGTGTTTTGAATGAAAGATCTGATTTTGAAGTAAGACGTATTAAGTAGAGATATGATTGAAGTTGTATGTGTAAGAGAGCTTTGTTTACATCGAAACAAAAACATTTGAAGGAGAGAGAGAAGTGATATTTCTTAACTATGGGTTAGAAGTAAAAAAAATAAACAAGATAATTTTCTCAACAAATTATCAGAATTGTTTAGCTTCATTATGTATGAATACACATGTATGATAAACATTTTTCATTACAATATTTTCATCATTAACTTTTTACATTTATTTTTAATGATATCTTGCCTTAAATTTCATATTTGAGAAATAAGAAATTGTAATATTAGCATTAACTAAAATTAAAAACTGAAAGAATATTTTTTAAAAAAAGCAATTTAGCGGGAAATTACCGAAAAAGGTAAAATACGTTTAGTTTGAAAAAATTATCTTAAAATAGAAATGTCAACACAAATTCTATGACAAAATAAAGTGCAATTGTTAAAGAAAACTTTTTGGGCTAATTTATTCGAAAAACAATTTTAACTCTGCTACTAGTAAAAAATAGATAAATAAATAAATACAATAATAAATAAATATAAAAAAACTAAACCAATAGCAAGCAAAAAATATATAGCTTTTCGCAAGTATATTTTTGTCGTTGACACATCAAAGCTTTATTAATGTATATCAGGAAGGAGAATGACATTTTTGTGTACTAAAAATGCTTTAATGCCTTACACAGTCGAAGAACTTATATGAATTTGCTAAAATTTAAAAATATTAACAAATATTCACAAAATTCTAATAAATTATTAAAATTTCAATGAACGCAAAATGACTAAAATGCATTTTTATATGTAAGTTATACTAATAAAATAGTTTGTGCATGCCAGTGATATAGCACAGAAACAGAAAGACCCAGACACATAGAATTTGGTGCTCTGAAATTATGGGTGATGATGGTTTGAAAAGAGAAGATATTTTTTCTAAACTCACTTTAGATTTTTTTTATAATTCAATTTTGAAGTGATTATCTTTAATGCTTTATCGATATGACGTCATATGCCACGTCTATCTCTGAATATGAAAAATAATTCCTCATATAAAGTTTTGGGGATTGTTACTTGTTTTTTTATATTTATTTATTATTGTATTTATTTATTTATCTATTTTTTACTAGTAGCAGAGTTAAAATTGTTTTTCGAATAAATCAGCCCAAAAAGTTTTCTTTAACAATTGCACTTTAGTTTTGTCAATAGAATTACACAATGTCAATGTGTTGACATTTCTATTTTAAGATAAATTTTTTCAAAACTAAACGTATTTTACCTTTTTCGGTAATTTCCCGCTAAATTGCTTTTTTTAAAAAATATTCTTTCAGTTTTTAATTTTAGTTAATGCTAATATTACAATTTCTTATTTCTCAATTAACCTTAATACTGTAATTTCTTTTTCCAATTTATTTCTAAGTAGTGTAATTGGTTTGAGTTTTGATTTAAATAGTTTTTAACTTAAGTTAGGGTGAACTATTTAAAATAATGCCATACACATTGCAATTTTTTTTTATCAAAGCTAGGCCTATTTTATGTCTGGTACGTTATTTTCCCTTTTCAGATTCAAATACATATTTCTGTAAAATCATTTTTTCACTGTCGAATTGCAATTAATTGAAAATTATTTAAAATATGTGTAGTCTTCTACAAAATGATTTAAAATTTTTGGATATAACGCTTAACACCAAGTTTGGCCCTTAATAAAAATACTTTAGGTTTTCTAGCTCGGTGAAATGTATTTTTAAAAAATTATCAAGTGCAAAAAGTGTACTCCAGCTAATGAAATGTGAAAGATACAAATATACAATTTCAGAATTTTACTAAGATGAGATTAAATTTAAAAAAAAATATATAAAACTTTTTACAAAGTGGTGTAGTTTTATTCATGGCAAAATAAAAGTGACATTTTTAGGTTGTTATGAGATGTCCTCTTCACAAAAAAAGTTCACAAAATAAAAGTCCAATGATGTAAATTATTTTTAAAATTGAAATTTTGATTACTTTTTAAACTTTTTCGGGTGCCCTTGATTATATGTAAATAATATTAAACATTAAATTTGGGAAGGTAAGTATAAATCAAATAAGTTTAATATTACAGATAGTTGTCAATATTACACCTACTTTTTCTAGTATTGCTCAAAAATTTTGATGTCATATATATTAAAACATTATGGTAGTATTACTTTTATTTGACAAGTACAATGAAAAAAGCCGAGTTAGTTACAAATGCGGTCTAGATGTTGCTTATGCTTGCTCTGCCGACTCCCATAGAAATTGGCTGCTTGCATTTCATTAAGATATGTAAATAAATGCCTTCAAATAATGCATCCACCCCCAAACCAATTTTTTTTCAATTAAGCTGGAATGTGTTTGCCTTTACTTATTTCACATATATGAATAAAGACTTAAGTAGAAAATAAAAAGTAAGACAAGCAAAATCCCGGGATAACTCTTCTTCAAACTGTGTTTACAACATGCTATTTTTCAACACGATAGAAGATAAACACGCAAATATATAATTTTGTTTTCATAATTATGCATATTTTTTATTCACATTTCAATCTCCTGTTAAATAACGAAGTAAATGTTGAATGAATTAACTATTATATTTTCCTAAAGTTATTACTGAATTCCTTTGTCACATGTGCTGCATAAAGATATAGAATTTATTGCATATATAAGCTCGTAAAATGCTCCCAAGTATAATGAAGCAACTACAACAATTTGTGTATCTAAATAAATCTACTTTATGTCAGATTAAAAATTATTTACCCATGAGCAATAATCAATTACATAAACGAAAAAAATTCAATCAAAAAATTTATTTCAATTAAGGAAACAGATATAAATTACATACTGCAAGTCCGTTACAAATCTTACATTTTATCTATATAACCTCTATTCTAACTTCTAAAAAATAAACTAACACAACTTCAACAATTGTTATATTGGGACAGCCATTCAACCCTTCTACGCAAACCCTCGAAAGAAAAATATTTGAATTGATTGGAAACACCAATAAAAATGACGATTGTGACAGTCGAGTAGGTAGTAAAAAGACAGAAGGAATAGATAAAGGTTTTTATATTTATCATCCTTCGCACTGACGTTAAATTTTAAAGAGTTACTACATCACTGGATGCATCAGTATTTTTTCCGTCATTCAATCCCATTGCCATCCTTTCCTTTAAAATATTCTGCAGCTAGCTGATGTCTTATCGAGCCGACCGAGAGACCTAATGCCGAACTTGATTCACATGATTTGCTCAATCAATTGGCTAAACTAGATAAAGGCCGATGCTGTCTTGATGTGCGTTATTCCGGAATGCACTTCTCCAGCTTCCACTTTTATTTTGCTGTCGTAGGCAATTCTGATAGGGAACAGTTCTGGGTCTTCCCTATATCTGTTCCTTTTTGCTCCAGCTCTCTCGGGAAGGCGGAGTTATCTTTTTTTAGGGATTTCTTTCAAATATATAAAAAATAAAGAAAGGAAGAAGAAGGGGATATAAAAAAAATCTGATATTTCCTTTATTTTTCGCTTCTTCTTATCCCATCGTCATTCTATCGTGAAAAATATAAAGTCGGAAAGATGTACGAGCACAAGAAAGGGATATTGAATCAAAGAGGGAAAAAAATTCGGGGGTAACTGGGTGAGGTTTAAAAGGATAGAAGGAGGTTCGCGGAGTCGCATCAATGATCTTTGCTGTCGCGGAGGTGTCGATCTGAAAGTGAATCGTGTCGGACGCGTATCATGATATTTTCATGCTTTGTGTAACATGACTTGCTTGGTCTTACACATTACGGACATTTTAGGCCACGCATTTTTTACATGGAACATGTTCTTCAGAAGACAAAATCAATAAAATAGCTAACAATTTGCTGCTAAAATATTATGCTAATGTAGAAAAAAAAATTCCTTTTTCAAAAATGAAAAGTGTTTTTCAGTTTTGGATGGATTGAAATAAAACCTATCTTCATATGTGGTCTCTTGAGTTTATCTATAGATGTATTATCTTCATTCATAATTTAAAAAGAAATCCCGTCATATTACTGAATACAAATTTAGATACAGATTTTAATACAAGATTTATTTTGTCTTGCCTTACAAGAGTAATAATTTATTTATGAAAATCTGGGTTAAATTTTGGCATGGTTAGAATTTAAAATCGAGAAAAAAATGTTTTGATAATGCCTTTAGTTAGAATTATTTATCATTTTCCTTTAATTTTTCTTTCCGTATTTACTCGAATCTGAGCCGCACTATTTGTCCGGTGTTAATACAACTGAAAATTGGGTGCGGCTTAGAATCGAAGGCAAAACATCTGTTGGATGGGGGAAATTGAGTTTCTACCCCTTTTAAAAGGAAATATATAATCACCCATTCTGGTCATTTGCATCGATGATTTATCCTCCTCCGCAGTTTATCTCAAGAATTCAGTCCATCCTAAACATAGTTGTCTGCTCGTATCTAGGATACGCTATCTTTTATCCACCTAAACATCAAAGATAGCCGCCCATCCGGTATAGTGGTCAGTGAAGGTGCCGTAGGGACTGGGTTCGAATCCCGGAGAAGGCATGGATGTTTGTGTTGTAATTCTCTTTCTTCTGTCTGTGTTGTATGCCCCCGTGTTATACATTGCGTGGTGCACGGGGTTTATAAATGTTAAAAAATTTTTTTTAAAAAAACATCAAAGATATCGGTAATAACATCAAAGCGAGTTCACTATGACGCAAGTATGAAAAAGGAGGCAGTTCTATATGCAGGAAAAAACGGAAACAGAGCAACGGCCACTGAAAATTTGACACGGATGAAACAAATGTACGTCGATGATGTAAGCAAAATGATATAATTTTTGCTTGTTAATTTTCAACAGTCTTTTATAATTCTATAACATTTTTCTGTAGCACATTCTCAAAAAAATGTTCCACAACAAGTGCATTGGATGGCACAGTGTGTTCGACACTACTAATGCCGAATCCTCTTCGAAACATGATACAGACGGATAGTGTAGTTATAGGTTTTTGTATGTATTTGAAAGCTTTTAATGCTGTTATAATTAATTAATTATTAACTACTTATTATTTTACATTAAATGTTTTTAAAAAAAATTCTTAAGTATCGGATATTGACGAACCTTTTATACATTTTTTAAAATTTTTTTCTCAGAAACGTACAGAGAATTGGGGGTGCAGCTTAGAATCGATGACAACATTTTTTTACAAAAACATTTTGAGGATTAGGGGTGCGGCTTAGAATTGATGGCGGCTTAGATTCGAGTTTATTCGGTATTTGGATCATTCTTTTGTAAGACCTCTACATAATAATGAATTGAGAAAATATCAAATCAAATACATGAGGTTTTTTCACTAAGAATCCTAAAGTAGGACTTTCAGTATAAGCTTAGAAATCATCTTACAATATCTGTTTTTAAATCTTTATGTCTCTGATATTTGAGATTAGAATATAACATAAATCAATTGTTTAATTTTGAAAGTTTTGGTAATATCATTCTGCTGAATAATAACTGAATTCTTCGAACACTTATAACATTTTAATTATTCAACCAACTTAATGCATTATTTTAACACAATCCAAACTTTTATTCATTCTTTGTTCGATGCTGTATACGTCTATTATCATGTGCTTGCAGATAAATGTATTCTATTCAAAACCTTCTTCAGAAATTGTATTTTGTTAAATCTGAAAGAGTATTTTAAAAACATATGTCTACTTAAGTGAATTTCAATTGAAACCAATTTACTGATCGTTATTATTTATATATAAAAGTTTCAATCACAAAAATCTACAAAAATAAATTTGTTAATTCTTTTTTGCATACTTTGTGTCTAAACAATGACTTAAAGTTAATGTATTCCTAAGAAATATTTGATTTTTCTTTTGCAGTTGATGGAGAAATATTTATAATACAAAAGGTAAATATAAAATCGAAATGAGAAGTTATCTATGAAGAAAAATAGAATATTTGAAAAAGGTAAATAGAATATTGTAAGAATTTGTTATTTTCTTTGAGATAGTCAATAAAGCAAATCTTGCAATCAAATTGATACACATGCTTTTGAAAAACGCAGAAAGTAAGTAAAAATGTTGCATTAATGACCCTTTTCAGAAAAATAAGAACATAATATAAAATAAAGAGATGATAATATTTACATTCTCATTTTCATTCGATAAGTTATAAGCAAATGTATCCTAACTGAGTAATTTAAAAGAAAAGAAAGTTTTAGTAATATTTTTTTTAGTCTAGTGTTAGTGGTAAAAATGAATTTTTTATCAGCTTATGAAAAAGGGAAACATTTCTTTTTTCATAAAATGCTGGAATTTTTTAAATCCACCAGATCGAGTTTCTTCTTTTTTTAGTTTCTATTACATATAAAATAAAACTAAACCCCAATCATATCTGTGGATTACATTTTAAGCTGTTACAAATAAATATACTAATGTGTTTTGTATACAATCTTGCATTTTTTGAAATTATAACGAAAAACATTTAAAAAAAAAAAATTACGGAATTAAATTAATATCAGTTTAGAGCATTACATTTTTTTTATAACAATACAACATGGTTTTGATATAAAATTTTGTTCATATTTATTTAATAAACATATTTTGATCAATTGAAAGCATTGGTTTCGGATACACAAGTGCTGTTTCAATAACAATAGAAAGGGAATTCTTGGTATTTACAAGATTCTTTTGTACGTATATGTGCTGTAAATGTAATTTTAAACTACAAATCCCTAAATAACTTTCCTAAGTATGGTAATAAGGTAAATACAATTTTAAATTTCTCATTTTATCCACATGTATTTTTTCTTTTGATATTTTTGTAAAATGCTCGAGAATAGGTATTTTAAGTAAAAATAACGATTTAAGGGTGCACAAAAAAAAACACGATTTAATTGACAAAAATACGTTAAAAATTAAATTATTCTGTATATGTTTTTCTATTATCTTACAAAATTTGACAACTTCAAGTTTTAAAAAAAACTCAGGGTTGTGATAATTTTCATGTTCGTTTTTATTCATATTCCAGTTGCATATAAAAACCTTAAGATAATATATACCTGAAAGGGAAAAAAAACACCTAGTTTTTCTTTACTTCAAATGCTAAGACCTTTTTTCCATTATGCCAAATGCTTTGATATTTTTTATAACTATTGCATGTAACAAAAGTTGGCATGCATTCTTTAATCGAAGCATAATTATTTTTTAAAATAGTTGAATTTTTATTTATACATATTTTTAAAGGAATTTTCGATAAGTATTTACAAAAAGAGTATTGTGCATATATCAATCATGTTATTACAAAACCCATACCAACTTCCGTTATTCATTGTTTGAGGCACATGTAAATCAAATTTCCCATCTGTACGTCAGTTATTGCAGGAAGAGTAGCATTTTAAAATCATGAATTAAAAAAAAAATTTTTAAAAAATGAAATGGCAGCTTTTTGTGGAATTTTGGAAACAAAAACTTGTTTTACATAGCACATATACATAGAGAACAACCAAAACATTTCAGAAAACCATTCAATCAAAGATTTTTTATGTATTATACCATGTCCCCTTAACCAAAAATTGGCCTAGAACATTGCAGTGTTTTAGAAACGCGGAATATGATTTTAAGGTATTCGACTACTTGCGACAACTTTTTTTTTTAAATGGAGATATGAAGATTTTTTTGTTGTTGTTTTTAGATTTGTTCAGTACATTTTATGAAAAATATGCTAAAATTAGGATGAGTAAACAAACTATTATTACTAAAATGGGAAAAAAAAATGGGGAATAATATACAAAAAAAAAAAAAAAAAAAAAACATAAATGTGTGTGTGTGTGGCCTATTTTGTATCAAAAGTTTATGAACAAATTTTCAATTTTGATGTGTTGCTACGTTATTCATTTTTGAAATGACCTTCAAGATATTTTGATTTTTACAAAAGCTAGAACACTTAACTAAATTGATCAAGACTGAATATCTTCCCTTTTGGTCTACTCCGTATTTAAGCAACAATTGTGTTGATGAATCCATGACGCTAGTACGATTTTCTGGTATGTTATTAATCTAATTTTGGACTGCATTCACCTATACATTCCTTTCTACATTCGAGCACAAAGTAATTATAGCCCTTCATTCATAGTTGCTCCTAATCTCCATGACCATTAAAGATACACTTCCTTTCACCCTCTCACAATGATGGTATCTCTAAATTCAAACCTTAGTGACTTTTCTATGAGCTTGGCGAGTTTCAACGATACTCGGAGGGCTTATCCATTCTTTGTGTTATGATTACTGTTCATCATCTAATCTGTACACATACCTGCCGTGGTAATTTTTGTGAAACGTCTACAGCAAGGTGAAAGGTCCCAGCTTACTCAAATAGATTTAATCTGAATGAGACAGAATACAACTCGTTCAATGTCTTTTCGAGCTGTAAATTTCCATTGAAGCTGTTCAGAAATTAATAACTTTATGAGGTTGACGCTTTAAAAGGTCTTTATGGTTACCAAACCTCTCGTTAGATGCGAGGTAAAAGATTGAAAGCTCTTACAGGATTCCCTATTCAATGAAATTTATCATTAAGAGCCCTGCGGAAATGGAATGGTAATAGCACCTAATAAGAATGGCAGTATTTGGGAAAGAGCTTTATTTCAAATCAGATGAATTTCCAGATGAATAGCGTCACTAGATGAATACCATCACTCTCTGTTTGATTGGAAAGCTAATTTCATTTACATTCTCATAAAATAGTTGTACTTCAGTGGTTTGAAATAAACTAGTTCATGAATAAAGTGCATTTAATTAGCAAGTTTAAGGAATATTTTATAATAGTTTTGTGGGTATCCCCACACGCTTTTTTTTATGCACGCCTCAGAAATGTTTCCACAAATTAAAGCATTCTGAATGAAAGTGTTAATTGAATCTTCCTTTGAACATTAGCAGATATAGTTGGATATAACTGTGTACAAGAAGCCTGCTATTTAGTGATGTAAATAAATATTTATGAAATTCATGAAACAGGGATGAGACTGAATTGAGTGAAAAATTTATTTTGGTTTGAATTGAATATTTCTTTAAAGAATCGAAAGGAATTGACAGAAAATTTAAATAAATGGAATAAATAGTTTCGGAATTAAATCATTATATATAATGGTTATATTATATATATACATGGATAACTCCAATTTAACTGGTAGATAACATAATCACCAAAAGTTAGAAAATATGCCGTTCCAATGTGGATATGAATTAATGGTTTATTTAAAAAGCAATTTTATAAAAACTAAGAACTTAGCAAATGTCTTATTTATGAATTTTGTAAAGAAAAACAATATTGAAAGTTTAACAAGGGAATTCCTCCTCAAAATCGAATTAGAATTTAATTTTGTAAGGCTTTTATATTTTTTATTACGACTCAGTGTGAGTGAATTAAATGTTTATTGACAAACAACATTTATGTTATTTAAAGTTTCTGATTTCAGAGTATTAGAACTATATAAACTTGTTTTTTTTAAAAATAAATTTCAACTGTTACCCTAATTTGACTGATCTAGGAATATAATGCTATCTATAGCATTAAAAAAAACTCTTAAGCTAGTGTTATTCGAACGGGACGAATTTTCGTATGCATATATTTTATAAGAGAGCATGAAAATGATTAACTTTTTGCTGTCAATGACTGACCAGCTGAAGTTCCAGCTGGAGTATGAAATGGAAGATATTAAGTTATTAAGTTGTAACTTCCATCCATAGCTCTGTCGACACGCGTGTATTGTACCAATGCTTTGCAGATGGATTCGTGAACAGTATGAACAAATGTCACCTATTGAGAGAGGACGTGCAATTGGACTAAAGGAAGTTGAATGGTCGAATCCCTTGAGATGTGTGTCAAAGTGATGCTATCATTCGGCGATGTTGGTAGGAATAGATGTAACATAGGCGTACAGAGAGTCAGAAAGGCGAGAGCAACCATGGAACGCAAGGACAGTGAAATCATCTCATTATTTATCAAAGCCCTGAAGCGTCCTTTTCAATGATCTGACTTAGAACTGGTACACCAATGACTGTAATGATCATCGACAAGTGATTCTAGAAGCAGAGGCTGAGCTCACAAAGATCACTGCACCGACTGCCCCTCACCGTTTCAAACCACCAGGCGTGTTTGCGATGGTACTGGGCGCATTATACCTGGATGAATTGAGCTCCGATGATCAGCTAAACGTTTCGAGAGAAGTAAGGGACAGAATGGGGTTATCATTTGACTATCGTTACACCACACAGGCTAACAACCAGGAATTATTATGTGTAATTTCATTTGATAATCTTACCCCTTCGGCAGAAACCCGTGACATCCTTTCAACACGGTAGTATTTAACACTCATTAGCTTACCCTTTCTTTCATAGATCTCAGAAATTATCTACCTTTAAGAGGATAAGGCTGCACCACACACTACACACCTTTCAAATATTTGCCTTTGTACTTCTGCAAAACTTCTCTGATAGACGCAATCACCACATTTCTCTCCAATATAGCATGGTTTAGGTTTGACAAGCAGACACTTTTGACAGTCCCTGGATCGAGTCGATCCAACTCACCAATTAGAGCATGTATGGCACAAGCCATTATTGGATATCTGCTATCCCTACGATTCAATACTAGACCGGATAATGTCAGGGTCAAAGGTGGGAAAACGCATCACTGAGTTTTTTCTCCTGTAGAATGTTATGAAATAAAGAATCTGACATCATCAAAGTACAACGAAATAAATGGGCTGGCCACGATATCAGAATGGACAAAGAGCGTATCACTAAAAAAGTCTTCAATGTCCAACCAATTGGGATACAGAGAAGAGGTAGGTGAAATCTAAGATGAATTGATGGCCTAGAAAAAGATCTCTAGTTTTGAAAACTAAAAATTGGAAAACACTAGCAGAAAGAAGGCTGGTAGGGAAAAAGCTTCTTGAGAAGGCCAAGGCCCACCCTGGGCTTCGAGCCACTGAGGAAGGAAGGAAGAATGTCATAAAAGGTATTACATCAGAAATATGGTAATTTACATTAGAAATATGTTATTAAATATTTTTTAAGGCAACAAATGTTGTTTTTAAAAAAAATTACGTGGCTTGCGCAATGAAAGATCTCACAAAAAGTGAATGTATAAATAAAAGAAATATTATACAAATATTAAACATTAAAATAAATTGTAGTGTCTGGCTACTGTTGGCGGTAGATTATGGGATGTTTGGCTCAACTCCCGCACCTCGGAGATGGGTTACTGTTTTTTTTTTTTTTTGTGATGGGAGAAGGTGTCTGACCCTCGAAGGAGACGGTCAGGCAAGCGAGAGTCTCTTGTTTTAGGAGCGCGAAGCGCTAGACTGAATGTAGTGTGAAGGAAAGCGAGTACCTTTGGTTTTTAGACCAACGCAGAGCGCGTGGTCACCTGTACCAAGAAGCCGAGTACCTTTGGCTTGAGACCGACGCACAGTGCGTGGTCTGTTGTTCCAAGAATAGATAGTTTCGTGGTAGAGTTTTTAGCACACGGACTGTGTTTGGTTTGATGGTATTTACAAACGAGATAATTGTGTTGTCTGTTTACGCAAAGTACAGCGTTGAGAAATAATTAAGAAGTAATAAAAAAGGTATTACATAAATAATACATAAATGTAAAATACAGACAAAGCTTTAGTAATAACACACGTGCTCACAATAAAAAAGTCGCAAATATTCAAAACTTTTCTGAAAATTATTCGACTTCATTTAGTTTATTAGATGTACTTCGTAATTATATCACTTAGACGTATTTCATAACATTTAACCACCGTCCAAGTTGCAGGAACGACATTTTAGCAGACATCTCTCTCCACACATCCATGTCACCCAATTTGATTCTTTTCATAAGTATAAGGGCCAAATCTGTAGCTCATTGTTTACGTATTTGTTTACCAATAATACGTAATGCAATTATTGCTCCATGAGTGAATAGTATACATAATTAATAATTTTTTATTGCTATAACAGTCTCCTTTTTAAATCCTAAATAGTAGATTTTTTACCATGCGAAATTTAGATATTTATTCACGAAAAGTATTTTTTTTCCAACAGATTTTTCCCCCATGATGTATATTTGTCAAATTCAGCTATTCAAAACTGTTCTCTGGAGGAAAAGGGGAGAGAAGAAAGTACACTAGTGCTTCGAAATATTCCGGCGATAACGGTCGCTTCTAAGCGACAATACCAACGTTCCAAACTTACCCACTATGGCATTGGTAGATAAATATATCTATGTATTCTTACATTTATATGAATAAACGACTTTAAGTTACGACTGGTGAAAAAGGGTGGTGGGAAATAGAGAGAAAAGTAAACGGGACAAAAAAGTTAACCGTCGGAAGAAATGAAGGAAAGCAGCAGTACTTTCTCCGGGAATTTTTTCCTTTTTTTTCCAAGGAAAAAATAAATAAAAATAAGACCAAAGCGGATCATTTATTATGTGAACAGTCGAATGACAAAACGGGTCGTTCACAAACACGAGAAAATGACTTCGAAGATGCTCGTTTTTTACCCTTCTAATGTCTGGGTATGTGCGTACCCCCACCCCCTCCTCTTTTTCTAAAAACTCGAGCGTCGTCTTCCAGATAGGCACTCCAGCTGAGAAAGTTAGAAATATATTTTTTTCTCCTTTATTATTTATTTCTTGTTAACTTTAAAGTCATTTTTATGCGTATATGCGGTCGTGAAAAAATATAATTTATTTATTCCAGTCGATGATTTCCGATTTGAGATGGTGACAGAAACGACGCGGTGTAAGAATGAAAAAAAAAATTTCTTTTTTTTTCGAAACACGCGACGGCTGACGGCTGTGGCGTTGTCAGTGGTAAGAATATTTCTTGTATTTTATTCCATTTACTTATATATATTTATTTCAATGCGCGTTATCAACATTTGGGCAGAATGGGAATGAAAGTGCTCCATGGAGGGTTGGGAGGGTGCTTTATTGCGATTGAGAACTCCATGCGTAACATTCAACAACCATTTGTATAACACACGGAATTAAAAAAAAAATTTTTTTTCCCCATCCTGTCTACTAGCGGGAGTGTTTCTGATTACGTTTCGGTTGGTTTGTTGGTTGATTTATCCAGAAAAAAGGTTAGTGAAAAGAGAAGCAGCTAAGTTTTCCATGGAAGTTTTTTTATTTTCCTTTTACAGGTATTCCCATTTTACATCATGGTTCATTTAACAAATTATTATTAGGTGATTTTATATGGGTAATTTCATTTATTGAAAATCCTGAGGTAAATATTTTTTATTTTAATAAAGTGATCAATAAATTTGAAACTCTTTTTATGAAATATTATGCTAATATTACAAATTTGAAGCCGAAAAAAAGATAGAGAAATATAAAGGTAACGTTTTAGCAGACTTTTAAATCATACTTTCTCTGGCAATCAGCACAACACTTTTTCTCTCGCAAATATTATTAGTATAATTTTCTAAAATTCAATAAAAAAATGCATATGTATTTTCAGTTGGAAATATTTTGGTTAAGAATAAAATAGTTCTAGGATATGACATACTTTGTATGCTAAACCAAAAGTAAGGCAACTGTATTAAAAAAGCATCACGATGAATATAAGCAATAAAATATGCATAGGTATTAAATTTTATTTTATGGAACTACATTTAAGATTTCTTTATTGTTTATTTTTTAAAATTTAGTTTGAATTTCAAGGATAGGAAATTTATAATATTTAGAATACCATAAGTATGAGAAATTTCAATTATTCACAAATTTTATTATTAACATCTAATTAAATATTTTCTGTACAAAATGTAATGGTGTGGAATGAATTTCATTTCATAGATGATTCAAAATATCACGGCTGGCTTTTTCGAAGTACTCTTGTTTGCCTTCTGGTCATGTTCTTGTCATAGATTTCAATTCATTGCACATACTTCAATTACAGGGGTGGAAAAATCGATAAATAAATATCCTCCATCATCATCGTCATAATTCTAAATGCACTCACATTAAAAGGTTGAAAAGACAAGGAAATTCCAATCCGGCCAGAAAGGACTTGCCATCGCCACACACCATCGCACAATTTAGTTGCTTCAAAATTAAAGTGTAGGGTTTCTGAACCTGTTGGACGGTTATTATCACACAGAATTATCAACCACCGAAATTCATTCTGGATCTGGGAATGATTTGCACAGATCCGGATGCTGGATCCACAACTGATTCAATCAACATTTTGCGCGGGCCGGACGCTTCCGTTTCATTATCCGGAGTCCGCTCTCGGATTTTAATCTCTGAAAGCCTGATTTATCGGCCGGACAGTCCGGGGATTAAATCTGGGAACGCGTCTCCATTACAAATGAGTTCCTCCACTCTCTTTTCTCGCTTGCCTTCCAATCCGATTAAGCATCAGCCTCCATTAACGAGACTAGTGACCGGTTGCATAACGAAGGCCGGTCTAGTCGTCACGCAAGAGACTAGCGCCAGTCACGTCACGCTTAGCTTTCAGGAAGACCACTCTCTTCTCGGTCTTGGAGCAGGAAGCGAGAATCGCTTAGAGAGAACATCTCCACCTGAATTGTCTCCAGAGGGTGGATTAAATTTCGGAATATCCGTTGAGGCCTGGATGCAGAGATTTTGGTAGAACAATAGATGAATATACTGACCGGATAAAAGTATTTCCAGAAATGGAAGTGGTTTCTCCTAAGCGGGATAAGGTTTTAGGCTTATTCTTAAGAGATTTCTCAACGTAGTGTCGAATTTATGAGTGGAAAAAACGAAGGGCTATTTTTTTGTCGAAGGTATTGGAAAGCTATCAATTCCTTACCAGAGAGACAATTATGAAGATCCTGCAAAATTTATTTTCTGTTTGAACTCTGACCTTATTGAGTTATGAGTTCCACACAGTATTTTCTTGCATCGCAAATGTAAGCTGAAATATTCTATCTTCGAAAAATATTTATTTCGCAGAATAAAGATCAGCCTTAACCTCGAATCATAGTCGTCTCACAGTATTGGAGATTGATGTGTAAAATTAAATACCAGCTATTAGTTGAGTTTGAATGAACTTAAAATCAATTATGACAATTTGTTCTAAAGTCAAGACAATAAGTTATAAAATTATAAGTAATATATATATATATATATACATATATATCTTAAGTCAAAAACATACTTCAAAACTATAAAGTATGTCAACAATAGCTTATTCCAAGGAATTAGAGAAGTATTTCAGCAAAAAATACAAAATGAAGATGTCTTTCCTTTTAGCATTGAAGATCAGTTAAAAAAATTATTGTAATATATATATATATATATATATGTAATCAAAATTTCTCTCTTATATATATATATATATATAACTATTAGTAAGAACTATTTTAATTCATTTCTTTCATAAGAAAATTAACTATTAAAGCAAAAAATATAAACAAATTCCTAAAAAGCTTATTTCATACTTGCAAAACAAATTTACAAATCACATTTATATATCGACTCCTGGCAGGAGTTATAATATAAGTTCCTTTAGTTATATCCAAAAGAAATTTAAACTAACATATTAACCAGAAGTACTATTTTTGAATTATCGATTTTATGCCGTAACGAAAAGCAATTGTATTTGAAAAGTTGGAAATAATTATTGAGGAGAGTAGAAAATTTTATCGAAGAATTTAAGAATAATAATACACTTTATATAAGTTTGTTTTGAAAAACGCATAAAGCCTTTTCTAATTCTGATAGGAACTAATTTTTCATGGATTGACTTAAATAAATTCGATGTGTTATTTTCATTAGAGAAAATTATTGCCTCCTTTTCAATATATCACTTTGAAAATTTTAATTGTCTCTTATCATTGCTGTTATTTTATACATCAGAATACACTGGTGTGCAAAAATTAAGAACGAAGTCGAAAAATTAGCATATCAGCTGAACGAAGAGGCAGAGCGGACAGAAAGACCAATCAGGAGATTAAGTGAGGTGATGTACGGTAGCACATGCGCAGATATGCAGGTAGACGTAATGGGGGAAGTGTCTGAGTAGTAAAGCATGTTGTCGGTGTAAGATTAGTATTTCTGGCAAAGAGATTGCACACCGTATAGCAGTTAAAATCACACCGAGTTGCTGCTCAGCGAGAAAAGGCGAATAATCAATCTGTTAGACGACATCTAATGCTTTTACCCGAGGTCGAATCATTGGGAAGTTGGAGGAAGGTCGCAGTGTGACAAGTGTGGTTGCAGAGTTCGGAATTGCTCACAGCATCGTTTCACGACTTTGGAGACAATTTCAAACTACAGGAACAGCTATCCGGGGGTTCAGTAGTGGTCGTCCACGAGGAACCACACCGCAGATGACCGGTATATTGCCTTACAGGCCAGAAGAAACAGGCGGCAGACAGCGGAGAAATCGCTAGACACACGACACAGGCGACTGGACGACCGATATCGCGTTTTACCGTGGCCAGAAGACTGCACGGTGGTGGTCTGTTTGCACGACGCCTGTACGGTGTGTACCTCTAACGCCTGCCCATCGGAGAAGGCGTTCTCTGTGGTGCCGGGAATACCGGAATTGGAGAGACAATGAATGGGGACGTGTACTCTTTACAGATGAGAGCAGATTCAGTCTGAGTAGCGATTCTCATCGCATACTCATCTGGAGAGAGCGGGGAAGCCGCAATCATCCCTCGAACATCATTGAAAGGGACAGGTATGGAGGTGGCGGTGTTCTCGTTTGGGAAGGCATCATGCTTGGTAGTCGTACAGACCTTCACATCTTCGACGCAGGTTCAGTCAACGGGACCTGTTATTGTAACGAGATTCTTCTTCCATATGTGCGTCTTTTTAGAGGCGCTACGGGTCCGCAGTTCCTTTTCATGGACGACAATGCACCATGTCATCGCACAGTAGCTGCCGAACAGCTCTTAGAGAGTGAGGATATTGAACGTATGGATTGGCCGGCACAATCTCCGGATCTCAATCCATCGAGCATGTATGGGATTTTCTAGGCAGACGCTTGGCAGCTCGTACCTTACCACCAGTAACGATTCCGGAGCTTCGATTGGCGCTGCAAGACGAATGGGCAGCAATGCCTCAACAACTCATTGACACCCTCATTCTCAGCATGGGCAGACGCTGTGAAACCTGCCGAGCAGTCAGGGGAGATCATATCCCCTACTAAAGACCGGATATTTCTTGCTGGACACCCATCACAGGGATGTTTTGGCCTTCAGTCGCATTGCGCTCCATGCTACTTTATAAGCTGAATTATATTAAAATCGGCAAAGGTTTTAAGTTTCACTTGCCTTTCGGAATTATTTTTTGTTTTTCTGATAGTGAACATTAAACCAATATCTTGACTACAAATGTAATTTTTTGTTTAATTGTGATGACAGATAACTGGAATTCTTACCTAGATGACACGAAATTATCTGTGTTCAACTGTTTATAAGAATTATCAGAGTTTATTATGAAAAAGATAAAATTCAAATGTTTTTTCTTTAAGAATTATGATTTAAGATTATAAGATATCAATTAAACTTAAACATAGTTTATTTCCATAGCGTACACAAATTGAAAAATCTTTTTAAAGTCTTGTTGAATAAGAAATGAAGCATAACGTTTTAAGATGTTTTTGGAATTTCAAATCAGAAATGCCAGATGTTAGAGAACCAGCAATACTTTTTGAATAACAGAGTTAATACAAAACATGTGTTCGTCCAATACAGACTAAGGTATGGCTTAAGATTTGTTTGCCAATTAAAAGACATCTAAAAACACTCTTAATATCAAAACGGAAATTTGAAATTTGAATACAACTAACTTGAATGTAAATATAAATATTATTTTATCTACCGCAGCTGCAAAATAATATCCTTTCAATGCTAATACTTTCTTCGCTGTCTCTTTTAGGCCAACCTATTAGGAAGGGAACTATTGTGATTGAATTTTAACTTAAGTGAATAACCACCTGCTATTTTTCCTCATTATGCTTCAACAATGGATTTAAGCTCCGGTAGACAACATTTCCTTTGTTTTTATATACATTATTTTTTATATGTATTTACTTGTTTCCTGTAATCCATGTTATGTTGTCAAGAAGAATTAATCATATTATTGAACTTCTCATACTTCAAAGCAATATTTTAAAGCATCACATTTTGTCTTGTAATTGCTTTCAGTTAATTGTCATTTGACTAGTATTATGTCTTTCATCTTTTGTTAACGAGTCTCGGTTCTTCCCCGTTGCCTCAATTTAAAATCCGAAAAGAACTATAAGAATATAATGGGAAAATGAAATACACGAATGTTACGTTGATAATAATGACATCTCTTTGTCAACAGCAATTAATCGGATTTCACAAATCCATGAAAACCACCACAAGAACAATATAACTTTAGGATTACAATTTTTATTCACAGAATAACTATACACTATGCAAACTTATTTCATAATACTTAAAACTGATTATTTATAAATTTTTTAAAAAATATTTTACTTTTCAAAAAAAAAGAATTTTTTTTCCCTTAAGAATAAAAGTTTTACTCATATTTTAATGATTATTATTGAATGGAAATAAAATTTGATTTTAAACATAGTAATGAATACAAATTGTGAATATCGCTATCACTTGTTAAACTATTAATTGAAGTAAATACAATATTTTAATTAATTTTCCAAAAAATACCCTTTGTGGAAAGAATTGTTTTTGCATCATGTTCAAGACAATTACATATATAAATATATTTGATAAATGGCTTAAAAAATTACATTTGTACAGTCAAATTCTAAAAAATTAAGACTACTTGGATACGTAAAATTAATGAACATGGTAACCAGTTTTTAATATTTTTCCAATGCAAGTTTTAAATATGGTCATTAAATGCGATGGAAATGATATTTCTTAGAATTTTTATTGACGAATTTCAAAAGTTTTGTTCAAAACCGTTTGTGTATTTATCCTACTGTAACACTAGTCGTAGAAAATCACGCTTGTAAAAATTCTTTGACAGCTATTTGAACCAATTGCGCATATGCACTCTGATTTCAACGTCAACTTAAAACCGTTGTTCACTTCTAGGCGTTTTTAGCTCTTCGAAGATTTGGAAGTCGCTTGAGGACAGATCTGGACTGTAGGAAGGTGGTGATGGCTCAGGACTTCCCATTTGAATTTCTGCAAAACCAAATGTTGTTTGATTGTGTGGTATCACGTTGTCCTGTTATAGGATGACATCGAGAAAAATTTATCAGAATGTTTCGATTTAGTTGCCATTCTAAGCTTCGTTAACATTTTACAATACTAGTGAGAATTGAACAACTGCTTCTCTTTAGAAGATTCCAATACGAGTCGCTTTCAAAAACGAAATGAACGGACACCATCACTGCTCAATTATTCTTTTTATCTTCATATTCCTTGCCGAACACGCAACTTATTTAGGGAGTGAAACGCACGTGTGAATGACTTTCGTCATTTCAACGACTTCATTTCAGACCCATCTCCATTTTTCTAAATACCATAGTTTGGGTGTAATGTACTCTGTCTACTTTTTATTGACAACACCCAATATTTAAAATATACTAGTTTATTTTGTAAAAGCTAATGCGTGACATTTACGATAATATAATATTTTTTATAGGTATGTGAATGTAATCAGTTCCGGATTACTCAGTAGGTGGATTAGGCAATTGCCTATGAGGCGTGCGCTTTTTAGGGGCCAACCAGAGCATGTTCTGTTTTCTGTGTTAGTGCTCCAAAAACAGGATACAGGGCCTCGAGACTTCGACTGCTTAGGGACTTCCATGTCGTTTAATCTGACACCGAATATAATTCACGAATATTTTTAAGGAACTCATTCCATGTATTATGAATAATTACGTGTAATATATACGAAGGGAAAATTTAAAAAATCGAATGATGGGCACTAAGATTTTATTTCGTCTTGCAAAATATGATGAAAATTTTCAACGAATCTACACAAATTCAGAGCTTTTAAATGAAATATTTAACAACATGAATACCATGATATTCTCTGAAGAATAAAGACTTTATTAAGAAAAAATGAGAGTGTTAATTAATAAGTAAGTAAACTGTGAAAATTGAGTGCTGATTAACATGTAAAAAGAGATTGTTATTAAATTTAAAAATCCAAATTCTTTTCAAATCATCCCTTATTAGTTCAATAAAGAATTGTTAGAACATCTAAAAAAATAGAATTCAAATATTTTTGAATTGTTACTGTCATATAACCAAGTCAAAACACACTACTTCGAAAACTTCACTGCAACTTTTTTGAACAAAAATTTATTGAAACACTTTATCATTTGTGACATTCTAATTCACACGGATATATTTAGATTCTATTACGAAATGTAAAATTGGTCTGAAACAAGTTTGAAATGGAATAATATTTTCAGAAAGTTTTTTTTTAAATTAATATATTTATGAAATTATGTAATGAAATGATGATGGATGCAAAAGAAAACAGTCTTTTAAGATCTAAAATTCTATAATTATAAAACATATAAAAGTGCAGAAATAGTTTATACGTTTTAGATTGTTCTTTTTTTTCTTTGTGGGTTTAATTTCAATTGCTCCTTCTTTCTTTCTCTTTTTAATAAATAATTAGTTCTAAAAGCCATAATTAAAGATTAATTACAGCTTTGTATAAAATTTAATAAATGTGCTTTGCAAAAAAAATAAATAAATAAATAAAGTCATGTGAGTGAAAAATGTTTGAAATTTTAGCTTTTATACATTAATTTAACCAAATAAAAGTAGTATGTTTTACATTTTAGGAAGCTATTTTATCAACTTTTAAAAAACATTTTATGTCGAAATATTTTTTTATGAAATTATATGATGAAAATTAACTGATAGTTATGAGTTGTTTATAAGAAATATAGTCATTTTTTAGACCTTCTCCCCAGAACTATCCATAGTAATTACTTTAATTATGAGATAATTGATATCTTAATTATGAAAATCCCTGTGTCTTACATTGATATGTTACTTTGGGGAAAAAACCCAGAGCCGACTATTTGAGACGCAAGGAGTATTTTTTTTTCTTTTTGGATTCTATAATTGAAACTAAAGGAGACTCTTGTGAAAAGTTGAAATTAAATTAGGGTTTCATGGCTGCTAAACAAAAATGTCTGCGGAACAAATTTTTGAATTTATAATTTAATATAGCAAAGGATAAAAAAACTACGAAAAATTAAAAGCTCATTTTAAAAAGCATATTTTCCGGTCCCCATTATTCATTAAAATAAGCAATTAATCTTTTTGGAAATTTACATTTAACTATAATGAGGAGAGTCACGTGTCAAAACAAATTACTCGTAAACCCCGATTAAGTATATTGCCCAAACTTCTTAAAAACCGTAGTTTGAGAATTTTATTTCAAATAAAAAACAATTTTTTTAACATGGCATTTATTGACTGTTGCTGTGGATTATATCAATAGTACATTAAAAAAATCACAGTTAATGTTAATGTGATTAACTACTAAATGTTAACTAATATCACATTTTAGCTTAGGAACAATTCATTGCAGTATCAAAAGTGGTCAATTTCCTTTTTTCAGGTCTGTTTATATATACATATTTAATTTATTACTCAAGTATTTTAAAACATGAAAATTTAAGGAAATATAAATTTTAGTGAGCTTTAAAGTCCTGAAATTAAAAATTCTCATTTGTTTCTTGAAGGTGGTGTATTTGCTTATACTGCTGGTTGATTTGTAATACGAATAATTTTCTCTTGAGTCATTTGAGACCCAATAATTTATAAAAATAAACGTTTTTTATTTCAAAAAATACTGCCAAAAGCAGTAATAAGAAGATAATGTGAAATAGCAAGACATAGTGAAACGTCCCATTTTAGTCTAGTCAAAAATAAGAGTTATAGCGACATTCAATTGACGTTGTTATTTTAAACAAAAAATTAAAAAAAAGGTCTGACGTACGCATAGCATTGAAATACAACGGGGATGTATACGTCTGAGAAGAATAATGATAGAGAGTTGGCGAGAGAAATAGTCATTTACATACACTTATGTCCATAAATTAAGAATAATTCAGAATCTCACGTAAATCGAATTCTTGTGTAAAAATTTCACTTATAGAATTATCAACACATCTTCAAGAATAAGATGCAAATTACAGGAAGCCACCAAATGACGCCTATAGTATGACATAATGACAAGAGTGTGAGAGAGTTGTATATAAGGAATGGTGGCAAATAAGTACAATTGTTCACAAGCATTCTATAAGCCAATCAGTGACATAACCGAATAGTTATGGCACAGAGGACACATGCAGATGATTCTTTACGTGGTAAAATTATCGGTAGCCTGGAATATGGGCGTACTCAGGTTGAAGTATTTAAATTACCCAAAGTGTCATCTTTAGGCTTAGGCAACAATTCCAAAATGACGGAAATGTCCGCGAAGATGTTACAGTACAGGTCGTCCCCGATATACAACGCCGAATGAAGACCGGGATTTGTCAGTGACTGCCAAAAGAAGCAGATGGAACACAGCATATGGGCTCTCTCATCAGCTTTCTGCAGCTACGAGTACGACAGTTTCAAAGCAAACCATGTTCAGAGGTTTGGGACATATTGGTATATATGTTCGCAAGCCTGTCACATGTGTTCCGCTGATGGTAACTTACTGTCTCCAGGTGTTAGCCTGGAGCAAAGAACATGCAATGTGGACATCATCACAGGGGACTTGTATAATGTTTTCCGACGAGTCCAGGTTAAGCTTGCAGTCTGATTAACATCGGACATTCATTCAGAGAACGCCAGGTACAAGTTACCACCAAGATAATACCACTCAACGGCACAGTTACGGTGGTGCGGAATTGCTCGTTTAGGGAAGAATGGGAGGATTATACTTGGCTCCAGAACAAATCTACGTGTTCAACTCGAACCATGACAGGTCAAATTTGAAGGGAAATCATTCTGAAAGAACGCGCACATTTGCTTATGGGGGGCTTAGAGCATAGAATTTGGGATTATGGAGGACAACGACCGTTCCTTAAGAAAACATTTTAAAAGTATTCCTTCAATTCTAAGGATATCACTCGTATGTAATGACCAGCATTTTCACCTGACTGATCCGATAGAGCAAGTATGGGGCATGCTTGGTTGACGAGTTACAGCCCATCAACCACCTCATTCATGTGCATCTGAACTTCGGCGAGCATTGCTTGCTGAGTGGAGTAATCTTCCCCAAGACCAGCTTGATAATTTGATACTTAGTATGTATAGACATTGTACTGACTATATTTCATCGCAAGGGAGACATACAATGTATTAACCATTATACCAACTACGTAATATTAAGTTTTTGTAAAGGGAGCATTTTTATAATTGCTTTAGGAAGCAAAAAAACGTATTTTTTATTAATGTTGTCAGACAAACACTATTTTTTTGTTCTTTACTTTTTGGTTAATAAATGATCTTTGCAAATAAGCCACGTTTCATTTATTTCTGAACCTCTATTTCCCGAAGCTGGCATTAACCTTAATTTACGGACCTAAGTGTAAAAGATTCATTATCTAATCACTTTTTATTCTGTTTTTAGTGGAATTAATGAAGAAACAATATCGTATTATGGAATTTCAGGCCACTATTGAGGCTAATTAAAACAACCAGTCATATTTTCAAAGGAATTATTCCTTTAGAGGCAGTTTAATCTATTATGTAAAAACGAAATTTTTCTTTAAATAGCTTATTGATATTTATTGGAAAGAGTAGAAAACAAGACCAAATAATTTTTTTAAAATTATTTTTTTACCGTTCCAAATTTAGCCTTAAACATGCCTTCAAATGATTAAAAACATCAAATTAATCCTTTTTATTGTTTAAATAAAAAGAGATCTATTCAACTCACGTTTTAATTTCGAAAGATAAATAATTGCGTTCTCATCTTTACTCTTAAACTGTAGACGCCATTATAGAATCGTTATAATAATTTCTGAACTATCAAAACTATTTGTAGGATCATCCTGGTAACATTTATAGACTTTTATGATGCGGGTTTCTTCAAAAATCTCTTTAATCATATATAGTGGAATGTTCCATGGAGTTTATTTTACTAATTAATAGAATCGATCTCTATTTGCGGTACCTCAATAAATTATTTTGAAGTCACTGAACGAATCCAAGCTTTCCCATTGATTCACTAGACAAACAGAAAAGTGAAAACTATTTCTAACCGCAAAAATAAGTTGTACTTCATTTTACTTCTTTCATTCATAATCAAAGCCACCTCATAGAAATTAAAAATTTACAAAATTCTCTTTAAAGTCCCAAGCTAAGATTTTTTTTTACTTGCTTGTCATATTAAAATATTAAGAACTAGAATATATACTTGATTGTAGTAAAAAATTTCGTGTGATATAAAAATATAAAACGTATTCATGAAAATAAAATATATGTTTCGTTGTTAGGGTTCTATTTTCAGACATTTCATTTTTTCCCCCGACATACAAGATAAAGTTAAATACTTGTCATACGTTAAACATCCTACAACTAAGTTTAATATTGTAGTTTTGGTGTCCCCGTGAAAAGGGTTTTCATTTTTGGTCACGACCCCAAAATATATTCATTTAAATGAATCTGAAGTATCATCCTTTTTTTCCTTTCTAATTGTTCATGAGGCATGTTTTTCTTAAGCAGTACAAGTAAGTTATTCTATACATAACCGATGTGCACAGCAACGCTTTTACCATACTTCCGGAATAATTAACTTCTAGTGAAATATATGATTTGCAACTTTATAATGTGCTAATTTTAATTTTTTTTCATTTTTTCCCATGAGAGATTTTATTCTCATTATACTAATAATTTTTGTATTATAATTGCAATTCTGTTATTTAAGAATTAATGATTTGTCAAGAAGATTTTTCTTAACGGTTATTTTATCCTTTGAATCCTTGTTCAAAATGCCAGTTTTTTGAAGATATTTTTAACGAATTTACTGCTTAACATTTTCGAAAATGATAAAACATACATTGAAGATAAACATATAATAAATTTAACTTTATAGGTTTTTAATGGAACATTAAAAATTTTCAAATGAACATGTATTTTCATTTTATAAATGGAAAAAGTGTAATATAAAGATTTTTTCCCCTGTAATATGACAAATGGCTGATTGGTTGGTGACGTTTCCAGGAAGTCAAAGGGATCCGGGACAGCTAATGACGGCTTTAGCCAGCTTCACTATATAATATGAAAAATTTCAGAGTGATTTAAATTCATATAATAAATAGTAATTAACAGGTACCATATAAATCCTGTAACCTCAAGGTTTACTGGATACAGTATCCCAAAGTTTACTGGAAGAGTACTACAATCTCTGACAATAAAGTTCAGTGAATGAAGTCAGAACGGATAATCTGGCAACACTGGCGAAACAAAACGTTGCACATACGTAGTGGAAGGTGTTTACCATCTGCCGCCACCGTTATTCAGTAGAGACTCATTTGTGTTCCGTGTAAGACTTGTTTTATAAAGTGCTTGCTTAGCACGTTGGTTCTTAACAGAGAACAGGAAAATGAACGAACAAAAGAAAAATTTGAAGTTTTGTTTTAAGCTTGGCAAGACACCAAAAAGAGCTTATGCGATGTTGGTACGTATTTATGAAGATTAAGCACTGTCTATGAAGTGTATGCACGAGTGGTTCGTCCGTTTTCGAAAAGCAGGGAAAGTATTTCTGACAACCACCGTAGCTGAAGACTGGCGACCTCCGTCACTCAAGATCGTCAATTAACTGTGCGTTCAATAGCTGATGAACAGTGCCAGCTTATTCATTGGGGGCTTGGAGCAGGCGCTCAGGAGCCCCAAAAGGACCGGATAAGCTGGACTTAACCAGATTTTATGGCTATAAATTTCGATCCTCCAGTGCCAAGGGGACCTGTAGATCTTCTGCGTCCACGGCTCGAAATGAGCTTAAATCGGCACTGTTGATGAACAACATATTAACCATGAATCCGTGCGACAAATAGTTACACAAAATTTAGGGATGAGAAAAATATGTTATCGATATTGACGATATTTCTATCATCCAACGAAACGTGATGAGGCTTTTGAACTCCATTCCCAGAAAAGGATTCTTGCAAAGTTTCCAGGACATGTATAGCAGATCTCAGTGGTGCATAGTTATAGGAGGTGACTACTTTGGAGGACAGTAAGGTATTTTTTGTTAATATTTCATCTAAGTTAATGTTACATGACTATTCACTGAACTTTATTGTCAGAGGTCGTATTTTGTTGTTTGAGAATGCTTTTAAGCTGTTAGAAGGATTACCTTTGACAGAAACTTCACACTCAAGCTTTCTTTTTCGGCTATCGATTATTTCTAAATAATATGTTTTTCGTGGTCTGGATACGTAAAACAACTATGTCTAGTTTTTTTTTTGGTCGCAACGTTTTTATATATTCGCTAAATGTTCGTATTTCATAAATTCATATGTCATTGAATCATATTCACTTTCTATCTTTCTATATATTCGTTAATATTCGGATTTCATACATCCATCTCAGTTACTGAATCAAATTCATTTTCTTTTCCGTTTAGAAATTTCGCAAACATATTGCTAAATGTTTTAAAAAGGAACAACTTTAAACAACTCTAAAGCACCTTTCTCAGAACTCTGAGTCTTTAAAACTCGGTGTGTCTTTAAGATCCTATAACGATAAACACACAAATACAACTCTCGCCGTTTCTTTCCGGACTTCAAAATAATGAGGTTTCCCCAGCACCTCAAGATGCTTTCTCCATCACAATAAGGAAGGACGGGTATTAACCGCGCCCTAGTCAAAGCGAATTGAAAACATTTCTCCTGTTTTTATTATTATTATCATTCCTTTCCTTTTCCCGTTTTTCGGTTCCTTCTCGCATGTCCGGGAACGGGCAATGGGAAAAGGGGAACTGGAAATTTATTCCAAGCGATTTGAATTTAAGTCGGCTCATTTTCAGAAACACGGTCCCCCTATCGTGGCAAGGGAGAAAGGGGAAAAAATAAAAGGAAAAAAATCCCTCCGCATACTAATGCGCTAGAGGGAAAGAAAGAGAAGATAGTAGGAAGAACATTTGCATACGAGAGGGTAAATAACGCCAGTTATAGCCAGGAAATTTTACAGGCGCCATCTCAGTGCTTAAGAACACTCACATTTCCTACACGTCACCTTCAAAGAGGGCTGTTGGGTCCAAATGACATAGATTCGGGATTTGCTGCTGAAATCGTATTGGGAATTTATGGCGAGTTAATTAGATGAAAGGGAGATGAGACGAAATGAAGAAGTCCGGAATGTCACATTTTGTTCCTAAGGCGAGAGATTTTTCGGTAGATAGACCAAGTAATGTCGATTTATGATTCACTTTCAATTTCAAAAGTGACTCAGGGCGTGCTTAATTTTTCCAAAAAGAAAAAAAAAAAGAAAGACTTGTAGTGAATATAGATCGTTAGTCACTAATGACGATGGTAATATTGCCGTGAGAGGTACTTAATGATAGGTGGAACACGCAGATAAACCTAAATGTAATTTATTTTGTTTTTGATTTAATTACAGAGAAAAACAACTCCAAAGAGAGAGAAGATATTTTTTAAATTTTATTATATGTGTGGATTTACGGAAACAAAAGTTTAAGGCATAAGTTTTAACTCTGACAACCTGCCTGATTGTAAAATTTGTATTAATTTTTTTTAACGATTTCAATCAGCGAATTTAATTCTATCACACTATTTGAAAAAAAAATCAATTTTAATTATTTAAGACTTTTGTTGTTTCTGTGCTACATATCTTTCTTAAAACATATTTTGCAAATGCATATACTTATTTTCAGATATTTTCCATTATATAAATTCTATATTTTTATATATAATTAGCATTTTCTTCTATATGTATACTATAAAAATTAGAATAGATGCATTGAACGTCTACAAGGATACTTAGTTAAAAATTTAACTTTAAATAAATAGCAATTTAATAATTTTTGATGGTCTGAGCGTTAAGACTTTAATTTTATAATTTTATTTTATTTGAAACATTTAAGCATTTTTCTTCCATTTTAGTAAGCATAACTGTTATATTCTAATTATAACTTTTATACGCGTAAGAGTCTCTTTGAATAAATAGTGAATCAATTTTGTGTAATAATTATTTTATTTTTAGTGCTAAAATAACTAAAAGCAAGAAGCTGGTAGAATATTACTTACGGTAGGTTGAACAGCGCTTGATAAAATCTGCAATAATAAAATAAAAGAAATTACTTGATTATATTCGAGCACCATTTTTTTTTTCATTTTCTTAAAAGAAAAAAAATGAGTTAAAAGCAAATTGAGTATTTACAATGAGAAATGTATTTGTAATTAATGATATAAATTCCATATTTGATTATATTTTTACAGGTAATTTATTCATTTTCTTAAAACCAAATGCTGTATTTACATTGGGAAATGTATTTCTATGCAAAGCAAATTTTCGTAAATAGCATGAATTAAAATGAGCATGAAGTAACTTTTCTACTTTTTATAGTCATTGTTAAACTTATGTACAATTATTTATGTGCATTTAATTATTTATTTGAAAATTATCGATACAGCGTTAAGCAGAAATTTTTTTAAAGAAAATGAAATGCGAAAATAAACTATATTTCAATAAAAATTGGTATATTTAATCATTTTTAATCTAGGCTCTATAATCATTACACGACTCTTTTGGTAATAAGTTTTTCAAATCTATGACACATCAATCACTCATTGTTATTGATGAAACCCTTATATAAGTTATACATTTTCAAAACTAATACATGTACCACAGCAACCGCTTCAGCACGAACTAATTTAAAATATTTTCTAATTTTTCCCTCCACTGTTGGCTCGGGAATAGCTCACGTTTAAAAGATAAAAACATTTAAAATATACTAATTATTCTTTAGATAGTTATATTACCAAGCGTTAATGATTAAATGCCAAAACAAGTTGAAATAAAAATAATTTGAATTTATATTTTTCTTTCGGAAAAATAAGTTTTTATGCTTAATAACCCAAAGGCTTACTTAACTGACTTTTTAAAATATATGTAGGATGCTTAAATCTTGTTTTCCCTGAGGTTGCAATTAAGGATTCCGCAAAGGATAGTTATTTTATTTCATTGCTTTACTATTTTTTCAAAAGGCATCGTCATTCGTTTTAATATATATTATTTTTTCCTTTTCGATTGATACAAAAACGAGATTGAATAGTTAACAATTTATATATATACATGAATAGTTTTTAATAAAAATACAATGGTAAAGTTTCTTTGGTTACAATATTGAAAATAAGAACAATATAAATAAAAAAAACTTCGAGACGTCAGAAATGTAAAATTTGAGCGATTATTTTTTTAAAATAAATTTTAGAAATTAAAAATGACAATGGGAGGAACTACGACTATATGCAACAGAAAATAAAATATTGGATTATTTCTATAATTAGTAAATAGTCCAGTAAGATATCGATTTTTTTATGCACGCCCCCTCCCATATATAGATGAAAATTAAATTTCATCTGTTAATGAAAGTTACAATTATGAAAGTAAATAGCAAAATTACTTTTAAATTATTTTGTGAAGGATTTATTTCTAGTTACCAATATATATATATATAGAGAGAGAGAGAGAAAACTGGCAGTTAAAAATGGAGGGATCTTAATTTTAAATAACAAAATTATTTCAATTTTTTAAAGAAGTAAATGAAAAAATTGAAAAATAAATATAATTTCTATTTATTAAATGCCATACAATGATCATTGCGTATAAAATGCTTTAATTATAAAATAGCTTTAATGCTAATATTTATAATTTATTTTCTGTAAAGTGTTAGATATATTTAGATCTTTAGTATTAATACCTATGCTTTACAAAATTTTTTTATTGTTACCTTATTTCACGCACACAAAACAAAATGATCCTTTTCCAATCGTAAGAACATATTTAAGTATTTAGATCGGTGTTTCTCAACGTGGGGACTATGCCCCACGAGGGGGCAATTGCATTTTTAAGGGGATCAATTTGAAAAATGTGTGACTAATTTAGATAAAATTGTATTAAAAGTATTGAATATCTATCCACGTGAAAAAATAAAATATTATTTCCAAACTCAATCGCGCTATTTATTTTGAATTGTACGAAATAGTTAATGCTGGATCTAAGTTTGTACAGTGTTTTGTTGTATCATTCATTATTAATCGTTGGAGTAAAATTTAAAAAAAAATTCTGTAAAATTGTTATAAAAGTCCCGTTGCTTAAAAAATACTTAAATTGAATATATTAGTGATATATTAATAATAAGTAAATTCAGTTGGTAATTTTTATTGATTTCATTTTTAGAAGCATCATTTTCAGAAACATTTTTCTTATTAAAAAGTATGTGTTTGGTGCATTTGGGTATTTTAATACGCATCACTTCGCAACAAACAACAAACGAAAGGATCACATTTTAAAAAAATTTTATTTCAGTTTCTGTCAATTTTGAAAATTTACTTACTGTAATAAAAAAAAAATTAGTGATTTCCTAAAACCTTAAAGTTTCATTTATCATATATATATATATGCAGGGGACAGAGAAATAAAAATGTTGAGAAACACTGATTTAGATGGTTAGGTATAAAATATAATATTTATATGCAGTAAAAATTTGTAAATTCAAATTATACTAAATCTAACATTAAAGGTAATTAAAGTGATAACACGAACTTCTATTTATCCCAATTATTAAGGATTATAACTCTTTCAGATTTAAAAAGGCTTTTTAGAACTAAATTTTTTTTCTATTATCTGAAGCAAAATGTCAAATAATAATCTACTAAATTACTGAAAACATAGGGGAAAACTAAGTAAAATAAATACAGACTGCTTTGTGTTTCAAAGATAATCTGCCAAATACAATTTAAAAAGTTGGCAAGCGTCAGCGAGCAAATGAAGAGCCCTCTAATTAAGATTATTTTCTTTAATTACCTTTTTATATATTTTGCCATAATCATATTTAGAAAAAAAGAATAGTATATCGTGAATAATGGTAACTTATAAAAATTACAGTTATGGAGATCACATCTGGTAAATTGCGTCAATTATGAGAGAACAATATATAATTGTCGTTATATTATACTATATCAAAAGCTTATGCAGAACTATCAACTTATACATTTGTTCACATTTCTATTTTATCTCCTTCTGTTTTGAATAGGAATTTTATGTGGTTTAGAATTGGATGTTGAATCGATTTAAAAAAAAAGGCACTTAAAATAAGAACTAAAATAGGAATTTAATACTATTTATATCGGTATAATGTATTACTTTTTCTTAAAAGCCTCTTTCTACAACTTTACCACTTTCAATGAACTAGGCGAATTTTCCTGAGTAATTTTCAACTAGATATGTTTCAAATTTTATTAACAAAATAAATCATGACCAATAAAAAAAATGGTACGATTGAATTTGATTACGCGTCCTATATATATATTCATAGTTCAAATAAAACCAAACTCAAATATAAAATATGTCAGAAGAATATAAATGATTTTTATCCTAATAACATTTCTCCTTGTGAAGTTTTGCAATATATCAAAAGTCAAGATACTAAGCTTCCTGTGACAGAAGATGTTCCAAATTTACTATACTGTCAGTTATGTATAACATCGTGAACTAGGAAGCAAAAATGGTAGTCTGTTATGTTTTTGAGTGTTCTTTTACACGATTTATTTATTTCTTATCTACCATATGTACTTTTATACCAATTGCTATTAAAAGTGAAGCGTTTTATCATGCTAAATGGACATACCAGTCCCAATCACTCTCAAACTTGTCATTTAGTTTTGTAAATAACATTAACTTTGCCTTTATAAGTTTGCATTTGGAATTTTTATTATTTAATATAAGGCACTCTGAGTTTCATCACTAATTACTATGTGCAATTTTTAGCTACATTTTAAAAAAAACTCAATTACGAAATTTTAATCAGAAAATAAATACAGCTGATATTAAATTTTAAAAAAGTATTCTTTTCATTATAATTTTCATTGAAGATGGCAGAAAAAAAAATTTGTGTAAAGAAATATACTGATTTCTTCAAAGTTTATTTTAAATCAAGCAAAAGGAGTAAAATTTGAGACATTTTAAATCGAGAAAGAAATTAAAAAGGGGGAAAAATTTTAATTTCATTTAAGGTGAATGATTATGTTTGGAATCGTGATTTTTCAAAAGCGTATGTATAATTTTTTTTATATTTAGTGTTACTTGAATTATAATATACATATACAGTTGGTTTAAAATTGTTATTACAATAAAAAATATTTAAATGCAATTTTTTTTCAGAGAATGAAAAAAAAGTGACATATTTTCAACACGTTCTCCTTTTCTAAAAATACTTCTGTAATAATAATATTTTGCCTGTGTATAGCTAAGACTTCTGTACAGAGCCTGAAGTAGAATTTTTGGAAAACATCATTTAGAGATGGATTTATTCATATTTTAACAAATCAGAATGGAGAAATTTGAAAAAAAAAAGAAAAAAACACCGGTTTTTATTTCAGTTTATCGTAACTTTGAAAATAATGGGAATTTTTACCAAAATCCTAGTTCAGATTCTGTACTGAAGTCTTAGCTACAATTAGGCAAAATATTATCATTATAGAAGTATTTATTTTTAACAGGAATGTATTTTGAAATTATGTCATTCTTTTTTAAAATTTTTTTTAATCAAAAATTTGCCTTTAAATAATTTTTTCTTGTAATGCTATTTTTAAGCCAATTTTATATGCATATTCTAATTCGACTGACTGACATTAAGAAAAGAAAAAAATAAATAAATAAAGCACCATTTTTGTACGCTTTTTTGAAATCATGGTTTAGAACGAAGTCACACACAGTCATTTTAATATAAACTTTCTTCATATAATAAACTTATTTTTTGTAAGTTTTTATACTTATACTTATAAAGAATTTTTTAACGTTCAAATATTTCTTAAGTTAAGAGTTAACACTTATCTAAGCGAAAAGGCATCCGAGGCGCTTAGTTCAGCTACAAATGATAGGCAAAGAGGGATGCTCTACAAAAATTAACACTGTTTCTCATTTAAATATATGTAGGATATTCCACGTGGAACGCTTTTTGTAAAAGGCTAGATCATATCCCTTTGCGGAGGACGGCAATTTTAGTCAAAAACAGCATTCCACAGCAATGCCATCTAGCGTGCTTATTAAAACGCTGACGCGATTTAATTTCGGCAGAGCCCACTAACACTCGACAGCGAAGCACCGTCTTCGCGTGTCCTCACTCTTTCCTTCCTCTAACGTCCTCCCAGAAGGAATGAACTATCTTTCCTACACTTTTAAATGTATGCATGTTCTAATTTCTATTTTCCCTGTAAATACTCTCCTATAACTCATAATAAATTATTTATTTCTTTAAATTACGTTGCCTTTTCTATTTTTCAAAGTTAACCCATACATCGTAAAAAGCCCTAGACACCCCGCCAAATAAAAACCCTCTATCTGAAAAATCTAACTTTTTTGGAAGATTTCGGTTAGATTCCCACATATATGATACATAAATATTATACTTTATTATAGTTAAAGCAAGAAACGAGATATTTATGTATTTCACTTACAGAGCTAATTTTCCCATTCATATAAAAAGAGACATTTTTTATTAACCAAATACAATTTGAAAGCTACATCTTAAATTCCATAGCCGTTTTCAAAAAAACTACCTATTACAAAAAAACAAAAGATTCTGGAATCAATGCCACACTCATAGTACAATACTTTCGGTCTCAATGTACGTAGTATAACTTTTACAACTGCTCTCTCTCTTCCTCAGTGATTTTACGGCTCATTTTTCCCTCGAATCGTTCAGTTCTACCTTGCTTTTTAACACTAGAATACGTAGCAAGTCTGCAACGTAGCACATCGACAAGAAGGTATTTTTTAGTTGTGTTTTGCTGAGCGAATTCGACTATCGCTTCTTTATGACGTTCCTTCCTTCTCGCTTGGACGTTTAAGATCGCATTTTACGAGCGGCGATCCCACTATACGGATCAACGCTCGTTTCGCTATTTGAACCTTACGACTATTATTAAACCCTTCTATTTATGTCCTAATGCCTGTGACGTATGACCTAAGAAATGAATCCAGATGCACATGATTTTTCTTCCGTATACGAGATATTGATCTCTGTCTATATTTATCGGGACAAGTATTGATGTCAGATGCAGAGATTTATTTAGTATCAAATTAATTTTGTTTAAAGAATATTTTTTTATCATGAATTATACCATGTATGCTATTGTCAGTATTAATAATGAAGAAATGATACGCTAAAACTAGAATTTTTCGCAAATTCACACGCTGAATAAAATTACAATAACACCAGATAATAATGATCATGAAAATGATTAAAATAACTTTCTGAAAAAGGAACAAGAAAATAATCACCTTGAAGTTTCGTATGCTAATTTCCTTATGTACCAAGATAGTAAATTAGATAAGAAATCATTTAAAATACACCGCGAAGCTCAGAAAAACATTTCACCAATTTAAATGTCTAATTTAGCATTCTCTACAATGCACTTTACTGTAGATAGTGAAAAGTGTAAATATATATGACAGGTTTTACGATTATAAAGAAATAAAATAAATCATTTTACACCAGCCCAACCATTGACTCGTCCCCATAAATATAAGTAAAAAGAATTAACTAATTCCTGTTTATTAAACATTTATTTCTAAGTGTTTATTTTAAATTATACATATTTATGTGTGTCTGAGCATCGTAAATCCTTTCATGTGTTTAATAGACAGAGAAAAAATCAAATAAAAGTAAATTATATATATAACTTTAATTATATATATATATATATATATATATAAACTTAATTAATATTTATTTTAAACTCTCTTAATTTGCTTGTTTTTGTTGAATTAAAAAAGATGTTTTCTTATGTTAAACAGACAAAAACAATTTATGATCAAAATAAGTAAATGAATTTTTCAAACTTTAATTCGTTTTACTGAAAATGCTGAGTGGACATGATGATGATCTCACTACCTTTATTGAAACTTACATCAGCCCTTTTAACAACTTAATTATATATATACGACAGCTACAACTAAGCCATAATTTAGCCAGTATCATCTAGCCCAGTGGTAGCATACCGTGCTTCCACACCACCTTTCCGGGTTCTATCATCGGGCTGGGCAAGGTCGACTCAGCCTTTCATCCCTTCAGTGTGTCGATAAATGAGTACCAAGCTTGCTTGGGGACAAAACACTGAGGGTTTTCGCTTCAGACTGACCTCCTGATCGGGACATCTGTTCATGCACCTCAGCGCTCAATGGTCACGCATACTGAGATGGGCACAGTAGGCATTGGCCCTCATGGGCTGTTGCGCCACTGAATTTGGTTTATCTAGACCATATTAACACCTCAAAATACTTTTCTCTCTTGCCCAAGAGCTGCGGTACCCAAGTGGTCACAAGGCCATCGTGTCACGAGTTCGATCCCTAGTGCCGCTGAAAACCGGCCATGTATAGGAATTGATGAAAGTTAAAACTATTGAGACTCAAAGTCCTCAAGTTGACATTGTGTGGAAGTTAGAAGAGTTCATGCCAACTCAAGTGTCGTCATCGTCATTTGACCATATTCAAAACTACGAAGCTCATTGCCAATAGCCCTTTGTCGTTTATTAATATTCATTATCTTTTATTCAATCCATTTCTATCTCATTCCCAGACTTTACTGTGAGTATAAGTCAGCTACTTAGTTTCTAAAACAATGCTTTCTACCTCCCAAGCACTAAGAAATATAACACAAAATATTCTTAAAAATTACTGATTAATACAATTTGCACACATCCATGCACACAAATGCCCAGAAATTACAAGCGTTTGTACAGAAAATCTCTCTTCAAAGTTTCAGAATATGCATAACCAATAAATGTAAAGTATAACTTAAATTGGTAAGTGAAAAAATTTATTCGAATTTCCATTCAGTTAATTAATTCTCTCCGCGAATTTTTTGACTCGTAAAATATATATTCAGATATTTAATATCTTCGATTTATTTAATCTCTGGTGATCATTAACATTTGAATTCTCGCCTTCTGTTATTCAAAAAATAATATAACTTTGATTTGAAGTATTTTGTATGGATTTGAATAAATTTGCATCGTTTCCTAACATTCTATAGAATGGAATTTGTTTAAATAAGGGGTCGGAAATTTTTCAAGAAAGAAGAAACAAATTATAAGCAAAACAAAACAACAAAGGTTATGAAGAACTTTTTATATGCCTCCAGGTACACACGCAGAAGGGGAAGAATCTGTAGTGATCGTTATCTGGAATATCATGTTCTAAGTTTTAATAAATTTTAAAATACTTAAATAAAATTTTATCCTAAGTAACATTTTTGAAAGCTAACATATTTTTATTTCTGTGGGTCAAAATGCTAGAACAACCACTGTCAAAATATAATGCTGATAATTAATCTTTCGAGTTTTTCCTGAAAAAACTTTCCTACCAACAATACCACAAGTGTTTTATTTTGGAACTTATATTTACTCTCTAATAATTAAAATTGACTTTGATTGTTCTTGCGCATAGAAGTTATTTCAAGGCTTTTTTATATTAACACTTAGGTATCCGAATACGTTTGGAGTACTTTTTAAAAAAATAACATACTAAAACATTATAAATGCTTTTTTTAGACATTAGTACCAATATAAGTATAATACTAATATTTAACTAACAATATTTTTAAAATATTATCGAAACTTTACAAAAATCACAATTATAAGTGAAATTTTAGCGATATTTTTGAAAAACTTCAAATCAATTAGAGAAAAAAGTAATAGCTTATATCAGTAAAAGTATTACTAAAAAAAATTAGAGGCATTTATCTAGAAAATGTACTAAAATTTAAATGTTTTATTAAATTTAAAAATTTTAGAGTTTGATCGAGTAAATATTATAAGAAATGTGACATTCTTTATGAGACCATTAGTTAAATAATAAGCCATAAATCAAAACAAGGTATTCTTAAAATAAGAAATATTTTTATTCTCTAGAAAATAATATAAGTATCAGATTCAAGAAGTTTTACAGAAATATATTCCAAATATTTTGAGTTAGCAGACCAGCCATGATAAATAATGAATAATTTAAAAATGCCCTCTTCTGGTAGATTAAAGACCCACTTCCGGTTTTTCTAATTTTATAAAATTGATTGTAAATAGGCTTCTACTTAACGTAGAAATAAAATAAAGTATGTTTTGTAAAGCCAAAAGGCTATTTAATAAAATATAAAACTAAAAATTATTGTGTTTGACCGAATTTGGTCATTTCCAAGTGTTCGGATACCTTAAGCATGTTATAAAATATGGAATGTATTTTTTTGTTATTTCTGTGCATCCCTATTCATTCCTCAACTCATATATGCGAATAAATCAATGCTTTTGGCAGTGGCGTAACTGAGAACATTTGGGCCTCTTTGCAAGGCCAGGTTTTAGGTCCCCTAGAACCCTGGTGTGACCCCCCACGATGTGAAGGTGTACGTTACGCCACTGGCTTCTAAAAATCACACTCTGAGGTGTCTCTTTCAATCAGGGCATTTTTACCTATCAACTACACTTCTATTGATTTAAGACTAATTCTAATATATTCTGTCATAATTCCATCAAGACTGGTCGTTTGAGGTTTGCGGGTCACATCTGCCGTATGGACCCCCCATCCTTGACGTAAAATTTTCAATTACAAGCTTATTGGAACTAGGCCTAAATTGAAATATGATAATTGCGAGGAAGACGAATTTATTGTCTTTAGATAAACTAATTGGGGAACTGCGCTAAGCGGAGATCGGAATGGAAGGCGGTTCTTGAGAAAGTCTTAGCTGAGGGCTGTTGTGCCAATACAAGAAGAAAAATATTTTCATCAAGCGGGTCAATAAACATTGTTACTAAAAAACAACAAAATACAGAAGTAACAGTCTTAAGACTGTTAAATATTTAAATGTATATATAGAAATACAGTTAAATGTTTTTTTCCCAATGGATTGGTCAATTCAAGGATCAACAAAAAAGAAAAAGGGAAAAAATGATTTTTAATACACATAATTATTTTCAATACATATTGGTAAAAATCAACCGTCTACTCAAAGAGCCGTGAATTGTCAAACCTAGGTGTAGATGCTTCAGTACTAAAGCTACATTTACTAAATAAAATAATTTTTTTCTTTACAAGATTAAATCTAATAATAAATGGATGCTTCAAAGAATTTTTTTTTGTGTAGCCTTGCGATTATTAAAACATGATAAATATCTAAATCTATATACTACAAAGAAACCTTTCATCTCTTAACATTAAATCCAAACAGACCTCTACCGTAAAGTAACTTATGAATTACTTATTATATTGAAAACAAGACTATGTCAAAAATATTTTAAGTAAAAAAATACACAGACTTTTTTCCGCTTAGTGAATATTCACGCATATTTCCAACATTCTAAAAAAAAAAAAAAAAAAGAGAACACATTTTTTTTTAGTTCGTTTAGAATATTCACATTGCCTCGCTTTGTTGCGGACAAAAAGCTTAGTAGGATCACGTAGCGATATGAAAAGCATATATATATTTCTTGTGTGTCTGTTGTCTGTTTTTGTGCGTATATATATTTTTTTCCCTTCCCTACTCCGTTTTGGAAATGAAATTTGTACCGCAGCGGCAGCGCATTACGAGATCACGACGAAAGATGAGAAAGAGAGAAGGGGATGCAAGAGGGAGGAGAGAGAGGGAGAGAAAAAAGAACCATGCCACACGTGATGCGGAACGTTGTCATTGGCGGACATATCCGGATTTTCTCGGTCCGGGAGAAATGGTTTTTCTCCCGGACCGAGAAAATGCTCGGCAGAAAAGAACCTGCTCCTGGTAATACTTATGGCCTGATAAAGAACCAACGGCAGCAGCAGGAAACGAACTCTTTCGAGTGGCCACAAATCAGCTAATCAATTTGTTATTGGAAGAGTCGGCCCAATAATTTTCCTTCTCTCGCTGTTTCTTTCGCCATCAAATCTGATTATTTTGAGTTCGAAAATAGAGGTTATTCTGTTAGATGTGGAAGCTGTCATGCGCTAAGGCGGGTCAAGTATGAAGGAAATTCACGACTTGAAACTTCGTTATCGTCGTCAACAGTAATATTGTGTGGCTGAAAAGGAAATTGTGGAAGAATGTATCAAATTCTTCACGTTGGACCTTATATTTCCTGTTGTCTCTGGATCAGCCCGAAAAAAAGCCCCAGAAATCTGAGCTTGCAAACGAGAACTACTGATAATATTTGATTAACATCATTAGTGATTTCAAGAACCTAATATAAAAAAGAGCTTATTAAAATATATACGTCTTACTAAAATTCATAATAATTTATTCTTGAGGACAAAAAAATATGTTATATGCTGTAGTGTGATACAGATTTCTATGATGTGGCTTGTTTAATAATGATGCATTTTAAGACTATATTTATATAATGAGTGAGATTATATAACGTAACACGAGAACTATTGATGACAAACCTCATAATTTTGAACCTTTGTCAAGTGACAACACCTGAGTTGTTGTCCTTTCTCTAAACTACCGCACTACACCAACAGGAAGACTTTGAGCAGCGGCAGATTTAACGCGCAGCGGCCCCTCTACACGGCGAGTTTTTAGTGCCAGCAGGACTCAAACCGGCTACAAGCCAGCCATAAATTCATGACCATAACTACTATGTTTATATTGGTTATGTGATTGTGTACATCGTTATTTTGAAATAAGATCAGATGGCTACGGAAATATACCTAAGTCACTACCTCACTCTTCAAATTTCTTTACCCCACCCCTCCTCTCCTCCTTTCCAATAATATTTTTGAAGACAAATCAAATGTAACAAGTAGCAATTGCAACGACTCAATTTTTGATTAAAACTTTTATTTCAGCCATACTTTGAAACTACTCCAGGTCTATGGGGTCGATTCATTACCAGAGAGCGCTGCAATCGTTTGCCGATTGTAACACGGCTATCAAGTAAATAATAACAGCAAATCGTATTACATTTGAGGTTGTGTGCTAACGGTCGATTTTGCTGACATTATGCATATAGTTTTATATTCTTTAAATTTTTTTAAACTAACTCTAATATTTTAAATATATTTTCTAGTATTTTGCTTTTTGCATAGTTATTAAATATATACATAGTTTTAGTTTACAGTATTAGATTTAAACTTTGTTTATAGCGTTCCTTTATACTTAAAAATTAAGTGCTAAAATGTAGAATGAGAGGGAGGGGGGGGGCTTGACGATGTCAATTTTTTGGCGACTGGAATCGATTGGCTAGCAACATAATTTAGCGATAGGTGTTCCGAGAATTTAAAAATGTAATTTTGTAACAAAAATAAAGAAATATTAATGTGAAATCAAGAAAATATTTATAAAGCTATCAATAATGCACAGGAATAAAAAGTGTCTTTTTTTCAGTTAAAGTAAAGAAAGGATTTCATTTTGTTATATGATAGTAGATGCAAATCCAAAAATTCCGCCAAAATATTCAGTTGAATCAAACACGGGGGAATTTGTTGAGCGTATTGTCATGTGATTATGATGTCAAATGAATCGAGTCCATTGGCGAAGGACCACTTAAACTTGAGCCTCGGTCTAATGACGAGGACGATACTTAGCTGGCATACAACTCTCAAAACTTCCAAACCAAGCCAATGTGAGACTACATCCATCGTAGTTCTAAATTAATAGAGCCACGATGATTTTAACATGCTTCAGACCCTCAACGGAATGGGTCATCTGTGACATCAGAACTTAAATCCATGACTCAACAATGCCGGCCACGAATTACGACCATGACCAGTCGACTACTGTCGCCATGGCAACAATTCCAACTTATGATAACTACAAAGAAAAGATTCCATCAATAAATTATCAAGATCATTTTTAAATTAAACGAATTTCTCTGAAAAATCAAATGAAATAAAAGTCGGGTTTCTTTGTAATTGATACAAAACGATAGGAGTAATCTATTAGACATAGATCTTTAAATTCGAACCACAATCTGATCAAATGGGCAAAAGTTGAGTGAATAAACAACTTCCATAATATGACAAGAAGACAATGATATATGTAATGTGATTGATTGTGTGGAATTGAATTTCGAAATTCCTCCGTTAACTAGGCCAAAAACCTGACACTATCAAGTTACTACATCCACCTAATGAACGAAGAATACAAAGAAGTCGGGAAGACATATAAAAGTGGATTGGTCTTATTTTTTTTTTGTTTTAAGAAACATAAATTTAGAATATAGGTTTTTTTTAATTCGTATGACACAACCAGTTATTGGTTGCGTATCTCAAAATTCGGAATAATTTTCAAATGATATCTATGCTTCACTTGATTTTTCATTTTTGCTCTTTCCCGCTTCTCTGAATGGGAACTTCAAATCTTTATTTAACATTATTCAGATTTTGTAACAAGAAAATACTTAATTGTTTAATGTTCTTGAGCTGTATTTCAGCCCAACACAAGGTTCACAATCGCAGCCAAAACGCATTGCAATTTTAAACTGAATTTAGATGACAAGGTCGACTCTTTGACTCCGCTTGAATGCCGCGAAAAATCAGGACTCGAACATGTGGTTTAACAAACAAAAACATCACCGACAACAAGCTCACTACCACATCTACTTGATTATAGCTATTTGTTTGTTTTTTGAATGCTTCTAGCTTTTATTTTGTGGACTGATTTATAGGTCCAAAAATACAGCCAATAAACTTCTTAATATTGTATCATGTTCAGATGATTAGGTTGACATTGGAGTTGGTATCCTACTCTCCACATCTACACTAACGTTAAGACTTACTTCGAGACCCAGATGATATAACGACCATTAGCCATGCTACTGGAAAATGTGTGGAAGGAAATCTCCGAAAATAAGAGATTCGCGCCGGTTAAGAGTCTATTATATTTTACCAAGCTATCATGAGGCTTGTGGAATATTTCAGACTTCCTAAAGGTTTGTGTCTATTCCTAAAGGTCTATTTTATTTTCTAAAGGTACGTCTATGCAAGCCAATAAACCTGGTAATTTTGGGCCCGAATCGTATGATAAGGTCAACACACAATATTATTTAAAATACCTAGATTCGTATTGCATTTGAAATATTAACAAGCTTCGAAATCTACGGGTCTTAAATGTTTAAAATACTTTAGAGGAAAGTTCTAGGGCATTTTTATGGGAAAAACACACATTGGAATTACAGTGTGTATCTGTGGCACGCGTATAAACTGTGTAAACTTTAAAAGTTAAACGCTGTGTAAACTTTAAAAGATTTTGAAAAGATAATAAATAACCATTTTTCTCATTTTTATTAAAATGGGATTGTCTCAAGCAAAGAGTCTCAAAATTTATATCAAAATATGTTTGTGAACAAGTTTTTTCTGGCAATGAAATATAATAAAATAAATATCACTCAAAACTAGCTAATGTACCCCTATGATAACCTAATTTTATTAGCATCTGTAAGAGCTAATCATAATATAGATGAGGACTTGTTAAAAAAAAGTAGTAATTCAAAAGCCATTAAGTAGATACTGAGCGCTTAGTAATTATTTTGAATTAAAACGATTCAAGTTACTCATTTTTATTTTATACTTAACACCTAATTGGTTAAACTTGTAAAATGTCTATAAGCAAAAAAAAAAAAAAAAAAAAAAAAAAAAAAAAAAAAAAAACCTCTAAGTTTGTACTTTTGTCTTATTTATTATATTATTTTTAAATTTCGACTAATAGACTTGCATTAAAAATGTGCTATTTGTATAAAAATCCCATATAAAGCTTATAAGTAACTTTTTTTCACGTTTCCATATTTGTTTGTTGGAAAAGTTGGAAGTGGCACGCATAATTATTTTTTTTTATCAAATAGTGGCACTCTTCCCAAAAAGGTTTGGGGCCGCGGTAGCCGAGTGGTCTAGGCATCGGATCGTGGTTAGCATGTCATGAGTTCGATCCCAGTACCACTGAAGACCCACCGTGTAGGGGAAGGATGCACGCTAAATCCGTCGAGAGCTCAAACGTCCTCCCGTTGGTGTGGTGTGGTAGTTAGGAGAGGGGGATGCCAGCTCAGGTGTCTTCCGCGTCACTTGACCATGGTTTGAAATTACGCGGACCGTCGCCAAAAGCCATCGTGTTGCTAAGACAGTGCGACGTTAATATTCACTCACTCACCCAAAAAGGTTGGCCACCTCTGGTTTAGCCTTTTTATTTTTGTTATTATATGCACAATTTTCCATGTATGAAAAACATATTCATTTCGATGAAAAATAAATAAGCTTAGTGAGACTCAAAAAAGTCGAAAGAGATAATTTTAACAAACCATCTCATTCTTATTTAAAAATCCATTGTAATACAACAGGAAGCATATTTTTCATATATATTTTTTATGGGTATCTGCAATTATATTCTTATTTATATTTAAAAGATTTTTATTTTTTAGAAAACGAAAAGAAACAAAAGTGTTGCAAATGCAGTTTGTTTAAAAAAATTAAATACTAAATGAAGAAGAGGACTATTTTTTTTTCTTTAATATCAATTCATTATGCTTTTCCTATTTAGTGAATATTTTTCAGTTCTTGATTTTGAATTCATATTTTTTTTTGTTGCAAAAACAAAAGTAAAAACATTCCATCAGTCGCACATGTTGCAACATTTCTTGTCATGTACGACGATGTTTTATGCAAAACTTCACAATGTGCAAGGCTTATCCTTCTAGGAAACTAGTCTTCTGTTTTATTATTATTATCGTCATTATTATTATTAAAAAAAAGTTCGCCTGAAAAAGCGAATAAAAAGAAAGAAAAGATGCTGCCAGAGTAATCAAATAAGCATTCATTTTCGAAGCATTGTGTGTTCGCGCCTAAAAAACCAGATGGCTTTAGGATGTCATTTTTTCCCCTTTTCCTTCCAGAAAGAGGGGAAAAAGTACGATGAAAGACATTTTATGGTAAAAAAAGGAAAACAAATGCCGTATTGAAAAGAGACTAGAAAAATAATAATAAAGGAAGGTGAAAAAAAATCAACGATTTCGTACGAGTATTTTCTGCGCCGCCGTTCACAATAAGTTCCGCAGTCACTAAAATTACATTTACAAAGAAAAGCATTCAATACTATTGCTAGAGGTTAAATGAAGGATATTTTTTTAATATAAAGAAAATGGAAGGCATTGATTTAATAGACTAATGGCAATCTGTAAAAATATAATTTTGGAAGTTTTGTTATTATAAGTACTGGATTAAATGTATTGTTAAGTCTGTAGAAGTGTGTGGGGGGAGAGCATTTTGGATGAGATATAAAATAAACAATAATGTTAAAAAAACAAAAAAAATAAGCTAAGATATGTTATAAATGCAATATTTCTCAATAATAAAAAATATATTGAGAAATTGAAAAAAAAAATTCCCATAGACATTAAGAATTCTGTGATGTATAGTGTCTATTTGAAAAAGTCAGAGTCTGTTAATATCGTACTATTAACGAGGACGAGGACTATTGGAGACGAACCACGTGATTTGGAACTTCGGTCAAGAAACGCAGAATTCAAGTTAAAAGGCACAAAAGGTTCATTGAAATGATTGTAGTTATTGTAAATATTTTATCAAAAACTTTTATGGTAGTGATTCATTTAGAAATTTATCAAAGATTGACTTTTATATTTGTGGTTATGTGAAGAATATTTTTAAAACATAAATTTGTTACATATTAAATCTTTAATTTCAGCGGTAAACAAACTCTTCGGATAGAATTATTTCAAATGTAATAATGTATACATATAGACTAAGTATAATTTATAGCTTAAGTATGACTTTTAATATTTTGCAAAGGCAAAGTTTTGACTATAGCATCGAATTCCAATACAGTTTTTAACAAAAGATTACAAATTATTATAGTAATCTAATGTTTAGTTTACGGGAAACAGAAGTACATTCTACGTAATACACATAACGTGTAATATCAATAAAAAATTCAATTCTTTTTATCATAATTACTCCGAATAGATTTTAACATTTCTAAATGTAGTACTTGTTTAATTAGTTCTTTTTATATAAATGAAGTTTTATGGAATTAGGTCTTCTTAAATTAATACCGAAATATTTTGGCCAATTGAAAAGGGCACATGGCTATGTCTTTTATTTCTATTTTTCTTCTCTTTTGGCAATGCATTTCACAAATTCACTCATTTCTATATAAAATACCTTAAAGCACTTATGAACTTCTTCAAAAATGCTCTTGAAAACTTTCTACCAAAATTTCAAGCTGCTTTCAGCCCAAATAAGATCCCAAAAGTGGGAAAAGTATTTCGACTGATGAAAAGGACTTGAAAACGAGAAAAGATAAAATTCATTGATAATCAACACCTGCATGTATTGAGAATTTCCTGGAGTCCTCTGGCACCATCTTTGTATTTGACTCCAGGTGAGTACGAGGGAAAGCGGGGGATAGTTTATCATCAATATACCTCGAGTAGGGGACAATTTGTTCTATTTGCAAATGCTGACGAGGATTAGGTGGAATGCCGATGCAAGGTACTTAACGGAATTCCCTCATTTCTATATAAATACCTTAAAACAATGATGCTCTTCTCTAAAAATGCTCCCGAAAACTTCCTGCCAAAATTTCCAAATACTTTCGAACAAAATAGGACCCAAAAGTGAGAAAAGTATTCCGACCGAATGAAAAGAACGAGAAAAGAAGAAAAGACAAAATTCATTGTACAATCATCACCTGCCTAGATAGGGAGTTTGCGAGAATCCTTCAATGGGACCATCTTCGTATTTAATGATTCCCGGAGAGTAGATTGGGGGAAGGTGGAGGGAGGATAGTTTATCAATAGACCTAGAGTCGCGGACAACCGTGCTCTATTTGCCAATGCTGACAATGACTAGGTGGAATGCTGGAGCAAGGTACTTAACGGAATGGCTGGGATGTGAATACAAGGCAACCCATGCCTATTGCTCTCTGGTACCGTCGAAATGGGGATAACAATAATCCAGCTGAGAAACTGGCTTATTGGAAATGATGCCGCATTGTTCATCTCCCGTGCGATATTAGCGAAAATGTGTCAGAAAGTGGGAAATGGAAGAGCCTTTTGGAAAGCTTAAGACGCTGATGAGATGCGAAGGTAAAAAGTGTTAGAAGAGTTCGCGTGGAAAGAATAATCGGGGCATAGGCATGGTTCGCATTTTCTCGTGATTGTTGTTCTGAGAAAAAGTTTTATCTCTTCAATGAAAAAAAAAATTGTAGATTTCTCTAGGGGAAATACGTTTCTAGTTTATAACACGCGTTCTTCATTAAGAGAATTTAAAAAATAACACTAATTTATAAACTATTTAATTTTTTCATGTTTTAGTATGTAGCAGTAGCGCTCACAAAAATTTCTCAAGGGGGGCGTCCATGGTCGAAAGATCCCCAACTCGTATCATACCTCAAGACAAGACCTATTGATTCGTCTAATTTTGTCGATTTTGTTAACAAAAAACAGTAGAAAATAAATTATTGAATTAATAATTAGGACTAATTAATAAAACAAATTATTATTTACAAGTACTTAATTAAATTTTACATTATATATAAATAGGATTATCATCAATCGAAAAAAACTCAAGGGTTTTGGGGGATGTTCGGACCCCCAGGACGCCTCCCTTGTGTGCGCCACTGGTATGTAGTGTTTCATAAATATAATTTGAAACCAAACATGATATTAATTTTAACTATAATTCATTACAACGTATTGTTGTGTGTATTTTACGGATTTTTTAAAAATTTTAATTGAAGAAAAAAACTAAAATTCTATTAATATGATCTACACTTTTCTATACTTCAAAATTCTAAAGAGTTTTAATACAGTGATGTATATTTCTTTCATATGAATGTATTTTTCTAAAGAGAACATATGAGATGTTCCAAAATAAAGCAGGTATGTTACCTTTGTAATCAAGCGCTCATTAAATAATTTTCTAATATCTTAATCAAATTGTCTTATAAGTGATTACATATGTCAGGGTACCCTTTCCTCATGTTGGATGAGGTGGAAATCTCGTTGATCTTTGAGGTTCCCGGTGGAGGGGGAGGATCCGAACGCAGTAGAGATAGAGAAGCCATTATATCAGGCAAGAAAGGACAACAAATAGATATTCACAATAATTCACTTTTATTAGATTAAGAGGTAGAACTTAGTACACAAGATGCAGATAAAGCAAAATAAATGACAGGAAATGACGTTTACTTATCTGAAATGAGATGCAATCTCTGAAACTCGACGAAAAGAAATCCTCCAATATTTTCTAATAGCAAAGTCACAATATATGATTCCAGAATTCACTAGTGTGGCTACATTGTCCACAAAGTAACTCTTATTCTCTATCTCACTGATTATTTACATGCTATTTAGCAATGACGTTCGTTTGCGAAGTGGATTTGTCCGAGCTCAAAGTGCCAATTTCACTCGGCGGAAAAATCCGAGTTAGAGAGGATAGACTTCGTGGATAGCCAATTATTACACATACTCTTTTCTCTGAAAATATTTTTAAATTAAAAATGTACTATCCTTATCTTTATGTATTGTGACTTTTACGACTAAAAATGGTTTCTCATTTCAAAGAGTTGGACTATAAAAATTCACAAGTGTTCCAAAACTTTCTCAATCAAACATCCTTCAAAATGATTTTTTTTGTTCAATGTACATTTCAACGTCATCTACCACAAAAATAATACTTAACATTAAATTTTGGATGTAAAATAAAAACCACCCGAAACTTGGATTTATTTTATATGAAAATATTGAAAAATAAAACTGGAATTAAATATTTTTAGTATCAAAATAAATGGAATGTCAAAAACAAAAACTTTTTTAAAAAAAACCCATTTTTCTTTGGGGATTACTTAATTTAAGTTTATATAAGATCTATATTTCACAAAATATTGAACTCTAAGTGATTTAAGATATAAAAGATGTTTCTCACAGGATATCACGTAACTGAATTCACTGTAGCCTGAAAAATGTAACGACAGTCAATAATACGTTTCTGTGAACTAGAATATAATTTAAGCTCAGAAAGACACAATGTCGGTGGGAGAATAAAGATATTTGAAAGTATTTTATGTAAGTGGTAACATGGAACAAATATTTTTGTTAGTGTGTATATAATTTAATATTTTAAGAATATAGTATTTACCGGGGGGGGGGGAATCTAAAGCACTTTGATTATACTTCCCTTACTGATACACCATTCTGCTTTGATACTGATCTTAAAAGATATGATAAACAATCTCAAGAGTTTAATATGAATTTTTATAGCAAAATATGTACTATCAAAAGTAGTCATTTTGTTGTAACCCAGCGGTGATACGAGTTCATTAACTTCAGAAAACGACTTCTATTAAAAAAAATAAGGTAATATGATCCATTACTGTTCAAGGGTAAAATATTTCATGTTTCTTCGATCATTTCGTTTTCAATTCAGTTAAATATGTCATCTGTTGATAAAATATTTTAGAAAACTGAAAAATTTGGACTGTAAAAATTTTATATAAAAATACAAATTTACCGATTCATATAATCAAAAATACACTGCTGGCCATTAAAATTGCAACACCAAGAATACGACGAACTTCAAAATCCTATAAAAGGAAGACGAGATTGGGATATGCAAATGATTAGTATATTAGCTCATTTAGACGACTCAGGAGGGATAAATGACATCTGAAGCACTGCATAATAGGGTGAGTGAGTGAATGTTAACGTCGTACTGTTTAGCTACACGAGAGCTTTTGGAGACGGACTTTGTAATTTTGAACCATGGTCAAGTGACGAACTGCATAATAGGAAGGTTGTGTAGCGGATTTCTCATTCCAAAAGCGTTTTGTAGGGTAGGAGTTTCCTCAAAATATCGTTATGCTTCGAATAAGAAGAAATGCTTACCAGCAAGTATTTAAACTCGATAGAAACAAGCTCGTTAACAAGTCGAAAGTATGAATTATTGTTCCATGATATTACCCATCGCACTGGTCGAAATCCCATTGCAATGCGAATATGGAATCAATGGATTGCTGAGGGTCATACGGAACGGATCTCCATCCTCTCCCATGACTAACGGCCGAGAGGCCAGACATATTGTGAAATTGGCCCTGCCAAACCGAACAACCACATTACGCACCATTAGTCAAGAAATGGGCATGTTTGTAACGCACCAGGCATCCACTCGTAAGGAGCGATGACATTTGTAGCAGTATGGACAGTGAGCACGTCGGACCTTATTTCGGCTTCCCTTCGTAACGCAGCGTAGAGAGAGAAGGAGACTCTGATGTTCACCGAACGGCAAAATGGATGCAAGAGTTACACAATGTCGTCTTTTCAGAAAAGTCTCAGTTTTGCGTGCCGTATTCTGATGGCCGTATACATGTCTGGAGATTCAGAGGAGGTCGCTCGAACCTTACTCTCATTCGATATCAGCATACCTTGGTGGAATGATTTGGACAGCCACTGGGTACAAGACAAGCCCATCTCTAGTTTGAATCAATGGTAACTTTAACGCATTTTTGTACGTTATGCAAGATCACATGTCGTGTTTTGACCTTCGATACACAGGGTATTCGATTGTTGCCCTGGCCTTCAAGGTCTCCAATTCTATCACCCTTTGGAAACCCACCCCAGCAGCCCTCAGTAATCCATCTGGCCATGAGTTGCTGAGAGATTTGCCCGCAACCCCTTTGTAGCTAATACGGTTGATGAAGTGTAGCATAGACTTGAAGAAGCATGGAATAAGTTGCCCGTTTCTGTCATCCAAGCCTAATTCGACTCCATGTCAAATCTGGTAAGGGCCATTTTAGCTGCCAGGGGGCAATTGTTTCTACTAATTTCACACCTCTGTAAACCCACAAGCTGATTGCCAATTTAATCGTTTTTTCTCCATGCCAAACTCTTTATTTACAATAAATATCTTTTTTTGTATTTGATTTCATTTATGGTGTTGTAATTTTAATGGTCATCATATATTGTAGTTATTCTTCTATGAATGTACATTTGTAGAAGCTCTTCAGGACAATTTTAAAATTTGAGCAAGAAAAAACTGTATCTTATTTTTTTAATTCAAAAAGTAGATTAACAATACATAATATTAATGGTTGTATTAAAATAATTTTCAATATTTATTAATTGGTGTACATATCATCTTATCCTTTAACGTTGTTAGATTATTTATTGATTGTTATTAAAAATTTTCGCTTTACAGTGAATTTTATTAAAAATGCTTCAAAATAAGCGAAATATCAAATTATATATTAGTTACCTAATTATAATCTATTTCAATAATTTTATTTTAATGATTAGTCTAATTTAATTATGATTACTAGTTATCTATTAACGTCGTCTAATTATTACATTATTAATGTTCTTCATTCATGGAATACTGAGAAAACTTTCATAATTTATTTACATGATAAATCTTCTGAATAGATAATGAAACTCGCTTAGATATATATATAAAGCAATTATATTAATATGTGTTACACCATGAGTAAGTATCAGTAGATAATGTCATCGACAAATTTTAAAGTTCTCTTTATATATCTTCTTACCATCCTTCTTTCTCACCAGAAATAAAGTATTTTTAAATAATTTGAAACGATTTAATTAGGATTTCATTCACAATTTTCAAAAAACATTATATCTTGGCAATTTTTTATAGAAAGTGAAATTGCAAATAATAATCAATACCTTTATTCCATGCTCAGTATAAATAATAGAGAGAAAAAATAAATACATCTATTTTCAGCTATTTAATTAAATAGCTCACAATAACCAATTGAAATGACTCAAAGCTCTTCAATATTTATAAATCAGTTCATAACTAGACTTTCACTATTCAATATTAACCAAGCTCTCTTACGTAAATAATTATATTTGAACTACTGTAATACTAAATAGTAGTTATCAACAAAGTAATCTGCTTTTATCAAATGAGTGGATCAGTAGTTGGTATTGAAAAGAGATGTTATTACATCAAATGCTGTCTGTATACATAAGCTAGATTAAGTATTAATTACGTTAATGTGTGTTATTTTTTACAGGAAAATGGAATACGTACTATTTATCCTAAAAAGGGAAAATAGGAACACATATATAATTAAATTCTTTTATTATAGTGTACCATTGTTCAGAAATAATTAAAATATGAACAAATTACAGGAAAATGGGTATATGTTAGCATGATGCTTTTTTTTAGATCGCTTATCTTGAATTACTAAAATAATTGCGCTACTCAGAAATAAAAAATTAAAAAAGCTCTTCTTTTTTAATATGAAAAGATATCAAAACTCTGACTGCGTTACATAATTATAAAAACACGAAGAGCCCTCAGAAATTAAAAAGGATTTGACAGTTTATTTCCTACAGATAAAATTACTATCTTATTCAGGGAAATGGGTTTACTTCATCACGATGTTTTAAAACTGGAACTAACAAGTAAACCTTATTTATTAAAGCTATAAATGTGCTTTGAATAAAAAGGAAAAACTTTTTGAGTTTTGTTAAAATAGCAGTATTAAAAAAGTTAACAGAACACTTATGACAAGAAAATTAATTTTTCATGCACATCACCTATAAACTGAATAATCTAATTTTATGTTTTGCATCTATTCCTTTTATTTTTAACATACTTCTCATTTTTAGAAACTATTTATTAGTTTTAAAAATCTATATACTTTGGTTTTGGTTCCGAGTCTATTTAAAATGAACATACAAACTATTCCTAAAAAATGTTTTACTTTCATTTTCCTATTCTGCTGAAGAAGCAGACGTTTAATTTCTTTAATAATAAATTTTACGCGAACTATTTTCCTTCAGATTGTAAAAACAATATTGGCAATATCCAATTTCTTTTGTCTTAGATAATTTCAAGATTACGTTAAAAACAATTGTATCTTGAGTTTATTTTTTAAATATTTTCTTGTATATAACAGGCAGAATTTTTTAGATTTATCGCACCAGATATTACAGCAACTTTTATAAAAATGAGAGCTTCAAATCTAAATGTTTCATTTTATCTAAAAGTTGGGTAAAGAATCAAGAATTAAGTTTTATATTAATAACCAAACCATACGAGCAAGGGCTGAGTGAAGGAGTGAGGGATTGTGGAGTTTTATTGCACAAGAGCCAATTCTGACTAAATTACGCCAAACAATTGTTTTAAAAACCTTAAAATTTATACTGCACCAGACATTCGATAAAATATAAAAAGTCTAAAAATATACATGCACACATACATATATATACACACACGTATACATGCATATATACATAGATTGGGGCGAGGAATATTCCTATTATCTTGGGTTCTATAAAGTTTTTTTAATAGAAAACATACTAAAAACGTACTAAATAGTTCAATACATTACAACATTGTACACTTTTCATATACAGAAAAAAAATAATACATTAAGGTATCCGACTACTTGCGACAACTTTTTTTTTAAAAAAATGGAGATCTACAGATTTTTTTTTGTAGTTTTTAGATTTATTTAGTACTTTTTAAGAAAGAAAGGCTAAAATTAGGAAAATAAAAATAAATTATCACTATTAAAATGGAAAAAATGGGTAAAAATTAACAAAAAATTACATAAACGGGGCCAGCTCTATGCAACTAGTAAATGGACAAATTTTCAAATCTTCAATTTTGATGGATTACTTTGCTATTTCTTTTTGAAATGATCTTCAGGATAAGAGATATTTTAATTTTTACAAAAACTAGAGCCCTTTATCTTAGTTATATGAAATTGTTTAGAAAACAGTGGTTATATTCACATAAAGAACTGTAAATTTTGTAATAAAACTATGATTGATAAATCTGAAGGTTAAAACACTTCTACTTTTATACAGAACATACAAAAAAATTTCAGTAAATTATTTGAAAAAATATTTGAGCAATCGCTATCGCGTTTGTGTTTTTCGAAGAAAAAAAAATCGAGTAAAACGCGTTTTAAAGTTCGACATCTTATATAAAGTTATGGTATTCGCTTTTACTAAAACACTTGTAGTTTTTGTTCTAGTGAATAGAATAATAAGATGGCCTATAAAATAAAATCATAAAAAAAAATTTGTCAATTTTTAAAAAAAATCATGATTTTAGGGTAATTGGTACTTTAAGTTTTCAAATTGTTTTTTAAGCATTCATTACACAACAATAAATTAACTTATTTTAGAAACTCAAGATTAAAAAATATGCAACGGAATAAATATTTCGTGTAGTCAATATTAAATCTATCACAGTATTCTTAATATTCTCGCAAATAAACGTTTACAACACAACATTAAGAGCACAAATTTCTGTTCCATTGCAATGCATTGTTAATCCTCCTCGATTTAATACATAACAAAAGTTAAGGAATAGATACGAGCCTTTTAAAGTACCTCTAATCCAAATCGATATCGTAACGCTTTGACAAATGGATGAAACCGTGAAGCCTAATATAAAATAACTTCAAACGAAAGAGGTTGTGTCATGTGCAAACGCCTCCAATTCGGTGGTCCATGAGAGAATTTCAATGTTTAGTTCGACTTGGGTCATTAAATCAGGATTGAAAAAAAAAGAAAAGTTTATGTAGAGGGAAAGAAAAAGAGTAACTCTCTCTCTCTCTCTCCCCTCCCCCTTTAAAAAAAATCAAGTGCACTATTGCGCAAAATTCCATACAAGAATTCGATCCGGTCCATGCCCATGAAACACGACAGATGAACTCAAAGAGGCAAGAAGGTTGACAAAGAAAAATGTAGTACAATAAATAAATGGTATCGAATGTATAACAGCGCATCATGTCGATGGCCTTCACTGTGGAAACCTTTATATAATTTTTTTTCTTTAATCTGACTAGAACAAGAACGTAAGAGGCTGGGTTGTACTGACACGTTACGCAAGACTGCTCTGATGAAAAGGGCTGGGGAAAAAATACAAACGGTGGAATTAGCATTCCTTTTTCTTAAATAAACGAATCTAAATGATAATGGTCGGGAATATGTCAATGAAAGGACCACCCAGAGGGAACAGAACGCTCTGGTGATCATTGATACACTATTCATAAAGGTACGTTTAAAAATTGGTAACAGTTCGCTTAACGTATCGCATGTCTTTTGATATCAGTGTCTGTATGGTGATACATTTTAAAGCGATTATTTGTGGCTTCTCTTTTCCGTTTCTTCCACAAAGATTTATGTCATGGAAAAATGGCAGTTGTAAACATTTTTTATTCTCCCATTGGCTGATATAAATAATAAAAAATATAAATATAAATAGATGTATTAGAATTTTTTTGACAATGTGCAATTGTAAGATTAATTATTTTTAGAATTGTTTTGGTGAGTATTTTTCACATTACACACACACACACACACTGTTTTATACCTTCTTTAAGATACTTAAAAGGACATAGTATGATTTATTTATAAAAAATACTTCTTTTTCATTTAGGGTTTTTACAAAATTTAGGTTATCCCCTACGTATATATATATCATTTAAAACAGTTTTTGTGCTCCAAAAAATACCACAAAAAGTAGTCATCTAATTTTTAAAGAATAATTTTAAAATTCACGAAATAATTTTAGAACGCTACTCTTCTTACAATGATAGACGCAAACACATGAAATCTGATTTAAAAGTATGTAGAACTATGTATAACAAAAATTGGTATGGGTTTTGTGATAACATAATTAATATTCGTAAAGTATTTTTCGTATGAAAGTTTATTAAAAATTTCTTAAAATGGTATAAATTATAAATTTAAATATTTAAAAAAATAAGCATTGCTTTTATTCAAAAATACATACCTGCTATTATTACATGTTCTAATAGCAATAGTTATAGAAAAAATATCAAAGCATTTGTCACAAAATAAAAAGCCTTAGTATTTGAAACGAAGAAAAACTAGTAATTTTTCTTTCTGAGATAAATCAGTTTAAAATTTTTATTATACATTGCGTGTGAATACAACCACGGACATAAACGTTGTTATATTTTTGGATTTTTTTTCTTAGACCTTCTAAGTTTTGAAAGATTATAGAAAGATATAAAGCGAATAATTTAGGTTAAAACATTTGATTTGATTTTTTTGATCGGTTTTATGTCAATTGAATCACATTCTGTATCCCCTTAAATATTAAATAACATAATAGAAACATTGACTTTTGCTTTTCTAAGCATGTTAGTTGTATATTATGCATCTGTTGAATTTTGAACGTTTTGGGCGGATTTCAGCAAATGTGGAAGTATTCTTTCATGAAATGTACTTGGAACAATTGCAAAGTAGTGGAAAAATAAAATGTTTTTAAAATCTTAAATAAGAAAAACTTTACTATTTTAATCATTGCATCAAACGTAATAAAAAATTGTTATTTCCCCGTAGAGACTAAGATAAAACTAAGAGATACACAAAGATACAATAGGCAAAATAGTAACTATGGCCAGTAAAAAAAAGTATCTCTTCCACGAAATTTTTCCTTTAAAGCTAATTTGCGAGACGTATGTGAATTTAAACGAAAGAGTAGATTCAACGATCCATTCGTGTAGCAAAAGGAATAGTTTTAAAAAGATTCTTCGGAAACAAAAATGACTGCTATCTTAGGCATGGTTAATGCTACAGTAGAATAGTAACTGTCTTTTTTGTTAAATAAATTGCTAAGCACAATTTACTTTTTCATGCTCTGCATTTAAACATTCCTTAAGGAACTTGCACGCATTAAAAATATTTTTGAAAATGATATTCTTATAATAAAGATTGATATATATATTTTAGGGATGTTCGTGTAATATTTTGATAGTATCACAAAAAATTTGTTTTTATTATTCTGATTTAAAAAAACAACAACAAAACACCGTATTAATAAATTTCGCTCAATCTGAGGTAAATTGGAAAATCTTAGCTAAAAAAGGGCAGGTTCCTTTATTCGATTGAGTGTTTACAGTTCACATTTCGAAGCCACACAAGCACTTTTGGTGATGGGTACCGTAATTTTGAACCATGATTAAATGAAGATGACACCTGGGCTGGCACACCACTCTCCAAACCCTCACACCACTTCAATGTGAAAAATTTGAACCTAGACAGATTTAAGTATGTCAACATGGCTGGTGTTTAGTTGCAGCAAGATCAGTGGTATAGCTAAGTATCCAAAGGCCCTGGTGCAAAAAAAAAATGTAGGTCCTATTTTTGTTGGGTTTCATCAAGTAATGATAAAGGAATATTTTAAATATACAAAGCCATTTTAACATCAGCTCTTTATCGTGCTCTGCAGAACATAGAAAAGCAAAAAGCTGCGGACTACCCATATTTGTGTATAAGTTTCATTATTAATAAAAATACTTGGACCAGAAGTACTCGCGCAGAAGGTTGACTAAGAAATTTTTTGGGCAATTTTCGTTTACTATCTTCTCTTTTTTGGCGTTGTTTGCGCTTAAATGCACGACTGGGTTTCTTTTTTTTTTTGGTCCAAAGTTTGTGTCTTCTAATTTACCCAATAACATTCGTATGTACTCGAATACTTACTGACGTTAAAACGAAGGAGAAACGTAATGAATGCGCTTCGCTACAAAACGTCGTTGGACAATCCCTGGCTATTTATTTATTTATTCTGAAGGACCGAACTAACCCACCAGATTGCTTAGATCTACAAATTGATTCGCCGAGATAAGCAGGAAATGATACAAAAAATATACATGGACAAGAAAATAAAATACTGTATTAATTTAATTATTTAAAAAAAGACCTCTGCAAAGAAACAGAGGGGGGGGGGGATTACAACAGTCTATTGAAGATGCGAATGGATTGTGAAGCATTGAAACAAAACTTCTTATTCTTGAACTTCTTATTATGAATCATATTGCTATATTAAAATACAGGAATTGCTTCCTCTGTGTAGGTTTTTTAAGATGTATTAATAAATAAATCGGTAAGATTTTTCGTGGAACTTGAAGCTTATTTTCAAGTAACAGTTTATAGGAAAATGAAAAAATTGAAAATAATATAAACTTTTCAATAAGTTTTCACAACACTGTACAAACAACGGGAAGAACATTTGGATTCTCTACAAGTTCGAAATTACTTTCGGTTGAGTTGCCATGATTATAGTTACGTTGCAACCTTTTGTATTTATATCTTAAAAATTGGGAGAAATTATCTCAAGTTAGGCTTGTTTGGTGGTCAGGGTCCGAAGGGCCCCTTGAGCTTGAGAGCCCGATGAACGGCACCGCCTACCCCTTTGGTAGCTATGCCACTGAGCAAGACTCGAACTCATCGCTCAGTCGAAGTAACTCCAGCCCCGAGCGCAAACCATGATAAATCAGCTTTCTTTTCTCGGTATTCCCTATTTTGATCTTTCAGTAACAAAAGATATATTCATTTTCAAATTAGATTTGTCAGTAAAATTTTCAGACATGTGTAAGAGATTACACAAACATTGAAAAGTCACTTTCCGGACATCAAATTACATTTCTTTAAAATTATGCTTGAAAATAACATTTTTTCGCGCAAATGCTCAAAAATATATTTTAGATGGTTTATATGTATTATCTTACACATAAAAGCATTTTTTAGATCATCTAAAGAAGGAAGAAAAATAGCTTTAGCGACACACTTTAATATAAATACCACAAAAGCTTACATATTTCATTTTACATACTGACCAGACTGTCTCTATGATGTAATAATCTACAATCATATATATACTTATATCTTATTTTTTTAAATTTGAATATGAATAATCCCAAAGAACATTATGGTTAAAAAGGAAATAAATTGACTTGTGTGTTATTAAGCTTGATGGTATAATCTTGAATCATATTGAAACGACTTCATGAACAAGCAGGTGGCGCTTGCTTGTGAACAGGAATCCCTTTTAGGCCCTCCAGGCATATTGAGAAAACCGACCTTTGAATATACACAGCACTCTCACCATTATTCGTCACCTTTTATTTCTGGCATTCACTTCATGGAACGAAGGTTCCGGATTCAATCGGAAAGGGCGCTTTCCCTATAAGGGACCCCCTTTCATTTGCCCCCTCTTTGCGACAAAAGGTTGGATCTTTACATTGAATGGCCCACACCTAGCCCGCCATTTAGGCACTTTTAAGGGAAGGTGCGTCAAAATGTGCCTTTATTATGAGACGGCCACTTTTCACACTCGCTTCAATGAAAACGTGAACGGGCGGACACCCTTCAATTCTATGAGGGGTGGTTCTCGATGGAATGGAGGACTGCTGAAAGAATGGTTCGAAAACCAGTGGCTCGAAAAGTGCAAATTTGGAGGTGTCGACCGATGAACAGATTACAACGTTACGCGTTAAAATCCCCTATTGTGGCCGGTTCCTACCAGTAAAAGCCCGCAAAGTAAACTTCTGTTCTCATAATACACAAGTGAGAATTAGGGGGAGGGTTGAAGTACTGTTGTCCCCTCTGTCGTGTGAAACAGCTGTTTGAGTTGCAACAGCAATAAGGGATCAGCGAATCTCAGCCAGATTTGCGAATGTTTCATAATGCAGAGTAACGGCTTTTGACTTATGGTTTAGTTGTTTCAGATTTTTTTAAAATTTAGTATTTGTTTTGAATTTAAATTAAATATTTTTATACAAAATTTAGAGATCATTTCAAAGTAAAAATTGCATTTTTGCTTGAGTATTGCAATGACACAACGTTGTTGAGCATTAAGTTTTTACTTCCAAAAACGTAAGATAATCTTTAAATGTAGACTAATAACTAGTGTACTTTAGAAAGCACCAGCAGTGCACACAGGAATTTTTCAAAGGGGGGGGGGTCCAGGGTTGGAAGTTCACCATTCTGGTATAATGAACCAGTACCCTGCCAAGCATATTCTTTTGATTTTGTCAATTTTAGGGAACAAAAAACAGTAAAAAATTAATAACTGAATAAATAATTAGCATTAATTAATAAAGTTAATTATTAATAACAAATACTTAATTAAATTTTACTTACTATATACATAGGACTATAACCATTCGAAAAAAATCAAGGGCTTTGGGACCCGAGCCCCGCCCCCTCCTTGTGTGTGCCACTGGAAAGCACTTATCTATTAAGACAAATAAATAAATAAATGAAAAACAAATCAAACACAATTTTAATTAATGAAGTAAAAACCAAGCAATGAATGTTTTAATATAGTAATAATCATGGAGCGCATAAGAAATAAAAGTTTTCAAATCTAGATTTCGCGTGGGGGTGAGAGGAACATATTCCATAGAATGATAAAAACTGCAATCTCGTAAATTTAATTACCAGAAGCTTTGAGTGTTGTGTAAATTTCTAAAGTGAAATAGTTGTTTAAGTCTCACACTTAAACTATTCTACCAAGAACTGCGTGTTATCATTCTAAGCTTTTTTATGTAGTCTTTTGTAATTAACCATTGTGTGTAATTATGGAGACATTAACGCCATAAAGTTAAACTAAGTTATTATCAAATATATTATAAAATTTATATAATATTGAAAAAAAATTAATTATGTTTAATTATTTTTAGCTTAGGTGTTAAAATTTAATTAATTATAATAATAAGTTTTTATTAATATCTGGCATGTGATCAGCAAAGAGTACATTCTAAAATGAAATAAATTAAAAATTAAACATGCATGTTATTATGAAGTGTTGAAGAAATTATATTTTCTTCTTACATGTGATACAATGTATTAAAATGTATACATCTTTCACGATTGCTAAGAAAAATGTATACATTGTTCTTCCCTTTCTTTATTACCCTCAGGGAAATTAAGAAAAAGGGGAAGAATTCTTATTCAATGAATACTTCCTAAAAGCTATATGACAATACAAAAATTCTGTAGCTAATACTGATAACAAATCTCGGCCTTTTTAGGCTTAACAGTCTTTTTTTTTAAATCAGGAAATCTGTATCAAGCAATTTGCAGTTTCTTAAGGCAGTCCTTAAGAAATGTAAAAAAATAGGATATAAATTCGGTAGGTTTTTTTGAGGGGTTGAAAATGCTCCAATCTCATAACGCTCTGACTTCATTATTCAATAAAAAAATAATAACATTATTTAATGTACTGCTCATTCCTATTTAAAAGTATTTTTTTCTCTGCAGAAAATATGTTTCATGTAAAAACTCTAAGTATGAAAAAATGTGCATTTATTACAAAAAAAAAAAAAAAAAATCAAAGTATTTAGGACATAAGGAATTTACATTGAAGTGCAAACAATTACGGGATAGTAATATGCAAATATTCAGAAATATATATATGGGCAGTGCATGTCAAAAGCAAATTTTTGTTGATTTCAAAAGTTTTCTGACCCTTTGAAGGGAATTAACTGACTTTGAACATGGAATTCCAGTTGGAACTAGGCATATGAAACATTATATTTTGGAAATTCAACCTTTTTTTACCTACAATGTGAAGAGTGTGCCTCGAATATATAGTTTTAAGCATCACCTTTCGTCATGGGACAACGTAATGTCTGAGCTCATCCACTGAATGGTAGACAGAGACCTGCGTCGTCTGCGTAGAGTAATCAGTGTTACCAAATAAGTAACATTCAGTCAAATAAAAGCGTCCACCAATGTAGGATTACGATAGACGTGTCCTTCAGAAAATTTGATGTTTGTTGGTAAAACAGCACACAAAAGACTGACTAGAGTGCCTTTAATAAAAATACGCCACCGGCCAGAGGCACTTCAGCTGGGCTCGAGAAATTATCGGTTAGATCTTAATAAACAAAAAGTGTTACTTGGTCAGATGAGTCAGGGCTCCAGTTGTTAATTGCTAGTAATAGAGTTTGAGAGTGGCGCAAATTTCACGAGGTCAGAGACCCAAATTGTCAACAATTGTACATGACAGTGGTGATTCTATAGTGGTGTGGGTTGTTTTTACACGACCCGAACTGGATCTGTTGATCAAACTGAATTAATAACTGACTCGAAATGATTGTATTCAGCTAATTAGTAAACATTCCCCCCCCCTCCTATATAAACTTCATATACTCAAATAATGATGGAATTTTCCAGGATGATAGTGCGCCACTTCACCGGAATGGAATAATTCGCGATGGGCTTGAGTAACATTTTAGACAGTTCCAGCGAAAATTTGGCACCGAGATTGCGAATCTTGAATTCCGTTGAACATGATAAGAGATATTATTAAAAGGACTGTTTGTGCACAAAATTGTGCACCAGGAACGCTTTCAAAATTATAGACTACTATAGAGGTAGTATAGTTAAATATTTCCACAGAGGATTTTCAATGACTTTGGAGTCAACGTCACATTGAATTACTGCACTTTATCGAAGAAAAGTCGGTATTACATGATTATAGAATGTATTCCAAGGCTCTCACTTTCGGCACGTCAATACATGAAACACAGGTGAATATATATTCTCAATATTGTCGTATTATTTCTAAATGAATATGTGTTTCAAATCTGAATGCAATTCCTTGATATTAGAAGATAAATTTTATTTGCCTATAATTTAAAATAACAAAATTATATATATATATATATATATATAGAAAAAAACGCCACGAATATTTACAAAATGCGCATTATATATTTCTTTAAAAATATTACAATAAATTCATTTTAAAATTGATTAGTTTTGATTTGTAGGTTCAATAACACTAGCCTCACCTAAAAAATATTTTTGTCGAATTAGAAGTATATCACGAGCAAAAATATTTATATCTTAAATGTAAAATACATCAAAATAAACAATTCTAGTTCTTAAGAAATTTCAATTTTTAGTTTACCATTATTATATCCTCAAAATTTAAATAAAAGATTAAGTTATACAAATCAAAATTATACGTATATATATATATATATATATCCATAAATGACATAAAATAATGAAAATAAATTTAATTTGAAATTAGGAGTCAGGCTAAAATAATAACTCACAGTTCAATTTTAATATTTTAATAAAATGCTTTTTGAAGATAAAAAAAAAAATGCACGCCGTATTGATCCCCTTTCAAAGCGAAGTTCAATTATAACAATTCAAATAAATGAATATTTTTCTTTCGCACCAAATAATAATAATTTAAGAGATCTCAGCAAAACAAAAACATAATTAAAAAAAACAACAACCAGAAAAGCAGAAGGAGAAATTGAATTAGAAAGGAAAAATTCATTTTCCTTTTGCACCTTACATCTTCCATTTTTTGATCTAATTTATATAATTTTTGACACTTTTATCCCAGAACACTTAGGTAAAGAAAGACCGAGTGAATTTGAAACCTTTCAGATAATGTGATACAACACGCGCCATGTAGCGGATGAGAGAGAAATTACATCCAGACGTAGATGCTAATTTCAACCTGTTCTAGGAGATAATTGAAATTTCGCTAACCCGCGCGGAAAACCGGAACCACTGTGTTCGGTCTATGGATACAAATTAAATTTTAAGGACGAGATATTGTTCCGTCGAGAACAAATGACAACTATAACGTTCATTTTTAGGAATAAAAAAAATAAATATATATTTCATTTTTAGATTTCTTTAGACATAAACTTATGCTGTAAAAAGATCAAAGTGAAATACAATTCATTTTTTTCTAAAAAATTCATGATCTCATCGAATTAAATAGAATAAATTATTTGAAAAGGAAAATGAAAGCAGAAGAAAAAAAATTTATGAATTAAGATATTTATTCTTTTCGTTGGAATTTATAATTCCGAAAGGCAAAGCGTCGTTATTGTTCAAAACTCTCTTTTTAATTTTTTGTTTCTGCTTTATGCATAATGCATGACGACTCTTTGCTTCCCAATAATTGTTTCATACATCGAAACATAAATTTTTGAAAGGTTTCAGATTAGATGGGGGGAAAAAAAGAATGAATAAAACCTAAATAATAAATTTTTCTTTTGAAAAATGTATACTACCAGTTTCCTTTAGAATTTGATTTGGAAGCAGTTTCTCTCTCCTCTCTCTCCTTTTTTCTGATAATATTTAAAGGGTTTCGTAAGCATCCAGATTAAAAAATGTCATTGAAATGTCATTCAAAAGAATTTCGAATAGGGATATGCAAAATTTGTTTCGTTCGAAATAATTCGATATTCCTGAAGAAGGAGTATTAAATGGAATAAATGAAAGATAATATAATTGCAGTTATATTAAGGTTTACGCATTATTACTGTTATTAAATATACAGTATCACATCTTTTCTAGCATTTTTTTAACGCTTTATACGGCCATTCTTTTTCTAGTCAAGTTATTTTAAAATATTTTCGGGATTCAAGCTGATTTATAAAAAAAAATTCATTTATCTTATTTATCTAAAACTAATTTTATTTTTAAGACCACTTTTTGGGTGATAAATATATTCCCCCACCCCACTAAGAGTTAGTAAAAGGAAGGATATCTTATGTTTTGCATCTATTTTTACATAGTATTACATGATATATTTATAAAATGTAACTTATAAATTCTGAAATCTTCAAAAGGTATTATAAATTAGATATATTTTGTTTTTGAATACTTACCAAGACTTTATTCATTATACAAAACTTTCCTTAAAATTTCAGAAAGCAAGAACTTACTTCCCACATAATTCTAAAAAATTAACGCGCAACAACAAAATTCCTATTTTGTTAAAAATCGAAAAAACTTTTAACACATATTTTGTATAATCGCAAATATTACTTAATACGTTACATTATCAGCCAAATACTTTCAATGTTTTCTGTAAAAATTGCTCTTAAGGTGTCCGACTACCCTAAAATTGTGAATTTTTTCAAAAAATGACAATTTTTTTTATGATTTTATTTTATAGACCATCTTATAAGTTTTATGAAAATACCAAGTTTATTATTTTCCGTTCACTAGAACAAAAATTACAAGTGTTTTAATAAAAGCAGCTGTCATACTTCAAAACGCTTATTACTCGAAATGTGTTTTTTTTTAAATATTCAAACGGGGACAGTGATTGGTAAAAATGTTTTGAAACTAATTAACTGAAATTCTTTTTGTATGTCCTGTGTAATAGTAGAAATGTTTTAACCTTCAGATGTAACAATCACTGTTTTATTACAAAATTTACAGTCCTTTATTGCTAATATAATCACTGTTATCTTAAGAAATTTAATATAATACTAAGATAAAAGGCTCTAGTTTTTGTAAAAATTAAAATATTTTTTATCCTGAAGGTCAGAGATATGAATGAATGTAGCAAAACATCAGAATCGAACAATTGAAAATTTCTTCATAAACTTTTGGTATAGAATAGGCCTCGTTTGTGCTATTTTTTGTAAATTTTACCCATTTTTTTCATTTTAGTAATAATAATTTCTTTTTCTCTTATAATTTTAGCATACTTTTCTTAAAATGTACTAAACAAATCTAAAAACCACAAAAAATCCCCATATCTCCATTTTTTAAAAAAAAAGTTGTCGCAAGTAGTCGGATATCTTAAGATTATATTCGAATTCGTGATTACTTCATGTTATTAAACTGACTTCGAAAGGATATTTGAATTATTGTTGTTAATAATTTTTCACCCTGTAAAAATTAGATTTGCACTTTATATTGATATAAAAGAAAATAAAATTGTAATAAAATGTTTACAATAAAGTTGTGTTAACAATCTACAGAAGGCCTGTAGCTTGTAATTAAATCGAAAAAAGAAGATCCGAGAATATACAACATCTTGTTTAACAGAGATATCAGCATCCTTCCAGATCTTCAGGATTTTAAGTAGATTTTGACCGTAATGGATAGATATGACAGAAGGATTAATTTATAATTAATGTTCTCAATTACAATATACTAATTAGAAATTTTGCTAGAAATAATATGTTTTAGTTTGGTATGTACTAACTCATAAGCCGGCAGATTTGAAGTGGATTATGTGGAATCTGTCGAGACCATAAGATGGTTTTGAGAAAGGCAAGGTTCCAACTAGCTAACTATTAATAAAGATATCCTGGATCGATATTAAAGAACGAATATTAAATTGGCCCGATACTAAAACTCGTATTACTTTTAATACACACTGGAGAGTTCTTATTACTTTTTGAATTCATTAATGAATATATGTGTGTATGGGTGTATTAGTTCACTAACATTTCTCTCGAGGAATTTTTTTTACTCAATGATGGTCTTGAGCCCTCCAAGACTTTGCGTAATAATTAATTTTCATTTCATCTGCCTAACAGGAAGAAACCACAAATTTATCTCCTAAAAACCGCCCCGTTAGCGATTTTAAAACAAGATGACTTTTGCATCATTCGCGTATTCTGACATTTGAAATGTTTTTACTTAGAATCATATAATATTAAAAGATTCCGGTTGACGAAACTTGTAAAAACTGAGGTCTCTAGAGCGAAAAAGAATGCTTTGAGATTGTCTTAGATGTGTAGGTGTTGTGTCATGCTCCTTGAGTAGAATTTTTGTATGCTGGGATCGTCAATAAATGTGGATTTTAAAATAGCAAAAAGCCTCCTACATCCTTCAACGAATGCAGCAAGTTAAATGATTCCACCCTACAAAATATCCTCTCAGTAATAAAATGTCACAAAATAAGTACAATCTATATGAAAATCTATTATATATATATATATAAAAATGTAATGACTTCTTCTTACTCTCCTTAACTGTACCCCGTGAAATTATTTCCTAGTTCTTTCGCCTAAGACTGTTATAATCTTAATCTAATTGTACGAGCGTATAATCTTAATCTTAATCTAATTGCTCCCGCTCATTTGCAGCCAATCACGACTCCTGTTATAAAAGAGTCGTACGACCTTCACCGCCAATATAAAGACTCTGAACACACGGTTACGCGCGCTTCTTCTCTTCTTGTCATCATGTAGTGTGTTGCAGCTAGTATGTGTGTGTGTGTATCGTCCTTTGCTTTATGTGATAAAGATGTGAAATAAAAAGTTTAATTAACCACAAGAATGCCACTGCAATATATATATATATATAATATTCCAACGACTCACAGTAACGACAACTACGGAATTCAGAATCTTTATTAAAAAGGTACGGTGCTTCTCTCTTTTATAAGAACACTAGGACAACGTGTTACAATGTTTGTTTTTTAATAGGCAAAAGAACCGACTTAGGAGGACGACGGTATTTCAACAGGGGAAGTCAGAAGAGATCGTGAACAGGAAAATTCATCAAAAACCATGAGTTTTCCTGGCCTCTAGACAGAGACGGTACTAAGTCTATAGGGAAGGTTTAGTGAGAGACTGGAGGGGAAAGGATGACAAAATATTGCATTCATTTTGCATCATCCAAATTTTAATTTAAAGGTTACAAATATAAATATCTATTTTTATACTATATATATGTGTGTGACTTTTTTTCTTTTCTTTTTCTCTCACTCTCTTTTTTGAATTGCTACTAAAACCGATACAGTATAATAAAACGATAGTTAACCTACATGAAAAATATCATGTAAATTTACTATATGAAACATTCGTATGGATGAGAGGAACATTTTATTTATTTGTAAAAATAATAATTAGTTTTTCAGAAAGTTTTGAATTTTATGCGATTTACTTAAAATTTGCATTTTAAGTGCCTTGATTTTGAATTTGAACTTTAAATATCCTCTAATTCTGCGATCACGCAAAGTTAATTTATTTTTATAAAATAATGAATAAAAGCAATGAAGTATTTCATTCCGAAAGAGGACAGGTTTTCTTAAAAAATCATATTATAGAGCGTGCATCATAGCATTAACTCTCTTATAAGAAAAATTCCCCTTACTACTAGCTTTTAGTTATTCAAATGAGGGTTTAATGATTAAAAAAAAACATTATGCGCATTTTAACGAACGAAGCATTTTAAGCTGAAATATTACAAAGTTTATGTACACTTATACGTAATACACCGCAGAACCCCATTAAATAAATAACAATTTAATACTAAAAAAGCAATTTGCAAATGTGTAGTTTGAGTAAGGTTTGAATAGGTAGACCGATTAGAGCGGATCACGTTGAAAAACTAGTTTTTTATAAAATGATATTAACGTTGATGAAATTTAAAAGTGCGTGTGTGTGTATTTATATATATTGAACAATTAATATAGTTTATACTAAAGCATACAATGAGATGCTTATTAAAAAGTCTGTTTTTTATAAAATCCATTTTTTAAAAAAAGAATAAATCCAAAAATACAGTTATTTTTAGCTTGATATAAAATGGATAAAAAGACTATTTATATAGTAGTTATTGTGGTTGTGTTACCCTAAAATTGTAAGAAATCACCTATGTTTCAAAAAACACACGCGCGAAGCCACTAGTTTACGTACTAACAATAATACCAAAAACAATACAGATCTTTTTATCGACAACTTTAAGACCAATTTGTATCTGTTTATAATAGATATCATTTCATATAAAAACACATAATTAAGAAAACAATTTCAACAACTGAGAAACTTCACCTTAGAAACAATTCACAAATATTTTATTTGTTTTATCCATAATAAATGATGGCCAGTTTTTTTAAATAATACTGAACACACTAAGTATGTTTTATTTTATCTCAAGAATTTTAATCCTAATGTAAAAAAAAATATGACCCACACTCACAAGATAGAAGTAAACATTCTTCTTTTGATAAAAAAAAAACTGTCATAGAGAGCCGAAATAGTTACGGTAGTCAGTTTTGTTAGGAATGATACTCAAATTGATTTGCAAGTTCGAGTTTATATCAAGAAATAACAAATTTACTATGTGAATTGAGTTAAAATACTGTATTAAAAAGCGGTTTTTCGACTATTAACATCTTTATTAACGTTATTGTACCAATTGTGAGACAATGTTAATTTGTACTTGAAATGATGTCATACATATTTTCATCAAACTATTTGTCTCAAAATTTAGTATGATATTTTTTTTCAAAAAAAATTTATCTTTTCCCTTTTTTAATGCCCATTTCAATATTTCCAAATACGAATCTTTTTTTCAAAAATTTAGCTGAATATTTTTCAAATAGAAGAAATGCACCTTGTGAAAAAAAAGAAGAGATGGCTGATTTTACCAACTTTATGTAAAGTGAGCAGCTGCTTTCGTCAAGTGTTTACGTTCAGTCCGATAAATATTGAGGTCATTCTCGACCTTCGACCTTTATTCCGCACACAATAAGGTCTCCCGTCCCACCCAAGTTGGCGCGTCCAATCCTTTAGAACACGCTCCTTCAAGCACCAAGGGCGTCCGGCAACTTCATCCATTGTGGCATAACATCTCAGTTCCCGGGTTTTCATACATACATATTGCTGACATTTTCTAATCCGGTATTACACCGGGTATTAAGAATTTCTTGAAAAGCGCAGCCCTGAGGCTTTTAGGTATTTCTTTGTGAAGGAAAGGCGTATTTCACGGCGAAATGAGTTGGTTGCATATTAAATGCGCTCCAGGACTTGGTACAAAGATATTCTAAGAAAGCTATGAGTGTGTTCCTGTTTTCACGCGTCGGTTGGGATGGTCCATGCAGACTCCCTTCCCGTCTTCTTTTAAGGAACATACATCATATTGTTGTGTCGGTAGTCTGTCTAAGCAGGCAATAAGGAGGAGTTATTGAAAATTCGACGTTGTCGAATTCCAGTTTGTATTTCAACCACAAAAGATGTTTTATCCTTTGAGAATAAAGTAATACAACGCTGGTATTATTTGTTTCTGGTTGGTGAAGCCTTTAGCACATCATAGAAAGCAATGTGCTCCTTTCAGATGAATAATTGAGTATTTTATTAGTTTAAATAATACTTATGTTAGAATCATGAAAATTAAAATAGAACAATTAGGATTGGTTAAAGTGAAATGATTCGCATTCTTTATCATTCATTATTTTCAAACTTTTCAGTAGATAAAAAAGAAGAAAAAAATCTACGCTTAGACTAAGAGCCCAGTCAAAATGCTTAAGCTTGTCAAGCTTGCTTAAGTAAGTTAAAAGGCTTAATTTTAAAATCTACATTGTAAGGTATACAATAATAAAATTAATTGGATCAGAATGCGAATTAACTGAAAATGAAGATAGTGTTAAAACTGTGGCAAGTTTTTATCCAGTTTTTGGCCAAACGGGAAGTCAAATTAAAAAGATGTAACAGAAGGTAAGACAAAAACGATTCTTTGTATAGTTGCTTAAAAAAATTCTATTTTATTTAAACTTATGAATGTAGAATTTACCTACGACCATACATAAAGCATAAGCCATTATTTCATATATTGAATTTCTGAAATGGTTTGTTTTTACAAATTAAAAGCTTTAAGATTAATCCATTTTAAAATGGAAAATAATCAAATACCGAAAATAAATGTTATTGTAGAAGCTCCCACCCCCATTTCTTCTTTTATGTTACATATTTCAGATCTTTCCTAGAATGTGTTTCACGTTACAGCAAATTTTAAGCAGCAATGTTATTATAGTAAATTAATTTCGTGTGATACATTCTCAATTAAAGTATTTATATTTGCTAATATTTTGAAATAAATTTTATAGTTAGCATTGCAAAGTTATATATATATATATATTTAAATATCTGCTTACATAATTATATTTGATACAAAATTAATTTAATTTTGACTGAAATTTATAATTTTAAAGCATGGCTTTTCTTTCAAGGGAAAAAAAGCCATGCTTTAAAATTTAAAATTTATCCCCCCCCCCCTTCTTTCTTTCATTTAACTTCAGAATCATTTAATCAGATTTCAAAAAGAGTGTGATTTCTTTTAGCTCATATATAATTCAAAATTGCTAATTCTACTGTTGCTTTTGGACTCCCCTTTTTTGTGGATTTTGTAGCTATTTGTGGGGCCACGAGATTAATCATACTTTTAGAAATAAAATAATACATAAAATATAAATATGAACACAATTAAATCAAGAATCAAATCTCGACTTAACGATAGCAAGATGCTTTAAGATTGAGAATATCATCCTATACGACTGACTAAAAAATAGTGGATCATTTGCATATCTAAAAGTCGCAATAAATGTTACTATTCTGAATTTTTTGTTACCTTTTAGTGTAGGATATTGTTAATATAATGCTTATGATTGCAATAAAATAAAACAAAATTAAGAATCGTTATACTTTTTTTTAACTGCGCTTGCCAACAGTTTCCTGTTTGTCAGATGTGCCCAGATGGGGAATAAGGTTAAGAACCCCTACAGTATAGTCCTTAAAACTCGGTGGACCGAAGGGTAGCCGAGTTTGTGAAAATCCCTGGATATCGGGAATGGGAATAAAAAAAGAATTACGAAGTGTTTTCTCGGAAAATATTGTACTGTACATGTTTGTACTGTTTGCTTGAGAATGCAACAGAAAATAAATTTCTAAAATATTCTTAAACAAAGGTAAAGCACATACTTTATGAAGTCAAAGATTCCTTACTACATGAAAATGAAAATTAATGAATACATAGTATACACAAATTTACCTGATCAGACACACCTCAGAAAAATACACTATGTAAGCATAAAGTTGTCTTTAATGGTAATTAAGTAGCAGACTTTACAAAAACTGGTAACTTTTTTTAAAGAAATGCGTAATGTTCCAGTTGTCTTTGAGACTGAACTGTGCATTTTGTTGCTTCATCACGAAGACGACGAAGGAACAGTAACTTTATTGTTCAAAACACTGAAAGGCGGCTTTGACAGCCTTTAGTCCCTCACTATGTGGTATTTTAGGAATTTTTACAGTGTTTTCAAAGTTAACATCATCACTTTACGGTATTTTTTCATTAACTGTGACAGTAGCAATAGTTTCTGCATCAGACACCCTGCAAGGGTGAGACTGAGTTATCCAGACAGCCAGGTTATCAAGTGTCGAGTTTTAGGGACTCTACTGTTTATTGATTTTATGTCTTCCATGTGTTTTGAATATGTCTCAGTACCAATTGTCAATTAAAAATTCACCTGAACGAAGCTCATTTTAGTAAATGGACGCATAAAAATTTATTTTGTTACAATCTTGTACAGTATTTTAATATTTTTAACAAATGAGCCGCGAAGAGAACAAAATATTAATTAATTAGCTTTCTATCCCTAGCAAAAGGCTTTCCTACCTTAGATAAGAAATTAGCTCGCTGGCTTTTCTACGAAAGTTCCGAATATCATCGAACGAAACAATACAGTTTGCAGTTACCAGAAAAGAGAAAATAGCAGTTATATGAAAGAAAATGCAATAATAATAATAATAAAAAAATCAGCGTGGATTGTAACTTGTAGAGCTATTCAATTGTTCATTGATGTAGGATTTTTGACTTATCATATCCACAGATCTACGAACCCTAAGCTCTTACCTTGCTTCGAAAGCGCTTATTGTGCGTGGGAAAAAAAGAAATCGATGCTATTTGTTTAACGAACAATCTGATAAAAGGGAAGTTCTTGTGTTTCTAAGCCGATGGTCATCGGATCGGGGCTGAAGGTCATCGCACGATGAAACGAAAATTGTTCTTAAAAAGAGAACTTCTGGAGGGAAAAAAAATGATTGGACTTTCTTTTTATGGTACCGAAACGTCTTTTATTTCTGAGTTCAAATTTTGTTATATTATTTAACAGAGCATATGTTCATTGTTTGTGATGTTCTAATTTTGATGATTTCGTGATCTTATGTAGCTTTCAATCGAAAACTATAAATAATTGGGTTTTTTTTGGTACTTACAATACATTTAAAATTGTATTAACTGATTGCTTGCATATTAAAGTCACACTCAAAAGAGACACAAGTACTGTTTACCGTGGATCTCGCAATTTTGAGCAATGACAACAGAACTAGAGTCCCCCCCCCCAATCAAGCAGCCGCGTTTGCCTAGTGATTATGTTCACGGATTTGTGGGCGACGTGTCGCGGGTTAGAGTCCTGGTGATACTGAAGATCCACTGTGAAGAGAAACTGGTCTTTCCACGCTAAAAGTCCTCCCGTTGGCGTGATATGATAATTTGGAGAGGGAGTTCCAGCTCAGGTACCGTCCTCTTCCTCGACCCGGGCTCAAAATTACAAGGTCTGTCACCATCAGGCCTCGTTTTGCTTTTTAACGCGACATTAATAAACTCTCTTTCTCCTTCCTCACCACGCTTTCGAGAGGACTGAGCCTTGACAGATTTGATCGTATATAAAACGCGTTGTATGTCAGGTAATCAGTCATATCAGGATTCGAACCTACCACTCCACTACAACAACACTGACCACGAGCTTGCGCATGTGACCACTCAGCTACATTCGAAACTGTCAAATAATTTTTATTCTTTTATATATATTTACTCTAATATATTTTTAAAAATCTGTTTTGGTTATGCTTTTAATTTGTACAAAATAAAACTTGATTACTTTTAATGCGATTTTGTTAATTTCCTAAGAGTTTTAAATATGCGTTTATTTTATTCTCGCTAAAACTGCTTGTGGTTTTCATTTTCTTACAAAAAACATCCCTATTACATAAATCCAGTAATTTTTCTCTTTAAGAATATTAAAGTATTTTTAAAGATTATATGAATAGTATCAGTGTAATAGCTTTATATATATAATATCCATTCAAAATTGAAAACATTAGTCATAAAATTATTCCGATGAGTGAAATGTTTAAGTTTAATAAAGGAACAATGCGCACACGCACATATATATAAGCTTCAATTTGAGAATCTAATATAAGCGTAGTGATTGACTTTTAACAATGATTTATACATCGAAATAATATGGTACGCTAAACATTAAATAATATTATAATGAGAGTAATATATTGACTAAAATATATTTAATTCAACTTAAAATTACACAGAAGAATTTCATTGTATACTTAAGTAACATTTTTATTCAAAGAGCATTATCATGTATTTTATTTGTTTTAAGAATAATACTGAGAGATCCCAAACAAGAGAGAATATGATAAACAAATTTATATAAAAATTATTACAAAGTATTTATAAGGTTATCTCTAAAACAGGCTAAACAGAAGACATTTTCAATACTTTTCAGGAAACACTTTGATAAAATTTTAAAAATTTTGAAAGAAATATTAATTTAAAAAAATTATATTTCTCCATGTTGTCATTTTAGATGGAACTTTTCACCAGTAGTTTACTCATTTAAGTTATGATAAGATAAAGAAATCAGCTTCAATCTCTTCTTATCTCTCTTTTCTAAATTTTGAACGATATTTTTTCTTCAATATCTAATATCTAAAATAGTCTAGCATGCGTCGCAGTTTTTCATGCTTCGATATTTATCTTGTTTGCGATCTATCGTTATTACCGCTATCGCCTCTGTGTATGCTTTATAAATGTACACACACAAACAAAACCTCTGTTAGAAGTTTTAAAAGTAAAAGTTGTGCCTTCTCTTCGAATTCCGAGATGAAAGAAAAGATTAAAGACGATTTTGCTGTTTTTATCGAGCGTCTTTAACGATGCGAATATCGTAAAAAGCATCGTTTAGCTAGACGTAAAAATTCTTCAGCGATTAAAAAGAACGTTTTCGAAATCCTTCCAATCGAATTTATTAGTTTCTCAATTTTGGGGTAATCCTAACTGGTATAAGGTATTTCCCCCCTCTTCCAATCACTACTTTCCGTCCGCTATATTTTCTGATGGGAAATATGCAACAAAAAACCTTCTTTTACAATTGAATTCAAATGCGGATGATCCTATGGGTTATTATCTTCATGCGCATTGATTTTTTGGAATTTCTTTCTGTACGGAAGTAATCTGTTTGGTGAGATCTAAACGAAATAGAATTTGTGGGAATTCTGGCGATCTTACAAGGCATCGATATGTAGGACCAATTCAATGATTGAAAGATAAATTATTTTTTGGAAATTTCTTTGAGTCTTATTCACCAAATGATCCGTAGCATCTTTAAAAGTGAATTTCGGTAAGTCATTAAAGCAGCTTCAAGACGATCTAACAAGGATTCTAGTTTATCTTTGTCGAGATATTTTGTTTATAAAGATGTTGGATCATTACTCTCTTATATAATTCCCTATAGTATTAGTGTATCAGATAATAAAAACTAGGATTATGGTACATATAAAAGAAAATGTTTATACCATAAAGACCTTATATTAATTTTAAATGGATGATAAAACTAAAATTGAAGTATATGAAGGGTTTTTTTTTCTGATAAATATTCTGGTATTTAATTTTAAGTCTTACGAGGTTTAATAATTTTTGTGTTCAAACTAGTCTCAGGATTCATTTAATATTTCATCTAGTACATCAATAATCCTCAACCCCTGGTTCGTGAACCGGTATTAATCCGTGGATCAAATGGTACCGGTTCACCGAAAGAACATTAAATTACTTCTATTTTATTTTACTGTAGGGTTTCTCCCGGGTCTCCATTGAAGTCACTATATTCCACGTTAAATCCCTTTATATCCATTTCTTGGTGTAACTGTATTTTATTCTGAAGGCCTATTTAAGTACAATTGAACTGAAATTATTAAATTAAAATAATATAAAATATAAACATTCAACGTCCCCCCCTCGGTGTTCCACGGTAAAATTATCAAACATTTACCGGCCCGTGGCGATAAAAAGATTGGTGAGTACTGCAGTATAATCATACAAAAAGTTTTTATTTCAATTTTATTTTGGAATTATTTTACATAAATCCGCCAACCAATCCTTCATAATCCTTCAACCAAAAATTGAAATACAAACATTCAGTGAAGTTAAGATAATCCCTGCAAAATGTTTATTTCAGGGAAAATAGTGTAAAATGAATGTATTTAAAACGATTATATTATTAGTAATTAAATAAATTTTCTAATTTACTTTAAAAACAATCATGGGAAGTCTTAGACTGTATTGGAAATTATATATTATTTATGTAGTTTTTCAAATATTCTGTATATTTTGCATTAAACAAAACAAATATTCACATATTTTTTAAAAATTAATTTTTTTCCTTAGAAACTCAATTCCGTGCATGTTTTTACTTATGTTAAAACTAAAAACTAAATTTAAACTTTTTACTAATGTAAAAAGCATACTAAATGTTTTTAAAATATTAATATTTCGTAATAAAAACATAATAAGTCTGCATACATTTTTAAAATAGCTAATTATCTTCTTTGAAACTCAATTTTGTACATTAAAAGGACTGTTGAATATTTCATAAATAGGGACTAATATAATCGCGTGTATTCGAAAATGTATTGCAGGAATTTTAAGGAATAACATATATTATATACAGTACTAGAATTGCGTGAAACGTACGTTTGAAAGTACATATAAAGGAGAAATGAATTATTGAATTGAGCTAATAGAAAATTAAATCATACAATTTCATGAATTTTTTCTGTAAGCGATTTCAATACGCATCGATATTTAATAATTTTTAAACTTATGAATTCCCAAGCTGATGTAGTGAAATTTCCCTCTTCAAAACAATTAAATAAGTAAAAAAAAATTCTATTTTAAATTTTAAGAAGAAAAGAAAGAAACTAGTATTTAAACTTGCTAATATTCATATTTTCAGCATGCGTTCCGTTTCACCTGTTGCACAGCGTGAAAAATGAAACACACACCTCGAAGGACAATTTCTTTCTTTTTTTTTTTTAAAGTAAATTCTTTCTAATGTTTTTCACCTTAACAACACGCAAACACTAATAAAAACAAGAAACGGAGGAAAAAAATAGAGCACATCAGATTGCTAAAACAGGATAAAGAAGATATAAAAAATACAGTTACAAAAAGTTTCATATTTTTATTTTTTCCCTCTTTCTTAATTGTTCTTTCATTTACGGAAAAAAAAGAAAGTATCAAAAGAAAAAATTAAAAAAAGGAAAGGAATGACATTCCTTAAGAACTCCCCACTCGCTTTTAACCCAAAAGCGGGCTTGAGAAATAAATTTAAATAACTCGACCACGGTAGCGTAATCCCCTTCTCTTAAACACTCACAGTGTTTTTTCCCTCCCCTGTTCTTCCCTTTGGACAAGATCGTAAAACCGCGCTTTTATTATTAAATGATATTTTATTTAGTCCCCCCACGAACGTATTTTTTCACCGTGTCGTTCATACGCCATGAATTTTAAGCGCCCCATACCTTCATCACTAATTGCCTTTCCTTCCGACCCTCTAATTTTTCTTTCCCCTTCTAAAAATTTTGTCAAGGCAAAACCTTTCTCTCAAAAAATGCTCTCGAAGATTTCTTTTACATCTTTTCCCCTTTCTTTTTAGATTTTTGAGTTGTTTTTCTCCCTACCATTCCTTTTCCTTTCCAAAACTAGAATGAATGCAAAATCCAAAAGGTGGGGACCTTTGATAATGCATAAATTCTTAAATGCGATTCGTCGTGAGGTTAAACCCTACTTTAATAGTGCTTTTTAATTTTAAGACACTACACGTCGTAAACATGTGTGAAGCCGTTTTTTCTTCTTCCCCTCGCCCTTCTTTTTTTACACGAGAGCAAGCTTTTGATTTTTTTTTTTTTGAATAAGCTTTTGTATTTAAAACAAAAAGAAATGAAATATATTCTGAATACTCGTGTGAGAGAGATTAAGTGTCGTAATGTTACATAAAAGTTATGGGGATAGCGAAAAAGTTAAGAAAATTGAAACAAATGGTCATCAAGTTAAAAAAAAAGTTTGTTTAATAGCGTGAATTCATTAAATTATTATAAGTTACAAATGATGAAGCTACAGATATGTACAGGCACTTTGAAAGTATTATTTTAGATTGATTTGTCACCACAAATGAAACAAAAAAGTTTCTTTATTTTTGTAGTTTGTGCTGTTTTTAATTATTTAAAAAAGGGAATCTTCTCCCTTAAATTAAAAAAAAAAAGTTTAAACATTATCTAGAATCAAAGCTTTATTTCAAAAACAAAAGCAGTGAATTTGCATTGACCGAAGTCCCTTAATTTTCTTCATACCTTTGCTTCTAGACTTGCTTCTATTTATAAATCTCAATATTTTGATGCAAAAATATTTTGAGACAAAAAAGCAATTAATGATCTACATTCTGTGAATTAATACTTGTTTGATTATTATTTAAAACTTTTAAATATATTTTCGTAAATTTCATGCGTTTCAAATCTAACACAGATTATATCAATGGCCGTTTTCATCTTTAAAATTTAGCCTTAAATAATAAATTAGCTTAGCTTGGTTGAAATAAAAAGATAATCAAGTTGAAATTTGTAGTTTGAATTTTGTATTAATAAAAAATCTGAATACCTTTTTTTTTACTTAACAATATTAAAACGAAATGTAAAATTTTCAAAAAGTCAAATTTTGTTAAATTCTTTGAAAAGTTTGAAAGCAGTAGTAGTCGTGTGGTCATGGTTGCAAAATCGACAACATTGTCGAGATGGTTCAAATCCTGGTTCAATTAAAAACCCGCCGTGTAAAGAGGCTGATGAAATCTGTGGAGGCTCAATCCTCATGTTGGAGAGGTGTAAAAGTTTGGAGAGGGGGATGGCAGTTCAGGTTGTTGCTCTTGTCACTTGACCAATGTTCAAGAATCACAAGGTCCTTCACGAATGGTCATCGAGTTTCTTTGGAGTGTAATGTTAATAAAAACAGCCAATTCAAATGAAAAGTTTGACGAATTGCGATTTTGAGCTTCTCAAAAACTTAAATAGAGGGTTCAATAACTCAAACAGTAGCTTATACTCAAGATATAATTTTTTTCAGAACTAGAATTGAATACTTGAGAATTATAACACTAAAACCTGAAATCAACAACGCATCTCATGATTTATAACAGATTATCAGTGAGAAGCGGAAGATATCCCCCTCCCTACTCGTTATATCTTTTTTTATTTTTTGCGTTTAAACACAAAATGCTCCATGAAAGTAATATCGTACTAAGCAGCTATTTTTTAAAGAATACTCCTTAAAAAAGGAATCTAAAGTAATAACCATATGACGGATCTATACGTGTCCTTCTACTAACCCTCTTGGGATTCTGTGGGTTATTAACCACAACCAACCCTTTTGGAAGAAGAAACCGTGATATGGAGATTAGGTCAGTTATATGTAGTATAAGTTTGCTTGCTAGTAGGTAAACTAGAGGATAATAGAGATGAACAGACTGAGTTGCCTGGGGATTGATATACCAGAGAAGCTGTCGGTAAGGAAAGATATCTGCCGAACAGGAATTAGTTATATTGCGAGCTTTAAATTGTTAAAGATATTTTAGTGACGATTGGTCACACAGCTACCGTGTAAATCAAATATTAGAGTAGTGGATTGATCCATAAAAGGTAGATCAATTGATTAGAAGTTTTCTCAGAATTCGTGACTCTCGTAGCAAAATTCCATCTGCTCTTTCTGGGAACATCTCATCTTATTTGATTAATTGAATTGTGTCTGTGATAATTAGTGCGCTGAATAAATAGTTAAAAAGTATTATGTCGAGTCGTCCTTCCTTCCTCCCACACCTCTAGCCGAGTCCGAGAGTAGGTCCGGAGTGTTACAACCATATAACTATATAGCTATTACTTGGTAATATTCAGTAATTATGCAACGATTACTGAATTTTTCGATGTACAATTATTAAAGAGTTTATCCTATTTTTCGCCCTAAGAAAAATTGTTCTTACTGAAAACAAACATTCATACACTTCAAAATGCGCAATTAGTTAAAAAAAAAAAAAAATACACATATGTAAAGTAGAATGAATACAATTGGCATTCTACTTCAAATGTTTTAAGAAATTTACATAAAGAAATCGTTAAAGAAATGTATAATTTTACTTTATCTTAGTTATTACCAACGAAAGGATATAGCGCCCGATAAAGACAGACGTGTCTAAGTAGTTTTAAGCATTAAACTTATCTCTAGTACTCTATATTCCGTTCAGATGCAAACACTTAATCTTTCAAATAGTATGAATATTTCAAGGACAGGCACTTCAAGCCCCAATTTGTGAGGCCTTATCTTTAATAGATATACATACTAGGGCTCTTATCAAGTCGTTGCATGCTAATTTTACTTTCGAGATGGTTATGGTGTAGTGACATTTACGGAACAACGATTCAACATGTGAATTGTAACGGTGAGTCTCGTTACAACGAGAGTACAGCAATCAAGGGTAGTAAAATTTCTTGAAATGTAATATCATTTGAGATGGGGCGTACGCTTCTAATGTGCAATTAATGTTAGGTGATATTGAAATAAGTATTTTTAAGAGTCATTTAAGAGAAAACAATTTTTGGAGAAACGAAAACATATTACGATGCGGGGTGTTTTAAATATTCTCTGAAATAATACGTTCACAGCATTCGTAAATGTGATGTACTATCTTTTATATAAAATTACGCTAAAATTTGCCTGCATGCATTTTAATTCATCTATATAAACCAGGACCTGGAATATAATAACTTAAAATCTGATAACGTCGATTTAAGATGAAATGAGTTTTATTGCTTATTAAAATGCCAGATTTAATGGGGTTTGAAATTAAAAATAGTTATTTAACTGTTCATTGAAAAGGTGTTTCTCTTCCAAATTTTAAACGAATGGGTAGAAAGTAATTACAAATTAAAAAATTCTAAAGATATAACAGATTTAAAATATTTTTTTAACGAAGAAGTAAAGTTAGATTTCTAAATTTCACTTTATCCTGATACGTATCCGATCTAACCTGATATGTACCAGACACAATTAATAAAGGAATTTTCCGTTTCAAAAGTTTAACTTGTATGTAATAGCTAAGAGAAACATTAAGAGAGAGATGCTGTGAACATTTTTATTTGGTTATTACATTGACTACTACATTTAATAAATATTTGAATTTTGTGCATGTATCTTTGGTTTGGATTTTATTGCTTTTCAACTTTGGCACAGATAAAATTTTTACATTGTATCATTTCAATATTTGATTTTTTCTCTGCGAGATTCGGTGTGCTTTTTCTGAGTTTCTTTTCTTTTATATATCAGGCGTATTTGGAATAAACAAACTACACAAAGTAAAACTTTTATTAATATTTTGAACAAAATTAATATTTCTGGAGAAAAAAAGCGAAATATTCAATTTGATATGCAGGAAACAATTGCTTTATATACATAATTATTAGAATAGTATATTGCATTGAGATATTCTGATGAAATAGAATAATATTTTGTATGAAATAAGAAGTTGTGATTCGAAATATAAATGAATTATGACTGCATATCATTAAAAAATAATTCATGCTTGTTTTATGTATGTCATCGTAACAGATAAAAAGTACATTTGAAAAACATTTATATTCAGGAATTTTTCACGGGAGAGCTAAATAAATATAAAAAAAAATTTAAAGGTCAGCATAAAAGTTTTAATGCATGAAGGTTAAAAAAATATCTTTATTAATTAAACATCACGCACATATAATCCAAAATTTTTTGATAAACTCATAATGCTACAAAGTTTACACATTTAAAAATATAGAAAGCACCCAGTATGTTAATTTTTTAAAACATAGAATATTAAATACATTTTATTAAAACTTTTAATTCAACTAAAAATCTAACTAAAAATATTTTTGAAAACATGTCATTAAAATTATAAGTCAAATCAATCTAAAATTAAACAATAAGTGTTTGTAAATCCGAGTAAGCCTTAAGCATATTTAAATAAATGCCTTAAGGGAATTTAGAATGCTTACATTAGATTTGCTTATGAATCCGTTTTAAAAAATATTGGGAAAAAAATTAGAATTTTTTACGATCACTCTACTTTTAAAGATATAATTTTATATGACTTTATATAAGGGAGTAAAAAGCAATTTGAATGACTTAAACCAAACACGAAATTGGAAGCGGGAAAAAAAGCAAATATTTTCCTTGAGTACCAATGAATTGATAACTGTTTATCTTTCTAAAATTATTTATTTATTTTTCTATGTCATTTTTCAGAATTTATTCTCTTTATGAGTTCCAGGGAATCAATGAATAATATATATATATATATATATATATATATATATAACTTCGAACAAAAGAAGAAAGCAATCTTCAGTTTTGAAATGAGTAAAGCAAACAGATTTTTTTAGGACTTTTTCAATAATGCTTTTCGATTTTTGAATTTGATTTCTGAGATCGGAGAAGAAATTGAGCGTGACTCTTTCCTTTGAAGTATCAATTATTCTAATTAGTTAACTAAGTGTTATATTTATTTTCTCGCTTTGTAGTAATTTCATTAAGCTAAATATTCCCAAAACAGCATGTTTTCTATTTTTAAATCAAACATTTAAATAAGGAAATCGTAATCATATGCAAACAAAAAAAATTTGTTTATTTTGTTTGTAGAAATTAAGCATAATTCGTGTAAACATGTTTTGTGCATTCATTAATCAGCAAGTATTAAGCAACCTTGTAAATATAATTTCATAATTTTAGTATGAAATTAAATTAAAAATTTATTTGTGCATCTATGCATCTTTAACAAATCATTTAATATATTTATTTAACTCATATAACTTAACCGAATTAGATTTTTATTTGGACGAATTTAACAAGCTCTGTTTTAAAAAAAAGTGGCGTACGCTTTTCAGGTGACACACACATAGAAGAGATGAATCAACTCTAAACCACATTGGCACATTTAATATTTACATTGACTTATACACTTATGTTATACAAACTTATTTTACAGTGATAAATATTTTTTCCTTTTTAGAATATAATATTTTAAGTCAAAATTTTTTTCTTAAATATATAAAAAAATTAAACATTTCTAAAAATTTTACAAGAATTATAGCGTACACTGATAAGATTTTCTTCCATTTTTGTTTCAAAATCTTTTTAAAATTTCAAAGAATTGTTAAGCTTAGTATTTAAAAAAAAAGACTAAGAGACAGTAATAAAAAATGAAGGGTAGAAATTTGAAGGAATTTTTTTTAAATACTAATATTCGTGTTCATTGTAATTTTATTTAGCCTAAAATTGATCTCATCTATTCCATTAACCAAAAACGTCTATCCCAACCTTAGAAATGCAATTGTATACGACAGAGTTTAAAACCAGACATTCAATTTGATACAATTCTGTGTCCAAACAATCATCTTCTAATTTATTACTAATCTTAATTCAAAATTAGAATTACATCTAAAATTATGAGTAGCATAGTACTGCTAGATATTGCAGGATGTACACATAAAAGAAAAAATTGGAACGGTCAAAAATCTCTTCCTTTCTACCTTTCTAAGAAAAGAAAATTTCAAAGTCACTCATTAAACTTAATTTATTCGTATGAACAGATAATTAAATTCTGACAACAACTTATTCACTATTTATATAATACCACAGGATGCAATTAGTATTTATTTTAAGAAAAATTTAGAGCAATTTCATAAAGCATAATTAGCTTAACTATTTTAAGCTTCCTCAGAATTATTTTTTAAAACATTGAAAAAACTTCAATTCTTCATAAAAAAATAACATTTTACAGCTATATATTCTGAGCATACAGGACCAGTGATATGTATAAAAGTCATCATTTCATGTGACAAATTGCTGTAGAAAAATACTTGCTTGGTTGCACAGTCATGTTTTATTCATGTTATAAATCATGCATATAAAATTAACAATACAAGAAACAAACACAACTGGATTGCTTATTTGCCTTGTGACAAAATTATTTGCAAGGATTCATAATCACCAATCCCCAAGTATTTTTTTTCTTATAGAATTGTTTCTCAAACACAATTCCCCTTACACTTCCATTTATCATATTAAAAATTGCATATTACTCGTACATATTTCTATTCACATCACACATACACACAACAGAAGCCACATATTGATCAGCGTATTTAACTTACTTGATAATAAAAGGATTGTAATCATTTGTGAAAGTCGCGTAACCCCCTATTTTGCATTCGCAAATTGATTCTCAAGTAAAATGGTATAAATACACTTTTAAAAAAAATATTTATTACACAGTCCATTATTATAATAAATTATTTAAGTTAATTGCTGAAAAGAATTGCGCGTGGAAGAATTAAAAAAAAAAGTTCACCCAGTCTTCGAACATTCTGCGATCGCCAAATCATTTTCTAAGTCATGCCAACCACAACTTCATTTCCCAGTTCATCAGAAATCACACAATTCCACACACCATCTCCTCCTCGAAAAGTGAAAGAGTAAAACCTTGATTTCCCGAGTCATTGGAATCTGCATTCAGTTCATTCATGTTTTCGCAGTCTTGACTCATCAAGGCACTCCACAAATCATGATTGCACAATGCCCACAGTTGGCGAGTCATAAACCGCCGAAGAAACAGCCTTCTTGTACATAATATTCCTTCGCGTAATGGCCGTGCCTAAACGGGCATTTCGGTCGACATTACGCTCTGAATAATGGCTACACCATTAGCCTAATGAGCGCCCTAGAATTAAATATGCAAAAGTCCCCCCGTTCAGTCATGTACTCCACCTATTACCAACGATTAACGTTCGCCACTTGCCCCTATTTTTTCATAACAGAAGGATGGGGTTATTTTGAATAGGGAAATTCCGCTAGAGAATAGACGTCAACCGATCTACGAAAAGAAAACAAATGTTTTCGGTGTGTCCAAAATGGATATAATGTAATAATTGCATTTTCGACCACTTTCGGAATTGTTTTGTTTGTTCGTGGCACACTTTTTCGTGTTGAATTCCATGGGACTCAACTGATGGAATGCAAAACATTTGTATTGGATGAATCATTTTTGATAAAAATTGAATAGTTAAAGGGCACTTAGATGTACTATAAATGCTGTCTAATCAAGAGATCCAAATAGACTGGTGGTCTTGCATTCGAGCTCTGATTCTATCAAAAATACCCATTGAAGTAAGCGACTGTTATTCTTAAAATTTAACTGTGCAGCAAGAAAAATCTCATGTGATATCTCTTGAAGGTTTATCAATAATTGAATAAGGAACTCGGTACCAAATGAATGACGGATTTGAGCAGCATAAAAATCATAGATCAGAAGCTATAGCACATCTAGGCTCTAAGTCCTCTCTCTAGCATAGCGTGGACTTGAAGAGAAGGGCCATTTGAACCAGCGATCACCAACTGGTGGTACGTGAAAATTTCTGATAGAAAGTTTGATTTGAAAAAGTGGAACAATTTGTATATTTTCATGAAAATTCCGTTTAAAAATTGACGAGTAATAAAATGTATTACGGAATATTGGGCTATACTTCATTAAAAAAAATTAGCTTCTACTTTTACTGAAATTTCTTCTGAGTTTAATGACTTTTTAGCTACTTTTGAGATGTATCAAGAATTGGCAACCATGGTAAATTGGTGGCATGACACTCAAGTTTGCTGAAACTTCTTTGTATTGCAGGTTTGTTCTTGATTTTCGTTCCTGCTCAGTGATATGGATATGTAAACAGATGCTTATTTCAACCTGGTCTCAGCTTGAAACAAACGCGGCTCTCCGTCTTGCAGTGAACGTATTGCAACCGAAAATCTGCAAACTGATTTCAAACAAACAGAAAAAAGTTTTCCACTAAGAATGTGTAATATTAAAATAAACATAAATTTTTCATTTTTTTAAATAATTTTTGGTTTGTTACTCTTAACGGGTATTCTTCACAATAATGTTAGTCTTCTTATAATTGTTATACATTTTTTTGTATTCGTTATTTTTTCTAAATTCCTATTAGTGGTCCTTCAGGTATAAAATTATACATTTAATGGCCCATGATGTTCTGAAGATTGTCGATCTTCTTGTGGTTCAAAATTACGAGGAACATTAGCTTTGGACTACACCATAAGTTTATGTGTATTACGAAACTAAAAAAAAAAAAAAGGAACTCAAATTTTATATTTGCAATTTTTTCACTTTGAAAACCGATACTTCGGGTAAAGCACACGTTTGGGAAACTTTCACATTATAAGCGATAAAATATGTTGTAATTTTTTGAAGAGATTTAATAGAAAACTTTAAGAATATAATAATATTATAACTATAGTTATATATACTAGATGTATATAGAATATGCGAAAAGACAAATTTAACTTTTCAGCATTAATTCATGTGTCTCATTGAATTTTTTTAAAAAAAATGTCTTCACAGATTGGGGGACAGAGCATTGGTTCTAGATTCTATTCTATGGTACAATTATTGTGGCCATTTTAAAGTACGACAATTAATTTAAATTAAAAAGAAAATAAATTATAACTATCATTTGCGCAACCAGATAACCGTATTCAACAAATATTACGTCACTGGCGACAACGAATAGGTTGAATCCTGTCCGTATTTTATGTGGGTGAAAATGATACGAGAGAGAGGGAGAGAAATATTAATTTATCATTTTATTAATTAGAGAGAGAAATATTATTAAACAAAATTGCGTTTTTCTGAATTGTAATGATCTCGTTAGGTTAATAATAATACTTTAAAATAAAATAACACTGAGAAAAATTTGGTTGAAATGAAATAATCTGGTTACCATAATTTAAATTAAATTTTATATCTAAATGAAAACATATCTTATACATTGTTAAGAAAAATGCTCAACTTTCAAAAGCTTTTTAATTGACTGTAAAATATGTTTTGGGGCGATTTACAAATATATAAAAGTACACAGCCTTTCGAATATGACAGATTTGATTACATTAATTATATCATAAGACAATGAGAAATTATTTATTTAAAAGAGAATCTTGTTAAGGAACAAATACATATTTTTTTATACAAAATGAATTATTGAAGCATAAATTAATTCTTATATATTTTCATTAAAAGCAGTTGTTTCAAATAAAAAAAAAAAAACTTCTTATTTTAAGTTAATCATAAGCAATGTGAAGCATTTCATAAGCATTTTCTTAAAAACGAGACAAAAATACATTTTAGTTCCGATTATGTAAGCATATTTTATGATTAAATAGTTGAAACAAATAACACATAGATTTAATTTTAGCCTTGTGAAACCTAACCATTAAGTAAAGAAGCAACTTAAACATTTCAGTATTGACAGTAGAACACATTCGAATATATTTCAGATGAAACACAAACGATAAATGGATAAATATTCAAATTCTCTTTACGTACTTTTAAATATGTATATTTGCACAATCAAACTTCACAAAATTTATCAGGGGAAAAAACAAATAAATAAAAGAATTTCAACTATTCAAATTTTAGCATTAACATATATTTAAATAATTATATATTTAATACTTCCTTAGAGACAAATGACGAAAAGTAGAATCTCTTTCAATGATTCCTTTTATTTTTCAAAAACTAAATTATCACAAGCTAAATTATATTAAAACAAAAGCAAATCGTTTTTTTTTTTCTTTTTAAAAATTGCATGGTTCTTGTTGATAAGATAAAAGAAGTTAAAAAGTGAAGGACATATTTTTAAAAATTTTGTCAGTCTAAGAGAAAAACAGTTTTTTTCCAGAAAGTTTTATATGTATATAATTTTTTAAGCAGAAGATAAATAATAAGTTGATAAGAGATTTATTTGAATTAAGTTTTGTACTATATTTTCAAAGGTAATGCCATATTTTAAAAAATAAGAATAATATATCGGTGAAAAAAAATAACTACAATCCTTAAAATTCGAAGATATGCTTGTAATTAATTGCCTTGGGACATCTCAATTTTCTTATTATATGACAATAGTATGAAAAATAATAAAAGAGGAAAACGCTTCTATCGCTACTCTCTCTCTCTCTCTCTCTCTCTTGACGTTATTAAAGACGATCAAATTAAATTTGTAGACATTCATTCAGACTAATAGTATTAAGTGTACTATCGATATGTTTTACTTTATGTAGAGATTGTATTATCCTTTAAATTGGTTCCATAATCTGATTAATTTAGAACTGTTAAATTACCCATTTCCTATTTGAAATTTTAAACAAATCTCATTTTTTCCTTCCTAACCAAAACCAGCTTTCTGTCGCTATAATAGTTCGTATTATTTGTCTCAGAGGATTTATCATATTTACAATAATGATAAAAAAATGTAACTTCTTGTTTTTATGTAATTATTGATTTCACGACTTAAAGAATTCGGTTTTATAACAATCCCTAATATGTTGAAATTTAACAAGAACGAAAGTTAATTTAATCATAAGTGTTTTTCATGGATATTCTGTTTTTCAGAGAATTCATAAACATTTATACACTATTTTGAAAAAAGTATGAAGTACTTAAAAGAAATTATTCGATTATGTCGACATTTATAACCAATATACAAACGACCAAATTGTTAACTTCGATCATAACACGTGTTCTTACAGCCCAACTACATTCTATTTAACAAAGTTTATGGATGATGCATTTTTTCTCAAAGTTGATCCTAAAACCAATATTGCTGTTACAACATTAGCAATATTGATCAATCAGACGATTCAAAAGTGGATAGGACTGTGTAAAGGGGTTAAGCTCAATGATTTCTACGAGGAGCTTATTGGTGTAATAAATATCTCGAAGACCTAGAGGTACACGAATGTAAAGCGACAGCAAGAATGCAAGGGGATGATAGCTTGAAAAACCCCACCTGCCCCAATAGTATCAGCGTCTACTATTCAATATGCTACAGCATCATTACTTCTCCCCATCTCATGGCGTTTGATTACGGGAGGGTTATGCTCACAACGCTCTTTATATTTTTTAACATCAAAATGTTTGTAGAATCATCTAGATTGGTGTCATAGACAATAATAATAGTTGCCAGCAGGTGACACCAATATTTTTGGAGTGATGGCGCTCTTACGACAACAGGTCACTTTCAGTTATCTTAAGTATAGCTAAGCGATTTGTTGATGATATCCTACGGTTAGTTATTAATGGTATGCTATCATAGTTCTCTTTTCCAACAAGACAATGCCAGGCTCCATATAGTTTGTATATCTATGGAAAGTTTGTACCGTGGATAATCTTTGTCAGAATGTACACCAGATCTACAACTAATAGAACATGTATGCGACATGGTAGGTCAGCAAATTAAAACAGCCCGAAATGTCGCAGATATGAAGCAATAATTAATAAACGTCTTGTAAAATGTATAGATAAGATTGCGTTACGAATCTTTATTACATCACACACAATTTACACAAGCATGCATAGCGTTCAGGAACAGGGAGACACTAGTTAATAATTATAAAAGCGAATAAACACTTGCTAAATTTTAATAGATTCTATGGCTTTGAATTTCCAATAATTTCCTTATTTATGAATGAATTTTACTCATGTTGAATTTCAAAAATAAACACTTTCTTCACTTGGCTTCTGTTTTTAAAACTTTTTCTATGTTTGAGCGCAGTAAATTACTTCAAATAACTCAAAAAATTATGCATAAAAATGTAATAATTTTTCATAATTAGCATATGGAATGACAAATGAATTTAAGATCCACATTTTTATCAGTTGCACAACATTTTCTTTTTTTTCTTTTTTTTCAGAGATCTTTTTTCTTTCTTTCTTTTTTGTCATTGCCGTTTCCATTACACAACGCAATCGTGTCAGCATCGGATAATTTTTCCGACACGATTCTACCCTTCCATTCCCGACCCCAGCAACCTTTCAAGCAATCACAGGCATGCTTTTAAAGGCAGTGCTATCTCTCCACCATATCTTGTTTCTCAAAGACCTAAAGCCCGCATTTTCTACAGAAAAATCCATTATCAACGCATGCCCACCATTACCATTTAACAAAACCCGAAAAAAAGTGAAAAGCCACTTCATGCGCTAGGCCTATATGGAAGGGAAATGGTAGTAATAACAGTAAATGCACAATGCAGAAAAAATATGTAATGGAAATTGAAAGAAAAAATATGGAGTCAGCAGAATAGGAAAAAGAAACTGGCGTGTTTTTCACGTTAAAAAGTTTTTTCCCCCTTCTCCCAGCAGATGGAAAGAGGATATGATGTGACCCCGTCCAATCTTTCTGGGCCACTGGTTGCGAGCTTTTTACTCTCTTAAGACTTACTAAGAACCGGACTTCACGAAGGGAAACCCATTTGCATCTGAATCATACCAGAAACCCCTCTTGTCCATGACTTGTATCATTATTCGGTAGCACCAGTCCCCTCCCCACGGTTCAAATCATTTTTATAAGGGGGTTTTTCTCACTCCATTGTCGAAAAAGGACGGACCTGCCAAAGCAACTCCAGGTGTAGGGTGATAGATGGTATAGCGGGCGGAACTATCATTTAGCGACCACTTTCGTGGTCAACGCCTTTCCTCTTGTAAGTTGAATAAGAAAATGATTTCAAAGGCGGCGGTATGCTTTACGATGGATTATCCGGTCGTTATTTCTGTCCATTCTACCGCTGTGTTCATCAACCCAAATGTTTATCGGTTTGCATGTGTTGTTCCTTATATATCTCTATTGATATCGGAAATGAAATCCTTGTAGCTTGGAGTGAAGAAAACGGGTGACATTGTTATCGAAGAATAAGGGATTTTATATTTAAAATTGTATTTTGCCATGCTATAAGCCGATTTGTCCTTTGTGATGTTTGAAAAGATATTTTTGGACGAACTTTAAGTCATTGAACTGTAAAAAATGAATAATGCGTGTATATATATAAATATATATTATCAATTATATTTTTTAACATTTTCTATTTATTATTCTTAATTCCTAAGGTTTATTCAGAGCAAAAAATAGAACGTTAACAATAAAAAGAGATAGTCACTATTTGAGGATACAATTATCATAACTAGACAAGATTGTTTCTAAAAATATGAAAGGAAAAAAATACTTTAAATTATTTTATTGTGGAACACATTTTAAAAATTTAAATTGTAAATTACACTTTTGACTGCACACCTGGAAAGGAACTGTTCAAACTCGGGCATACCAAATATTATTTACAAAGAAATATTTAAAATTTAAAATAATATGAGCTTGCATTACTTAAATATAAATTCGTCTAGACTGTATATAATCTACTAGAATATCATACAAATGCAACAAAGATGAAAGAAATTAAATAAATTATTGAATAGTTTGTTTAAGGATGTAAAGCTTTGTTCAGGAATACCTCGACATACGCGAACCCGGAATAATGCGATTTTCATATCTCGTCGATTTGTGTTTTGTTTCAGCGCTACACAACTCGATTTCACACTCTCCGCTTCCTGTTTAGTGAATTTAGTGATAGAAGAAGTCGATCTTTCCAGTCAGTTAATCTTGAAGTAGATAGTAATGACTTTCAAGAATTGCTGGATTCCCACAATCAGGAGCTGACAATGGACTAAATTCATGACGGTCACATGATAATATAAACACGTGTTCTATACATTGAATTCAAAACGGACAATAAACTATAGCTCGTACTTTTTATTCTATTTGTAAAACTTAGGTAAAATTTCAAATTGCATGATTGGGTAAAGATGCTCAAGAAGTTATAAAAAGAAATTTCTGCAAATAGATTTTAAAATTAAAGAAACAAAGTCTTGTTTTATACATGTACTTTTAAATAAAGTGCCAAATATTAATTTAAAAAAAAAAGTTTCTGTAAAAGGCGTAATTTGGCAACAACGAAGTGCATGAACTGATTTGCTGAAAATAGATAATTGCATTCATCTTGACTATAACGTCACATGTGTTTTTGAACTTGATTGGCTAAAAACACGTGGTTTAAAATTATCATGTGATTATGACGTCACATGAATTTAGTCCATTGACAAACTCATAGAAATGCACGAGCAAGAGAAAGACATAGAAGAACTTGAGTCTTTAGACCCAATTCAACAAAAAGTCTCTGTTTAATTGAAAAATGTTCTAAAATTTTAGAAAAAAATAGAGTCAACGGAGGGCGTATTTTTTCAACAAAACAAGGAATAATGAAATGATTAGCATACTACGAAGATATTTTGCAGGGGAAAATAAGCTTTGAGCTGGCAGACTCTAGTTTGTTAGATTTTATGAAACCTTCTATATCAAAATAACTTCGGTTTGCGATTTTGTATGTGTGCAGTGGCACAAATAGGAATTTTTCAGGGGGAGGGGGAGCGGGTCCAGGGTGAAAAGTTTACCATTCTCGTATCACACTCTAATACACCGCCCAACATATTCTTTTGATTTTGTCAATTTTCGAGAAGGGGAAAAAAATAATTATTGAATAAAAAATTAGCATTAATTAATAAAATTAATTAATAATAACAAATAATTAAATTTTACGTACTTTATACGTAGGATTATAATCACCCAATCCCACCTATCGCGTAAGTTCCTGGTATTACTGTACTCCAATTGTTTCTGATCAAAAAGCATTCCCCATTTTAAAGATATATTTAAATATTTAGTAAAGCTATTAAAAGCCATTTTTTCTTTTACAGTGAAAGACTTAAAGAAGTTAATAACTTCAAAGAATTGTCTTAAGCACTGCTAACCATTTCTTCAAAATATTTGAGTTAATAGTTATTTGCATTGTCATATTTTGTATTTGTCAAAAAAGGAATCCTAGCGTCTGGGTTTACTTAATTTTCAGTTGTTAAACAATACAAAACTTTTTTATGTGATTAATATCTATTGAAATGGGTAATATAAAATATATTACATATAGAGGCCAAATAAAACTTATTTCTTCTTCATTTTCCTACCTTTCAATATTTAAATATATTATGAAAAACATCAAGTAGCTTACAATTAATATAAACTTGAACTTAAATTGAAGAACTTGTATTTTATCTTAAAAAAGGAATTTCTGAAAAGTAATTGCTTAAGAATTGCTTTTTTTATTTATTCCTACAAACATTACTGTCACTGGCAGATCTGAATGAAACTGTTCGAAACTCAAAAAATTGTCCTTTCTCGCAAAAGTGAAGTCTTCAAATTTCCACTTTAATAAATAAATCCGAATAAAATAAAAAAAAATATTAGTAGATAAACCACACTATGAGGGATACTGAATTGACAACATCACAAGAAAATTACAACAAAAATAATAAATTGAAAAAAATTGAAAATCCAAAAGAAAAAGAGAGAGAAGAGAAAGCATGGAAAACTTTTTCTTATCGGCAGAAATTTAATCACGATCGCGTTTTGAACTTGAGAAGGTTCTTAAAGAAAATTGTGTTGCTCATTTTGTATTCGTCAGCTCATTTCTTTATGTAAAAAACTATCTTGAATTCAAGTTGTTGTCCAACTCAAGTTATTTTCAAGCTTTGACAAATGTTCAGAGCTCTAAATATGATAGAGAACGAAAACTGAGATCTTCAAAGCAAAATTTGAATTAGTAATATATATGTGAAGTGGATGTGAAAGGAATGGAAATATCCAAAGAAAAATAAAAAATAATACTTGGTGAGAAAAGAAGTAAGTCGATCTTATTAGACTCTCCTTCCACAAACAATTTTCTGGAAAAATATTTTGAGAAATGACATGGTTCTTTTTTTATGATTGTTGTCACCGATTTAATATATTTTTTTTTATTAAAACCAGATTTTAAAGTGTTTTCAAGTTTTTCTTTCAGTGTAAGATTCTTTTTTTTATTTTCATTTATACGTTTTCTTACAATTACTGTTTTTTAAAAAATTATTATTCGTATATTTACATTTTCTTACACAACATTGATGTTGCAGAGTCTCAATTTTTTAAAATATATTTTTTATGTTAAAATTTATCTTACCTTAATTAGAGGTAAAATTCATGAATATAAAAATAAAAGATAGAAAAATAAAGGTTTTTTTTTTTTTAAAAATCATAAACTTAAAAAATATTTAACAGAACCACTTGTTGTTTTTAATTGCATGTATAAACTCATTGCATGATTTTGAATGCATAATTTTTATTTTTCGCATATCAAATATCTTTAAGAATTTCAAAAACTTTTGGTAGGTTATCTATTTTTTAGAATCTTTTTAGAATTTTTAAAAAACCCAATCCAATTTGTTCAAAATGATATATAAGCCCACTTCAGAATTCAGGGTTAAAAATATCAAACAATTTAGAATATAATGTTAACCTTGTTTTTACCAACCAACAACAATGTTTTTCAATTCCTACTCTATTAGCTCACTCTCTCCCTATATATATATATATAATATATATATATATATATATATATCTTGTTCAAATTTTCAGTTGTTAATAAAATACTTTCTATTCATCCAATAAAGTTCAGATAAATTTTTTAAAACTGGTAGTGGATCACTTGATGTTAATACAGTTTTTTCAAATATTAATTCATTAATTACTGGTTAATTAATTAAATTATATTACCAGTTTTCGACGCCAAATTAGATTCGTTTCCATTGTTGTAACAATGTAACTGCTAAAACAATGACAAAAGTTAGCGTCGAATACCGGTTTTTCAGCCAAATTAGCCAAACCGGGTGTGCATTGTTACAACAATGCAGACAAATCATGTTCTTTTTTCAACTCCTACTGTTAGTTCACTCTCTCCCTATATATATATATATACATATATCTTGTTCAAATTTTTAATCGTTAATAAAATACTTTCTATTCATCCATTCAAAGTAGGAATTCACTTACAAAAATTTTTCTTATATTATTTTTTACCCCTTTAAAATCCTTCATTATTACTCAGGTAGATGTTTCTTGAATTAATTAGTTTCGAAATTTTAAGAATTTTGTTATTAAAATAGATAAATTATGCCCATTATTTCATACTATTTTCTTATATGAAGGCAATGAAATTTTACGAAAAAAAACCCCATTTTTCTTAGCAATAGTTTATAAAACTTTGGTAGGAAATGACTGGAAACACAAAATCATTAAACTAGAGATATCGTGCGACACAATATTTTCAGAAAACTCTTTTTTTTTCAGACGTTGCCAACAACAACAGAAACTCACTTCTTCGATTCCGTACGTTATTTATAATATGAATTGAAAAACCTGAAGAATGAGAAAAGTTTTGCAATAAAAAAACACTTATGAAAAGTAATATTTAATAAAAACAGAAAATGAATAGCGATTTCTAGATTTAACAAACTTTACATTAAGTATATTTTTATATCATACTTCATTTATATAAATGGAATTGAATATCAAACAATGATACAATTAAAGTTACGCATTTAAAAATAATCACATTTTAGTACATATTTAATTCATAAATATTATTTTTAAGTGTATAATAGTTATGATATGTATATTTTAATGAAATGTTACATTTTGCATGTAACAGTTTTGCAGTATTCATGATTCTAAGCAATTATAAAAATATTTAGTCTCAAAACGTAGCACAAAATTTCGTCCTATTTAAATCCAATTGTTGCTAAATAACATGTAATATATTTTTTTCTTGATAGAAAAAATACTTAGTTGTTAGTACAAATTGTAATGCTTCCGTACGCTCGATATTATGCTCCCATTTAAAAGGTAGCAGCATGTAGTTTTTTTTTCTGTTAACACATAAGTTAATAGTTAACTCACTATTCAAGTACATCAAATGGAATACGGAACACACACACACATATTGTATTTAGGTTGACTGCTTGATCAGAAATCTTTATAATTAAATGTCTCTTTATATATACATTGGTAATGTATCAAAATGCTATATTAACATAGAAAACACATTTTCCTTTTGAGAAAAATGTCCCTCTCCCGAGTTAATTTCCTATTCTTTGGCATTAAATGGAGATAGCCTTAATTATTGTTAGGTAGATAAAAATATTCCAATTGAAGGTTTAATGTCCTAGAGTTGCCAATTGTTGACTCTTGGATGATTTTTTAATGGCTTATTGGATCACGATCACACAACATAAAATTATATACACTTTGTACATATTTTAAGTAAAAATCATATATCTCCCGAGTTTATTCTCTCGTTGCGAAACCAAATATCCACACTAAGCTCACTGGTGGAGCTAAACGACCTATCTTGTCGAGAGGTAATCACCGAATTCATCTGACGTGGCACCCACGCAAACCTGTAACGTTCCCACCACACAGTATGGTCATCACACGTGCATTGACACCTGGACCCTAAAAATATTGCATGGCTTGTCTTGGATCACCCCGGCAACCTTTGACACCACGAGGAGTCCTTTCCGCTCACGACCAGATGTAAATGGAAGCTAAAGAAGCTGACTGCTGTCATCCTGAATCCTAGAGAAGTCCGAAAGAGAGAAGGAGATGCAGTGAAAATTTCACTGAGAGCAGACGCCGAAACTCCTCCCTCACAAAACAACAGAATTGGGGGCTCTAATATAATCTATTTACTAAGTTAATAACTTCAACGTAAATCTGTAAATAATAGCTGTGGCGTAATTAAACTTAACATTTTATTTAACCAACATCACGCTACCTTTATTTGTCTCAAATGTCACAAGGCGCAGTACCTCGGATCGGATCAGACTGCTTTGCCACCTCAAGTTTCAGAGCTGATCTAGAGTTCTATTAAGAATTCGCATGTTAGATCGACTTGTAATTGCTTAAGTCTTAACTGTATTTGAAAATTTCCTTGTAAAAACTTAATATCTCGATTTCCATAATCTGTTAATTATTAATGCAATGAAATTGAAAGGTTAAAAATTATATTTCAAATTTGATCCCGATTGATAAATCTTTTACTCTGTTTAAATAATTTTGATTGAACACAGAAGAGAGGAATTTTCTGAAACTAAATTATAAGTTTCTCCATTAGTGAACAGTATTTAATCTTAACATATCATTCATTATTTGAAGTTTGTCTTTTAAAAGTATAATATCTCATACAATTCTTCGCTAAATTATAATTGCTTTAAAACTTCACCATAGTTTTAAATTTTAATCATGCTTCCTCCATTAATTTTAATTAATTGAGTTTTCTGAAGCAATCAAGTCCATGATGAGGCCGCGCATTGACGAAGAAGTGGAGGGACTTCTCGAATAAAAAACACCACTTTGCACCCTTTTACAAGCGTAATTAGAAAGGTATTATATCTCCTGAAAAGATCTCAAATTGCTTCATGCAGAATTGTGGGATAGCTTCAGTGCAACTCAAGAAGTTTCCTTAAGCACTTTATGCTTATCTACAGGCTTAATTAGAAAGCTATTATCTCCAAAGAAAAATCCTTGAATTCGCACGGCTCACTTACTTTAGAAGTAGTGTTTATTTGTCTTTTGCAATTGATATGCTTTAAAGCATATTAATCGAAATTGGTTTCTTTTGGGTAATGTAAACAATTAAAAAGGATTGTTCCTATATTAGACACTAATTTACAAGCTATGAGAATTGCTTTTATTTATTATTATTATTTTTACTAGTTATACCAAAAATATATGGAAATATAATTTGATTTTACAAGCACTCACAGCCTGCTTTTCAGTCTAAAATAAAATTTCTTGAAAATATTAAATAAATTACGAGCACATTTTCGTAACAGCGAAAAACTTTTATTAGATAGTTAAATGCGTTATAGTTAAAATACGAAAGAAAAATTTTTCTTATCAAATAATTATATTCTAAAGAGTAATTCGGCCCGCCATTAGGCTTACAAAAATAAATGTACATTCCTATGAGTAAATTTTTTTAAAATAAGCACATTTACTTTAAAAAGTAGAAAAACAGTACAGATTTTAGTATTTGATTGATTCAAGCATACGGCAAAAATAAAATTTTCTCCCATTCCTTGATTCTGGATTAAATATTGACTTCTAAATTCCAGTTTAACTTGTTGTATATAACATTTAAAAGTTATATATAATCATCTTTCATAATTTCATATGATAGTAATAACCGTATATGTCTGAAAGGAAAAAATTTTACTGGTTAACATATTTTTTCTCCTCCATCGTATATATATATGTAGTCAAAATTTCTCTGCTAGAGAGAGATGAATAAACATGATCAAAACTGAAAAGAATTGAAATTGCAAGCTAACCAGACAACAGAATTTAAAAGGATATATGAACAATTAAAATAATAGAGTTAAATATAAAAAAGAAATATAAAAGCATGGATGCTACAGTATTATAAACATTGCTGACTTAGGACAGCTTAAATATAAAATAATTTATATAAAAGTGGGGTTGAACATGTTTTGTGGTCAGCCAACCTTCCCCCTTTCTGTTAGTAATACTGAGCAAAAACCTATTGAAAATAATGGATAGAAAATCTAAATCCATTACGAGAAAAAAGGTAACTTACCTAAAAATTTTACTCAAAAATGCAGAGCCCGCGCTAAATCTGAGTACAATAAAGTTATTGCCAGATTCTTGACCCAAATGCAAATTCAAAGTATAGGAATGGCTGAATAGTAGCACTTAGCAAATGTATGAAAAGAATAGAAATAATAAATTAAGAATTGTAAACATACTACCATTATCTTAGGGACACTAAGATTATATATGATTTAAAAAATAAATTAATAAATAATATATATATATATATATATGCACATTCCAGTATGGAATAAATGCAAATAAACGGCAGATAAATCAAAAAATGACGAGATATTAAAATATAATCAAAGAGAAATATTTTCAGTTTCATTTAATTTTAACTGAAATATGATTTTATTTCGAATTTATAAATGCAGTTCTTCACTCAAAATTTATTTTTTTATTAAAATCATTTCAAAGTGTCGGTTAATACGTGCAGTGAAAAGACTACATCATAGGAAGCTCTTAGAATTAACAAGTGCTTGTTGAAGATTAATAAACAGTTTTTAATACTATTATGTATTCATATATATGTATTTCAGTTATATTTTTGCGGTATCTTTTATATCTCTTATTTTATACGTCAGTTAAGAATATGAATAAGAGTTGGTATCTCAAATTAATATTGATGCAAATGTAGTCAAACAGAATATTTTCCTCTGCTGTTATGTTTGATGGATTACCCCCTTTTACCTAACCAGAAAATGTACTCTCTCTCTATTCAATCTTTATTCAGAAGCACTAAACTTTATGTAAATAAGAAAATAATTCTTTCAAATAATCAAAGGCAGTTATAAATTTATTATAAACTACCATGAACAAGAGGGTCAAATGTACTTTTCTGCAATGATAAATCCCCCTTAAATGTTCTAAAAGCTAAAAACGCACAAACGTACATATACAGTAATTAGATTACAAACATTTAAGGATCGGTTTTTTTCCATTGTACAATACTAAAGCATTTCTTTAGTTTTAAAGACTTTTTTTATGAGCATTTCAGTCCGGAAAGATATCCTTATAATGTCAGAAAATAAAATGTTATGTTAAGGGGCATGCTCGAAACTAATGTTATAAATAAAATTTATTTCATTAATTTCGCATGAATCAAAAACCAAGTATTTTCGAGTATTTATTTAATATAAACACAAGTGGTTTTCTTTTCTTCTTACTTTTAAGGTATCCGACTACTTGCGAACACTTTTCTTAAAAGAAAAATGGTGATATGGGTTTTTTTTTGGTGTTTTTTAGATTTTTTTAGTACATTTTAAGAAAAATAAGCTAAAATTAAGAAGAGAAAAAGAAATTATTATTACTAAAATGGGAAAAAATCGGTAATCATTTATAAAAAGTAACACAAACAAGGTCCATTCTGTACCAAAAGTTTATGAGCAATTTTTCAAGTTTTCAATTCTGATGTGTTGCTATGTTATTCATTTTTGAAATTACTTTCAGGTATTTTAATTCTTACAAAAACTAGAGCAATTTATCTTATTTACTATATAAAATGCTTAAAATAACAGGGATTATATAAACAATAAGGGACTATAAATTTTGTAATAAAACAGTGATTGATAAATCTGAAGGTTCAAAAACTTCTCCTATTATACAGAACATACACAAAAAATTTCAGCTAATTATTTTCAAACTTTTGTAACAACTGCTGTCCCCATTTGAACATTTTCAAAAACACATTTCGAGTAAAACGCGTTTTAAAGTAAGATATCTTGTTTAAAGTAATGGCATCTGTTTTTACTAAAACACTTGTAGTTTTTGTTCTAGTGAGCCGAAAATAATAAACTTAGTATTTTTATAAAGCTAATAAGATGACCTATAAAATAAAATCATGAAAAAAGTTTGTCGATTTTGTCGGATACCTTAAGAATTTGAAAGGTTTCCAATTCGTTCTATCTCTTGCCTAAAACATTTGAATCAACAAAAATCCGTACGCTTTTAAATTAAGGAAGTGGTGATATATGATTGAGTATTTATATACCTGAAAAACTACATGTTCAGCATTGAATCCACCTAAAATTACAAAGACAAATAGCGTTGATTGATGTATGATAAACATAAAATGAGCTCAAAGTCATAATGTGACAATCAGATAATTGTTACAACTCAGCTATTATCCTTGTCTTCTCTGACAATGGTCCAGAATTTTCTCATAGTCTATTGCACAGTGAAATAGAGAGCTCCAATATGATAAATACAGAAACGAAGATGTACTTAGACAAATATCACTTAATAATTTTTGTAATTCAAAACAAGAAATCCATCACTCTGACGCATTTGATAGTTCTAGTGTTAAATGCTTGACGCGTGTGCGTGTTTGGATAATTCGAAATAGTTATCTACATCCTCCTTTCAGGAGCAGGAATTCCGCTCATCCATCGCATCCGGATGCGGAGGAGGAGGATGTCTAATGAAGAGAATGCGGTGGATTTTTCTCTCCGGCGTGAAAAATCCCGCCGCATTCTTCTCCACTCGCCGAAGTGTCACCCAAAAGAGACGTCGTCCGTTACCTTGGAGTGCGGCCAGCTTGTCACCTTCGTTTGCGTGAGGGAAGATCCTTTTTAAAAGAGCAGGAAGAAAGAAAGAGAGATATTTCAAGTTGTCTTCGCGCGTAGCCTAAACGTCTTGAGTTTGAAAAAGTTCCCTCGGAAGCTTTAGATGGATTATGAGGTGATTTTACCCATCCGTCTTTTAAACTCTCAGGGTAATAAAACGGTGGTGATACGATCTGAAGGGTGAAAAAAAATATAAAGAAATAAAGAATTGGAAACGATACATAGATAGAGAGTGAGATATCTGTTACTTTTTTTTTCTTTCTTTCTTCGCTCTTTCTTCACTATCAGGGAAAATAAAATATTTGAAAGCTTCGCTAACTCCTTTTTCGTAAAAATCGATTTGGAATATTTCTCTTCGTCACACTGCTGGCAAAAAGTAACTATTTCCCGTTCCACTTCCGGAATTTCGGGAGGAAATTATTTTTATTTCCTCCAAGCAAAAGGAAACTCTTCTCTTTTTCGTACGTCTCATAAACGGATATACTCTTTCTTTAGAAAGGATTGTCTTAAGAATATGCATTTGAGACGAGGAATTTAAATGCCTTTTTTATAATTATCATTTTTTCTACATTAAGCATTCGTTTCGTAAAGTAATTAAATCTGTATTCTTATCTGAGGCACACACTTTAATTTTATTGTTATTAATTTGAAGGTACCCAGTGAATGCTAGTGTACATAGCAGACGCATGAGGACGCCTCAACAACTAAAAAATGTTATTTTAGATTTCCTCATTTTAGTTTTTGACTTAGATCTTTCTGGACTTACGCATATTTTATTTCCTTCAAAACAAGTTCTTTAACTTTTATTTAAGCACATATATCTTAATGATTATTTCAAGCTACGAAGGAATAATAAATTATACTTAAAAAAACTGAAAACACCGTTTTATAGTTAATTGAACAAAGTTGTAACTTAATCTTTTAGTCGTCAAATGTAGAATTAGTCGCCAAATCTGTAAATGGGATCTGAAATTAGTTGCCACAGTAGGATGGGATCTGAAAATGGGAAATCGTTAATCCTGATGATCCTGATCAGGACAATGGAACAAAACTATTAAATTATAGTATTGTCTTCAATCCTGAAAAAGTGAGCAAAATTTCGAATTAAGTGGGTAAAAATATTGAATCCAAAGATTCCGTTGCATACAAGTGAAGTTTATAAAAGGGTGTTAATACAAAGAGAAAATATAGTTCAAGAAATTTTTCTCGAGAAATATGTGCCTGCCAATTAATTCTGAAATATCCTTGATAAAATTCCTTACAATAAGCGAAGCGCAACAAATCTTCATTTTTAACTCAAATATTTGTTTTATGTATCCATTAATTGGAGACAGTATTTATATTATATAAAACTTACAGACTGTGCGTCTTGTATTTAAATTGATGTGTTTTAATCAGCTTACCAAAAGAAATTTTAGTGAAACTGGATTTAATAATAAAAAAAAAAAAATGAACATGCGAAAATTTTTTTCGTCATTTATAACATCTGGAAAATAAAACAAATAATTTGAAATATAGTTTATATAGAATACCATACTTAAGAGCATTATTTTCTGAGAGGATAAAATATTGCTTCTTTCGAATGCAGTTCTTGCAATGTTTTTTAGTTAAATTTCTGTAAGAGCAATTAATTTATTAAAATTCCTTTTATCAAAGATAAAACACGAAACAAATTTCATTAGGAAAATAATGAAAAATCTGTTTGATAATAAATTGGCACTAATGGATACCTTTTCTTATTTTGTAAATGGGAAAATATTTCAACTGAGTTTAGTTATATTGCACTTTAATTTAAAATACTCTAACTATAAAAAGTTAGCTTTAATATTAGTAACACTCATAGTAAAAAGCTTTACTTTCAAACTATCTTTTACGATTTATAAAACAGAAATAATTAAAGAAATAATAATTGTTGCCGAAAAAGAACCTAAAAAAATTATTTTTATTTTTGATTTTGAAAAATTCAGTTTAAAAATAAAATTTTGAATTTTGAAATAAATACAAATACAGTAATAAAAAGTCCTCAAAATTAATGTTAATGTTTGTGTGTTGAGTAAGTAGGCGCATTAATTATGTTCATGTTCAGTAATTACCGTAAAATAAGGCGTATAACGCACACCTATACTTTCAATCTGCAATTTTTAGTTTTTAGGTATGTTCATTGCATATCAAGCACCTGCTTTTTTTTACGAAGAATCCTGAGATGCATGTATGCAATGCTCTTATGCTTTGAAGTCATTTATTCCGGTATTAATCCAGGTCCAGGAAAAAAAAATAGTATACTCTTTCAAGTTCATAAGAAAAATGCAATTTCTTTTAAGTAAACATTATTTAAATATATGCAGAAGTTTAATTCTTTTTCTATGCTCATCTTTTTTTTAAAAAAGTTATCATTTTTATACCCGGCATATAACGCGTACCTGTAAATTTCGATAATTTTTTTGTGTTAAATAGGGCACGTTATACGCCGGATATTTTATTACCGGTACTGTATTAAGAATGAAGACATTTAACAAAAAAAAGCAAAGTGAGCATACTTTTATTGGTTAAACAAAATAGTATTCTATATTTGTCTTGAAATGGCATTTTTCAAAAGATTATTTATGCTTTAATGCTATAAAAACAGATTGAAGTACGTTTAATAATATTTGTACATTTTTTAAAAACTGTTTTAGACTGTTCAAATTTTTTCTAAGTATTTTAAATTCGCCTGAATTTTAATATTAAAAAAAAAAACTAATAGGTGAACTATTTGTAACTGGGAATACAAAACTTAGGATTATTTAATATAGTAGTAAATCTCTGCACACTCTTTAAATTCCTCTGCTTTATGAATACAAATTTGATTAAACAACTGAAAACTCTCATATATTCATATTTGTACATTTAGATGATTTATCAACAGTAGATCTATATGAAAGATATCAATGATCCTTTCAAAATAATTACTACAATATTTTTCCGAGTAAATATTTATCTGTCGTTGAAATAAAAAGTGCCAACTATGCAATACCACTAATAAGACCAACACTCTAAGTTTAAAATAGAAAAAGCCTTTAAAAGTTTTTATCAAATGTCTGCTTCTTCATAAAACTCCCCAGAAAAGCATTATCTTGGTTAAAAAAAAAAACCTTCATTGTAAATACACTTTAAAGTTTTGTTGACTTTGTTGTGTAAATAGAAGAGTAAAGAATAAATAAAGTTCAGGTACTGTTTATTTTTCTGCATAATGTGCTCAATTTCTTTGCTTTGAGAGAGGAATTAGGAGAAAAACGATAAATAAATTCTTGCAAATACATTAGTGGAAATAACAATAAACTTATATAGATGTTTTAGAGAAAGTGAGAATAAATTTATGAGAATGCGTTATAAGGAAAGTTAAGTAAACTGATGACATATAAATTCATATTTCAACATTTTGGAAAGAATTTATCCTAGGACAGTACTTCTCAAACTTTCAATATTTGCGACCCAATTTTTAATCATAATTTTCATCGCCCCCCCCTTCATAAAATAAAAATATATTTAACTGAATAATAACAATGTATTTGACGCTAAAGCTACAATACAACTTTAATTAGAAATCGTTCAAACTATAAAGATAAGTATTAAATTTTGTATATGACAAGCCCATGGGGTTGCTAGTACCTAATTATTAATCTGTTCTTAACTTAGCATCGATAAATTAATTATCAAATACATTGTGTAGTACTGATGCATTTATAAGTATATTTACTAGTGTGTGTATTTTATTTTTATTATGTCAGAATGTATTTTGCTTTGTTTCCTCTCAGTAAATTTGTAATTTTTTAAATCTTTTATTTTCGGTATGCTCGCGCCTCCCTTGTAAGGTTATCACGCCCCTCCCCCTAGGGGGGGGCGCGCCCCACAGTTTGTGAAACGCTGTCCTAGGAAGCAATTTAAAGATAAATCTAAAAATAGTTTTCTTTTATTTTGTTCAGTTGACGAAATACTAAAAAGTTAAATATATTTTGATACATTTCAACAACTCAAATCCTTGTCAAAAGGACCGTTACGTAACATTCACACCATGTATCTTCAGATCATTGAAGTTAGACTACATTTAATTTTTAGGGGCTCTGATCATTTCAAATGAAGATTTTTTAGAGAAAATAGTAGTTTAAATTCCCGTTATTCGAAAAACATAATCATGATCCTCTAACTTAGTAGAAAGTTCGATATTATGGAATATGCTACGACGATTTTATAAATTTGGGATAATATATTAACATGAAGCTGTATTAGTATATTAACCCTTAGTTCTACATATTGATTTTCTAGAGAAAAATTATAACTTATTTGTAAAATGCACAAAATCGTATTCTAATTTTCACTGTAAGAATTTATATAACTGCGAATTAAGCAAATTTTGTCAGTTTTCCTTATGAATTTACGTATTTCACTGAAATAATTCTGGAAAAAATTACTCGTTAAATAATCTGTTAGATCTGTAATTGAAGGGAAACTTTTTTGCATCAATTAAATGCTAACTTCTAGTGCTTAAAATCAATCTGTATATATAATAAGTAGCAATGAAAATACAAGAAGAATACGACAGGAAAAGACACAAATTGTAATCTAAATGCTGCTCTCCTCATTCTGCAAATGATCTACAATGCGCAGCTGATCTGCACTCTATGATATGATACAAAGGAAGAAATTGACGTAAATGAGTGAGTGTTCATTAACCTCGTACTGTAAAGCAATGCCATTATTTTCGTAATTTAGGACCGCGGCCAAGTGACGAGGCGATCCCGAAACTGATTTCCCACTTTTCAACCTTCCCATGAGGCCAACGTGAGGATTTAAAGCAGCAAAGGATTTAACATGCATCATCCCCTCTACATAGTGGGTCTTCAGTGATATCAGGACAAAGCTGTGACTAGACGACGCCGGCCGCGAATTTATGACCATGACCACTAGGCTACTGTGACTACAGGAAGAAATCGGTCGTCGCTGTACTCTGAAGAAGGAAACTACAGTAGAGCATCGTTTATCCGAACGTTTATTATCCGAAACGTCAAATACCCGAACAAGTTTTTTTTTGTTAACTATATGTACTGTTTTGAATATGTTTTCGAACAGTGCAATGCTCAACAGTTGTTTCGCGTGAGGCCAAAAGTGACGGGAAAACCCAAGGTGAGGGATATTTGGGGAATTTCAGTTGAGTGATTTCGTAAACATCTGCGCGGAATACTAGGTCCGTTTGTTTCCAAGTGATGGGATGTATATGTGCTCTTTCGTTGAGTTGTGAATTCCTAGGGCTTAAAATTCAAAACGGAAGCGCAACGTCTTGAACATAGAGACATAGTTTGTAATATTGAACCGTCTGTTGAAGGGAGAAAATGGAGCATCTCTAGCACAGTTTTATAATGTTGGAAAGTCAAATGCTGACGCGTTTCTGCTTTAGAGATAGCTATGGAGGGGTAAGAGCAACAATCAAAGTGCCGTCCTACTCAACTACTGCTGCTCAAGAGAATCAGAGACCTTGTAGCGAAAAAACGATGGTGTACAATGGTACAGTGAAAAATAAGTGATTATTTTCCCCAATAAAGGTAAAATTGCGACATTTTGCACCTATTTTGCTTTTTCTTCAAGCACGTTTCCCGCATGTGATGATTTTCAATATTCGTATATTGTCCAGTTTCATATACTGCATGGATCGCATTCGGTTTTCAGTTATCTGAGCAATCACGTATCCAAACGGTGTCCGGTCCCAATTGATTCGGATAAACGACGCTCTACTGTAGTCAATGGAATTATTTATTTTCGCTGAAGGAACAAGTAGCACAAATCAAGTAAATAGATGAATTCACAAGAGTTTGCATGGGAATGTTGGGGCAGGACGTCTGTCGTATTGCACCGAGCATTCACTTAAGCTTGTCTACTAGGCACCAAATGAGGTGAAGATAATTGAAAAAAAAAAGAATTTGTCACATATGTCACATCATGTTCGGTGCCAGCCAAGGCAGAGAGTTGTCAGCTTGAGTGAACCAACACGTCCCGTGGCAAGCATTGAATGCCCTGTAATAGTCCACCTTCATAGATTTTCAATATTTATGGTACGTCTTGGATTCTCCCACGTCGATATAGAAAAATTATTTGTAAATCAAGCCTCTGTGGTATGCACTAATGGCGTGCTTCAAAAAGATTATCTTCGATTCAACAGCACCGATGTTTCCCTTTGCAATCGTATCAAACTAGACCCGTGTGTACGATGGAATGATAGAGTCGTGTTCTTGAACGAGTTTCTGTTTCTGCAGTGACAATCGCAAAGTTAATGCCTACCATCGATATGATAACAAGTTCAATTCAATCACTATTATGGAACGCTAAACCACTCGAGAACGTGACATAATGATTGACAACACTATCTTTTATGAAAGCCGGTCACTGCTAGTTCATATTGGTGGCACTATGAAGGTTCAACAATAATTGGATTATGTGCTGTTGTTGGTGGCATTATCTTCCTTCAGAGTGTACTCAATACAGGATAATACTCAAACGCATAAAGCACTCATCAACAAAGCCGTATAAGATACCCAGGTGCAGCCTTGGTTCCTTGATATTTCACTCATCGAGCACATTTGAGGCGTGATTTTCGTTGTTTGCGTGCACTCTGTAAACATTAAATTTGAATATAAAACATAGTTAAACAGCTGAGGGTGAAATGATCGTTCCATCCTATAGGTACCAATTTGCATGCTCATTAACTGTGTTCCAGGATGTTTTGCTTTCTTCACTACCGCCTATAGTTAACTTATAACTAAGCGATGATCTAGTGTTTTAGTTCATCGTATTATTGCCTCGCGCTGAAATAAACAGAACAAATTGTTCGATGCTATCTCTCTGCCGATTTTCTCCACTTTCTACGAACGTGTTCGCGATGTTGCATTTTCACTATCACGCAGTGTATAATTGAAAGGGTTAAAGTACGAGATATCTATCACATTTTAAATTCAAATTTCTTCACATAATTGAGTTATCATCCTCGGGAATGGAATTCTAATCACAAGTAGGGAATCATGTAGGCAAAAATGTGCAAATGATATAATATACAGTTCCTGTCAAAAGAAAAAAAACAAGCATGCTCCATATTCGAAATATCTTTCTTTTATTACTATATATCTTTCTACTGTAGAAAGAGTATTTTCTTATATTAACTGACTAGCAGTAATCTAATAATAGAATACATTCGAATTGTGTTATAGGTATTCGGAAGTAATTATTATAAGTATATATATTATATGTATATACATATTACAAAAATATACACAAAATACTTATAATCCTAAGATAACTAAAGTCATGATAGAATAAAGTCTTAGCCACAGTAGTACTAGAGCGAATTTCTGGCCTTAGGAAATTGGATTGCAGGTTTAAACGAAGTTTTTCGGCCAGTCAACCTTCACCTGAATTTTCCAATACTCTGGGCCATAGGGAAAGTAAGAAATTTCTAGAGAAGTTTAACTATTATTATAAATAAAACCATAATCTATTAATGCAAAACGATAATATTATAGACTATAATAATTACTAGAAAATTTTAAAATCAAAGCTAAAACAATTAGATAATGACTTACCACGTGATTTTATATATATAGTAAAGCAAAGAAATGTAAGAATGAGTTTGTATATAGGTAAAAAGGGATGACAATGATCAGTAAACATGACACTAACAACAACACAATCAATATATAATCGTCAAATATCTAAAAAGTAACTGTATTTACTTTACCGGTTGGTTCACAGTTAAAAAAGTAATTGTTGTATTGTAGAATTTACCAGTATGCGAGAAGTGAAATAACACATTCAAACACCAATTAACCTAGTTCACAAAGCCGCCCATCCGGTATAGTGGTTAGTGACGCTAACTGCTGTGCCATAGGGTTTGGGTTCGAATTCTGGAGAAGGCATGGATGCTTGAAATATATAGTGCCTTTGCGGCAGAGGGGTACTCTAAATAGCCGTTGAGCCGCAATTCCTCTTGTGAGGTTGGTAGAAGGAGAACAGAGGTGGGAGACTCCTGACAGCCTCGAAGGTCTTCTCCCTCAAAATTGGGCTAAAACCGATCCACATCGTACTGTCACTTGTATGGTGCTCAAAAACTGCGGACAACGACAAGCGTACATCTTGCCCTATGCCGCTAATCAAACACCGTCGATCAGACACCGTCAGATAAGTTGCGTTAATAATAACAACAACAAGTTCACATATTTATTTTTCATGCTCCTTATCATCTTTATAGACAATTTCAAAATATCATTAAAAATTATAAAACAGTAAATCATATTGATATAACACGGCCATTTACTTTACTCTATCAATGATTTTCACGTTCACTTTACTTACAATTCGTTTCATTTGTTCAAAGGTGACGTTATGACAAGACTTGAAAACATAACCAATACAACCGAAACAATTAACAATTAGAATTAGACCAAAAATGGACAAGTTGGCCAATACTTCTATTTTATGTGATTATTTTATACTTGTTCGTCATTTCTTACCGTCAAAATCAATTAAATAAAAATAATTAACTGGCTGCAAATTGCAGCCAGTGTGAATATATTTGAATAATATGTGCGTGGTATATCACTCAAATAATGAAATCATTGTATTCAAAAACTGCTTGGAAACAGCCGTTATACATATATACTATGATGATTGAGATAAAGGATTTCTTTAGCCAAGGAACATATAGGAGATTAATTGCTACAGAATTGAGACAAAGGTATGAGGAAACTTACTACTGCTGTTAAATAATTGAAATACATATATGTGGCATCAATTTGAAAAATCATACAAGAGCACCAGAATTTTTTTAATGTGTATTTCAAGCAATGGTCTGTAAATTGTGCACGTCGCACTTAATATAGACAGAAACGTGTTAAAAACAAACTGTTGTCTTCAATCCAAGACAATTGTATGTTGTTCCAACTTCATATTCCATAACGACAACGAACAATGACATACACGCCGATTATTGCACACTTTACCTTAACTTGATAGAAAACCCTTAGATCATTCTAAAATAAAAAAAAATATCAGCAAAAAAAAAAAAAAAAGTCAGAGTGGAACATGATTGGCTCCTGGCTCAATCTATATAGTCTTTCAATTGGAGAACTCTAACGACTTTTTTGATAAACGCCCAAGAGAATATGCTTTGTTAGAAAACCATGACAACTAGATTAAATATTAACATTTGTTTTGATCTACAGCTAAACCTTTTAGGTTTGTTATAGGTTTCAATAACGATTAATACAGTAATTTTATATTAAATGAATTACATATAAATTTCCCAAACCATATTATTTTTGAATTTTTCATGAATACCTATGTTCAATTTTTCGTTACAACTTGATTTCTTTTAGATAGAGACTCATTTGTGGAAAATATTTAATATAAGCATGTTTTTTACATCAATCAAAAACATATCTGTACTTTTATACATGTACCTTCAAAATTATACTTCATATGAAGACCTTAACAATAAGACCTGATGGTGAGTTACCACTTAACTTTTGACAATCATCGTAAGAGTATCCTCTGTTAATTTCAATAAATATTTAGATGAAATAAACTTTGTTTTTTAAAAGAAACCATTTAAATACTTTTAAAATTGTGATTTTAAAACACTACTTAACAAAACGCAACTACTTAGTCAAATACAACCTTATTCATTCTACCTTATTTTTGAGCATTTTTCATGTTTGTGGCCGACGTTGCTGAGCCATGGATTTGAAATTAAGAAATGCCGTCGCTAGTGTGCTACAGCCGTGTAGAGAGGCTGATGCACGCTAAATCTGTGAAGGCATAAAGTTCTCTCATAAGCGTGGGGTGGAAGTTTGGAGAGGGAGGTGCAACTCCAGTGACTTCATCACTTGAACCTGGTTCAAAACTACAATGTCCATCCTCAATAGCCCTCTTGTAGTTTTACAATGAGACGTAAATTTTTTTAAAGACCTAACCAATAATTTTCCAAACTTATTTCCCGTATTTAGTCAAATTAACAAATAAATGCAATTATAAAGATAAAAAAGGTGAAAACAAATTATAATTCGTTTTTTTTTTCTTTTTAAATCTTACGTTACTTGTTATAACATTCCAAATTAAGATGAGTTGATAAAAATAACGTGAATACTAAACTGAGCAAAAACTAGTGCAACACACCTTAAAATAGTAAGTGAAACACAAAATCAGTGAAATTTTAATTTAAAAAATAAGCTCAAACTTAAAGTTTTAGCAAATGTTAAACAGAATAGAAAAATCCTTGGTGGAAGAAGGAATTTTGCAATAGCATTCCGTCTAAATTAAAGTTGTAATACCTACATTTTTTTTAAACAAGTCAAAGAACAGGACTTAATTCTATACGCCTCATAGTAATAATTTTTCACTAATTAATATACCAAACTATTAACCGCAAGTACTTTTCATTAAATAGGAGTGTTCAATAAAAATCAAAATTGGCTTTAGGCCATCTCTTCAGAACAAGCCTATCATTTTTAAAACACTGCAGTTTCATAAACACCATAATTCGAGAACCATTTACTATGTATCCAATAATTTCTGGAATGAGAACGAACCGAGACACATTAACACGTCGAGACCAGTTCCATAACTGTTGGCAATGACGAGTTACAGGGCTCGCCAAAGCGATAACACGACCACATGCAAGTGTCGAGCCATTGTTTTGGTCATCGCGTTTCATTATCGAATTAGAGCATTATCTGTTTCAGTTCTCTAACTCCACTTCTCCGCCAATTAGGCGATGGAGAAGGGGAAGCAGTGATAATGAAAGTCCCGATATGATTAATTAGGGAAGCTCTGGAGGGAGGAATGAAGAGGGGGAGTATTTTCTGACGTCCTGGGATGCGCCGCCATCATATAAGATAACGCTTGGAAGACATTGGCTGAAATGGAGCTTGGTTTAGGGGACCTCACCAAATGCCGAAACTCAAATTGCGTAGTGTTGGTTAGGTACATTACTTTAACGCATTATTATTATAAAGGGGATCACATAATTTTTTGAGGTGTCTTATATAATGTAAAATAATAAATAGTTTAATGACTGCAATGTTTAGTATAGTAATAAAAATATTTTATATAATTAAGGTTCAGTTGGATCAATTAAAGAATAAATACAGTATAAAATATCGCTCTAAAATTTCTCTAGGGTAAAATTCGATCAATTAGAAAATGAGTTTAAAAATAATAATTTTCTTTTTATTATTGGGAGCCTTAATTATTTACATCATTCAAATTGCATTTTACTATATAATTTATACTATCCAATATTATAGAAAATGCATCTTCACAGAATTAGGCAGAAGTTGTGTACATGTTTACGACACCACTGTATTTTTTGAAATAAGTTAATATATCTAGTTTACACATGTTGAATAATCAATCACAATCAAATGAAACGCATCAAATTGCAACTGTAAACCTCTGATCCTATTTTAATATACAATTCAATTGACATAAAGGTATAAACATTTCCCAGTGTTCGAGAGAAATTCGGCTTAAATTAATTATAAATGGCTTAGAAAAAAAATTTCAATACCTTTAATTTGAAGCAAAATAATCATTTAACAATTACCTGCTACTTTAGTTTAAGACAGTAGTCATTTCTCGTATTTTTTCATGACTCAGGAAATTAAAAGAAACAGCAATTTCAACGATTATTTCAGGAAATAATATTTCTGATAAAACTTTTTTTATAAGAGCAAATAAACGTTTTCAACAGAATTGCAGATGGAATGAAACACTTTAAAATATATGTATCGTCTTTCCATTTTTAAAACATTTGAAAGCAATTTTCATTTTCAAATAATAAAGTATCTACAAATAAAAATTAAAATTTCAACAGAATTTTCATGGAACGAAGCATTTTAAAAGGAATTCGTTGTTTTTCTATTTTTAGAACACTTGAAAAAAGCATTAGTTTTCTCTCTCAGATGATAAAAAGTCGACCGTTGATTGCGATTCGAAAAATATTTAGTAGAATAAATGGATATCACAGAGAGTCATTTTATAAATCTATTTTATGAAAGTGTAGTAATATATAATTTTGTCGCCATATTCTTTACATTCTTTTGTAGGAAAAAAGTATTACAGTTATTAAAAATAAAAATTTTCATTATAAGTTTTAAAAGATTATATCTTATTGGCTTTACCAGTTTTTAATAACCACTAAAGGGTTGTTTTTAAATAAGCCATTTTTGAAGCGATAACTTCCTTAGGCGCGTTTTGCTGAAGAGTGAACTTGAATGAAGCGTCACGCTCGGGAATGTAACACTCATTCGGCTTTTTTCGTCTTTCGTCGGAAATCGTGTTTGGACAGGGTCGGTCAAGATTCAATAGTCCGCGACATACACACCCCTAAAAAGAAATCACGTGACCGAAAGAGGATGTTTTTCCCAGGTTCTGAGTAATACTCAGGCTTTCTTCTTGTGTGCTTATATAGTTGGTATTTTGTTTCCCAAAAGATGAACAGTTGACACAAACTTCGAAAAAGACAATCCCTAGGGAATTTAAAAATAAATCAGATGATATTTATGTAGAAGAGTATCAATTTTTTAAATGTACATAGTAGGTTATTAGGTGCATAATATAAAATTCGAATGATTCGGTTTCAAATATATATATTGTTGTAGATAAAAAAAAATCAGTTTCGATTCAGAAAATGTAGAAGGGACAAAATATTTGAGTCTTTTGGATAGAGAAGATTCAAAAAGGCCCACAGATATTGTTACAAAAATCATTTCAACGCACATTTTATATTTAATTTGTTAGTATCGAAAAGATTCGAGCCAAATTATCTTAAAGTTGATTGCCAATTATCTTGCTTTACAAGCATATCTGGAATTACATGAATTGTGGAATGTCTTGCATTCGTTTCATTCATCTTCTGTAAACTGTAACACGCCTGCATTTTCATATTAAAAAAAATATTCATTAATTTCGGGAAATTATGCTTAAATAATTATTCAAAATAGTGCAGTGAATAAATTTTAACGCCGAAGTACAATCGAAAAATGAAGACATTTAAGGCCAATCAAATTAATGTTTGCTGTTTTATTTATTTAAATATTCAATTATCGATTCGTATTTTATTTAATGTGTGCATGTGTACTTCTTCTTTTATTATACTAGACAGGGAATGCACGTAGCATCAAGTACTACAGATTCATTTGGCTTTAATCAGTCGTGTATCGGAGAAATTTATGCAGCGAAATGTAGAGCAGAAAATGGACAAATAATTCTAATAGTTGCTATTTATATTGCCCTTAATCAAAGTGTAGAGGAAATTATTGAATTCATTCACAAAAATTTAGTTACCTACACTGAAGGAAGATCAGATCTCTGAACAAATTACCTATGATTTTAAGAGATTTTATTTAGATTTTTTTTCTTCTTCTTCTTCAAAAAAAAAAAACAGTTTATTTTTTAAGACAAAAATTCAACTTAATTATGTTAAATGATTCAAGTGAAAGCACGACGAAGTATGGAACAACGCTTGATGGAGTTTTTTTTTTTTTAGATATTTAAATAGTTTTGAATTTATAAAGTATTTACACAACCTATTTCAGCTACCATAAACCTATTGTCTCCTTCTTAGAATACAATTAATTTACAAATACGATTGTATATTTTGCAAAAAGTATTACTTTAAGAGTACAGACACGTGAATAAATAATTTTATATGACAGTATTAATATCCCCTTGTTTTTTATTCACCAAACTAATGCCTGAAATAACATTACAAAATTTGAAGTTTTCATTTCTATGGTGTGGTCATAAGCACAGACACTTTTTTTTCAAACTATTGACGGAAAAAAAACAGAAAAAAGGTATTTTAAGCCAGAATAATAAACAGCTATACGACATTTAGTTTAAAAGTTTTATTACCCTTTCATACCCCAAGATAAAAAAAGCAAACGAATTTATTAATGTTTATTACATTTTAAAATAATGTACTCGCAGTCCTCTTATTTTAGATTAAGATTTTGAAAGAAGTATTCATTACATTGCCCAAAACTATTAATTTATAAAATATTCCCATAAGCCATACTTTTGTTTTTATAACCACCACATAAAAAATAAAAAAAGTAAAAAAAATAATAATAATAATTTTTTTTATCGCAGTTATTTTTAAAAGAATTTTCCAACAGCTTATGAAAACTTGATCAGTAAAAAGTAGAAAAAAAAATTTATAAAAAAAGCTGCTTTTTATTTAATAAAAGCTGCTTTTTTTAAAGAACTAGTTGAATAGTTTTATGCTAAAAAAAACTTTTTTTTTGTAATGCATTTTAAATCTAGAAAGAGGTTTTTAAAATAAAAAAAAGATCCATATACTTCTGATTTGTCGAATGAACTCAAAGTTATTCAAAATGAATTTTGCATTTTTTTTAAATCATGAGCGATTATTTAGTGAACTTTCTCTAAAATAATTTTAATTACCTATACATGATTTTGTTATTGATAAAAGTTTAAAACATACACATGAAACATATCAATATTCAAACACTAACCGAAGGTATTTTAAGTGTAAAGAATTTATCTACAAAAAACTTCTTCAAACTTTCCTATTAAAATTATTTTCTAGGGTCTTATTTTCAATGATTATATTTCAGGAAAAAGTGGATAAAAGATAAAAAGAAATGATGTATTTGACAGTTCATTAAATTTTTTGCAACTGGAATTTTCATTTTCTCACACATTTTTGATAAGGATGACAACAATTTGAGGTTAGTAACCCTGATTTTTTGTGTGTGTCTATTCTTCACACTGAGCAATTTAGCAGCTCTCAGACGCAATAAATCATGATATATTGATAGATATTACGATATAGCTCATGTCACTCACTTTATAGAATTGAGTTTCCTGTATTTTATACCAATTAGGATCAATTTATATTTATTGTACCGAGAATTCCCAAGACCACTTAAAATTAATTGAGTTCAAACGTTCCATATACAGAAAAAGTCAATGTTGTTTTTTTAAATCATATAGAGATAAAAACCTTTTTTTTTTTGGTCACTTGGTTCAAGTATTTGACATTCAAGGCGTAAAAAATGAATATTTTAGCAATAAATGCGTAAACCTTTTTAATTGGGAAAATTTATGATGAAAAATTTAAAAAATACATATTTCTTAATTTTTTCATAACAAAGATTATCTGGTGATTCAACGAAAATATTTTAAATTGGCTACGTTTGGAACTGTGATTTTAAAAAAGTTCATAACTGAATTATTTTAGTTTTTTTTTTAATATTTAGTGTCAGTTGAATTATAATATATAGATATATATATATAACTATTTCACGACTACTATTACAAGAAAAATTTAACGAAACGATTTCAACGATTTTTCGTTTGGTAAAAAGGAAGAAAAAGAATGATATATAATTTCAAAAAATTCTCCCTTTATGAAAAATGCTTCAATAACAATAATAATATTTTCCCCACCTATAGCTAAGACTTTTATACCAGGGGGTTGAACTAGAATTTTTAAGAAATTCACATTGTTTTCTGAGTTACGATCAAGTGAAATAATAACGGGTTTTTTTTGCAAAAATTTCTCTTCTTATTAAAATAAAACAAACATAAAACTACTTCATAATTAAGTACTTTAAAAATCTTAGTTCCGGATAGTCCTGGATAATGTTATTATAGAAGCATTTTTTATAAAAGAAGAATGTTTAGAAAAAATATGTCATTCTTCCTACATTTTTTGGCAAAAAATTGCATTTATATCTTTTTCTCTCGTGACTATATTCGCAAAACTGTATTATATGTACAATATAATTCAACTGACACTAAATATAAAAAATTATTCATTAGTATTCTTTTTCCAAATCACAGTTTTTCAAAGCCACCTTAAAATATGACTCATTTTTCATCATTATTATTGGTTCGAAACATAATAGAATTAGGTTTATTTTTCGATTACAGTTTAGATGCAATAATTACAAGAAAATCGTACATAGAAATATTCGTAGTTCAAAAACAGCACAAAAAAAATGAAGCATTTAGTCCTAAAATGATGTGTAATAAAGCTTAATATAGTTCACAGTTCACTCGGAATCATTTTGAAAATGCAACTTTCATGCTAGCCCTGCAACCCGATAGACGTATTATAAATAATTCCTTTGAATGCATAGGTCAGTTTTCATGAACTACGCGTAGAATAGTAATTTTATAAGCTACTTACACATATTTCTAATTTTCAGTATAAATTATCAGATACGGGAATTTTCGGTAATAACAATGAACACACATGCATAAATCATGGAAACAGAAATTATTCTCTGTTTAAATTTATGACTATTCCTGTCATAACACTGTGCTACTGCGTTGCAAATTTCTCTTTTAGATGTGTTACGTCAGTAGAGAACAGTGTGGAATTAAACATTCGTTTCTCACGGTTTGTGCGATGGGTGAATTCACTCTTTTTGATAAATTAGGTGGGTTGTAATTTATTACATTTTACCCATCTTCAATATTCCGCGCTTGGATGCTTGACTAGCGCATGGTTCCGACCCAAAACTAAGTGGAGTAAAAAAAAAGATTCCTTTTCAAATAATGAACATGTCACAGCTGTATGCGTCAATGATATGTGCCGTATTTATTCTTTCCCAGGAACCTTTGAAGTACCGCATTTAATTGAGTTACATAAAATAGAGTGGCACTCTTTTAACCAGCTTTGGTTGAATCCATTGGTTCTCAACCTTTTTTCCCTCCCATCCGTTCCCTTCTTTCATAAATTTCAGTCGAATTCAACTTTCGTTCCTAATATAAAATCTAAAGTGCGTCCGAAAGATAGTGAAGAACAACGATTTTCGGGAAAAAATATTGCTGGCTTTTTTTATAATTGTTTATGTTTACTGAGTTGAAGTTAAATAATAACGTTATATTTCGGAAATGTATATAAAAATAATAATTTACGAATACAGCAAAAGTGGGTTGTTCTTCCGAAAAAGTTTCATGGAAGATACATTTTTTTTGGTGTAGTATTTTATAAAAATCTTTTTCTATTAAAAGAACAAATGATGGCAATACTTTCCCAAAATAACGAAGATAGTTATTATCTTTTTCAAGCTTCTGAAGTAATTATATTAAAAGCTATAATGTGATAGTATTATAGTCGCCAATTATAATAAAATGATAGCCATTTTTTATAGATAGTTAATTATTAAACCATTAATTATTTTAATACACTTGAGTATTTGATTCCCTTCTTTTGTACAAGTAATTATCAATTAGAATTGTGAGAATACTAGAAGAGATTTCATTAAAGAACTATTAATACTCTTTACAGAGTGCCTCGGATACTCTTTTAAACAATTTACCTTTTTCATATTAAAGTCCGAGTAAATTCAACAGTTTGTAAACTATTGGGTTAGTCTTTATTTAGTTCAGGAAGTGATTGACAATACTTTTATTATCTGCAATAGATAATTATTTATTAAAATTTCGTTTAGTGGGGTGGTATACATGTCGATTTAACGGTATTTTTATTTTTTTCGTGCAAGCAATGAATATATTATGTATTTACTCAACTATTATAATTTAGTGTGTAAAACATTTTTATTAATATAATGAATGACAAACGAAAAGGCAATGTAATTATAAATGTAATGGAGCAATGATTGATCAAATTTAAGAACTCAAGATTGCAATTGTTTGTTTTGATGGTAAGTAAATATGCGTGTGTAAGTATTAATTATTTTTTGATTTTCGTCATCTAATAATAGATATTAATTGCATTCAATTTAATTAGAAGAAATTGACTCATGCTGTTTGTTTTTTAAGAATATCTTCAAATGTGTAAAAATAAAAGAAATTTTTGCACATATTGAACCACTATTTATTATCTGCAATCAGAGTATCTCATAATATCATGGAGTATAAAAAACAGCTCTCTTCAACGAAATTGCATGTAATATGTTAATTAATTTTCACAAAAAAAAAATAGAGAAAATGTCTCAGACGCACAGAAAAAAAACCCAAATTTTTTTATTATATTCTTTTAATCACTGAGTGTAAACTTCATTCTTAAAAGAAAGTTTTTTTTTGTGATAAAGTGCTAAGTCCTAAAAAAATAACCATAATTAGTTTTTGTCATTTCTTCAACTTAGAGGCTGATTAAGAAGACATCTATTTCAATTCAACGGAAAAAAAAACACTTCCTAACATTTTAACTTTATGTATGATTACTTTCGTACTTCATTAAATAACAGCTTCATACTGAAGTTGGGAAAATGAGTAAAATCTAGCGTATAACACGCATCGCCGTCTAATGCGCACCTATAATTTTCAAGCTGTAATTTTAAATTTTGGGGTTACTCGCCGTATAACGCGCACCCCCTTTTTTTATGAAGAACCTTTTTTTTTATGAAGAACCTCAAAGTACGAGCACAATTCTCTTATGTTTTGAAATCATTTTTCGAGGTATTATTTCAAGTTATAGAAAAAAAAATCGTATACTCTTCTAGAGCTATAACCCAGTAAGTTCACATAAGGAATACCATTTCTTTCAATAAACAGTGCTTCCATACATGTAGAAGTCTTTTTTTTCTATGCTTATCCTTTTTTATTTTTAAAGCTTTCCTTTCATACCCGGCGTATAACGCGTACCTGTACATTTCGATCTATTTTTTGTGTTAAAAGTGCGCGTTATAAGCCGGATTTTACGGTAATTCAAATGAAAAGCAATTATGTAGCGTGATCACAAATGTATAATAAAATATATATAATATACGTATATAATAAATTGAGAAGTAATAATATCATTGGTATATGTTGTACAATTGAATTAAACAATTTTATACGCTTAAAATAATCTACAGTGAAATAGAAAAAGTAATTTTTTTTTCATATTTGAGTACTATAGAAAACATTTTAGAGGTTTCAAATCCAATTACTTCGGCTGGTAAAAAAAAAAAAGTTTGATTTCCGTTTTGATTTTTAGCAAATAAGGTATTTTTGTGATTTCTTTTTGTGATCTCTCTCACACTCTTTCTTTCTCTTTCTCTCTCTCTCCATATATATATGTACGTATACATGATACACTTACAAAAGAATTTTAAAAAAATCATTATATTTCCCTTTCTTTATAAAATTGAAGGGGATAGAACTTGGAAGTAAACAATAAATAAATAAAAAACTGCTCCATGTCAAATACAATATTTTGTTTCTCTTTTAAAGACCTTTCAGAGAATATCTTAATAAATTAATATTTTAACAAATATAAATTTAATATATAAAACATGGTTTTTTAATAACAAATACAATGAATTACAACGTATTGGCTACAGATATGCATTATAACTTACTGTTTTTACTATTTCAGATAATCTTTCTAAATCCATGAAATCGAATCTAAAAAAAGGGAGGGGAAGATTCTAAAATAAAAAAAAGGATAAATTCATTATAAAATCCAAAACCAATCTTAAAACAAATTCTAGCAAGATTATTTTTGCATAGTAATTATATTTTTAAAAAACTCACACATTAGAAAATTGTCATAAAAATTAACAAAACAAACTTACATAATCGTACAAAAGAAAATAAATCTTAATATTTTTAAATATAGAAAAAATAGTGCTCTGGAAGTTTTTATAAATAATCATTGTACGTAAGATATATTTGATAATTTTTCAAAAAACATTTTCTTTTTTATTTATGAATGTAACACATTCCTCACATCTAGAATAAAGCCGAATTAGACCCTTCGCTTAATGGGGATCAAGTACCTGTTTGTTACTCTTATAATTCATACAATAATACTCGAAAGATTAATGAAGCATTCCAAGCGTAAAATGAGCCTAAAAGTATCTTCTGCTTGTTTGATTTCATTAGTTTCAAACGGTGAAAAAACCAGTTTTTTCGTTACTGCGTTCCTTGAAATAAAATGAAAACATCTACGGTTATCTTATTTCATCTTTTTCATTTAGATGGCTGTCAATAAAAAGAGGTTAAGAAATATAAACTCAATTATTAATTTATTAATAGTTTGAAAATTTATCTTTCATGCAGATAAATAATATTTTCGTAATCTACTAAAGAAAATTTTGTTTATCGATATAGTAATTTTGCCGTAAGATAAACTTGTAACTTTGTTAAGAATCATTGTTAAAAATTGCAATTTTAAATTTCTTCTTTGTTGATATCTTCAGAGAAATAAATTCATTTATTTAATTTATTAATAGTTTGAAAAATTTATCTT